>KZ308443.1:288465-408929 GCA_000376725.2 Ladona fulva
GAGAATATCTAAATAGTGAAGAACGCTTAATTTATAGATTGATATTTAAATTTATTACAGAGCGAATAATCAACAACTTTTGCTGATTCTAGGTTTGTTAATTCGTATCGTCTAGGGAGGAAATCGGTGAACATTTAAAAAGTTCCAAAATAAATATGTGCAATAGGCCACAGAAATAAAAATGTTGAGTTTTTACATCAAAAGTATAAGATTTGTGCAAAATAAATGCTGAAATTTCGAGCTAGGACAAGGTTATAACACTTTCTTTAAGAAAATTCGATTTACTGTTATATTCTCATAAGATCTCGTTGTGAAGAGGCATGAATTTTGCGAGAATACTGCATGCACTCACGAAAGCCGTGAGAAGATTAAACCTGAAACACGCCATTTAACCACTTCACTTGGTATGACGCAGTTGCCGTCACGGTCTGGAAATACGTGACGTCTACCCCGCTACATCTTTACTCCGGCATCGAACGAACAATAATGAAGTTCTTCATTTTAAGTATTAAAATGGAGAACTTCATTATTGTCCCAAATTTTAAAAATATGTTTCTTGCAGTAAAAAGACTGCAAATTTTGTAAGTGTATTTTAAGTTCCGGTGAGTTTTGATTAAACTGGTTGAATGTTGTAGTGAACAATTTATTGCAAATTTAAACAATATTGTAAACAATATATGGTACTGTCATGAATACATTTATAAAGATACATTAAATCCCTATCGAAAACTGAAAGAATAAGATCTCTTATATGTTTCATTCAAAAGTTATGATCCTTTAAAATAATCTATGTTCGCCGATTTTTGCAAAAATTACGAAACTTTAAAAATTAATAACTTGGTGAAAAAAATTTTTACCGAGCTAAAACTTCGTCACTATTGGTTTCTCAAAGAAAGACGCAAGTATGAAAAAATTTCAAAACTTTAAAAAAATAGAGGTCAATTTCTGTCCGATTTTCCGTGGAATGGCCCATACATAGGTATCATTCATGACTTCAATATCTCTCGCTCACCGGCATTGTTGGTCAAACACACGAATAACTGCAAACATCAATACTCGCGGTTTCATATGGTAACAGCTGAGCGGAAATTCGCGAGACAAAAGACTTTTCTTTAGCGTCTTCTACGTTACAGATGACGAGCGAAGAGGGGGAGAAAGAGCAACATTGAGCAATTTCTAGTTCACCGGATTTAGCATGTTTCCGTCGTATGCAAATCTGTACTTTGGCAGTTGCTACAGCGTTCGTGGTAGGAGAGGGAAGCGTAGATGTGAGATGGGAAAGGCGGGATCTGTCGGATGAATTGAAAGGAGAAATTGATGTTGGGATTGAGCGGAGCGTGGCATCTCCGTAACGGTACGAGAACAATGCCACACGACCCATTGCACTTCGCGGAATCGGCCTTTGTTTCAATACACGACGCATCTTTCAATGCAAGGATGTTGCCCGATTCCATACAAATTTGAATTAACAATTAATATAGCGAAGGGAAGAGTTAATGGAGATAATCTACGCGCTACGGGAAAGACTCATTCAGCGAAGCAGATCCTTCATATAGGAGATTCTTTGAAGGAAGCAACTGAGAAGGATAAGGATCATAGAAACCCCGCGGCTGCGAATCTGTCGGCGCGATGCGTCTTTATCCAATCGATCTCTTAGGGTGAATAACACACAAATGGCGTTTAATTTAAGATCGTTTTAAGTGGGGTTGTAGCCGCGGGCAAGTCTGGCTTGAGCAGATCAAGTGATAGCCCCAGTGAAGCGAGCCAAATCGTAACAGTCAACACGAAGCTTTAAGAAAAATTTAATTGATATCTTCGGTTACTATTTGGGCTTAAAGAAAAGAATTTTTTAAATATTACTTACTATCCATCGACTTAAATTTAATTAAGACTGATTTATTCCTCTCCTAGACTATGTTCTGCTGTTCCATATCTACGGAGTTCAGAGGTAATGTCACCCATTACAGCGAAATATGAGCAGACTCAATAGGACTACTTTTGTGTTGTAAAAGACATTTGACAACCAGTTATCATTTGGGAATAAGTTAATATAATTTATTTCATATACTCTCTCTCTAGTCTCTTCATATAACTCTCTCCTAATCAAAATTTACCCGGGTTTCAATTGTTTCCTAAAAAATACAAATAGTGAACCACATCATATCATGTTGTAGAAGTATTCACACACACCGATTTGTTAATTATTTCAGTTAATGTAAAAAAGAATGCGTACCATTACTACTACAACGAGAGACAAACGAGGTTTCAATTCCATCCACAATGTTAGTGAAATAAAATCACCAAACGATCTCGAAAATTATGGAAACCTTAAAAATACTCCGAAGAATTTTTGGATGTAAATAACAGTAATCTTAAGATTACTCTATGATGTTACTTTCTAAACTCTAAGGCACGTTTACGCAGATCATTTTGCATTTTAGTCCTTTTTGCTGTGCCAGGCATCCTTTCTGGCTTGGAAAAAGTTGGTTCAAACAGAGGTCCTTAGGGGACACTTGGCCGATCCTCGGCGTTAACCGACAAAACGAGGCGGAGCGGATATATCCGCCCTCTCTCTCCCCTTCATCCCTGTCCATCATGCGCGATTGCCAGCTTTAGCATCTATTAATTTCTTCAACGTGCAAGGTGAAGGAGAGAGCGAATTGCAATGCCATCTTCTGTTTGGACACACAGGGGATTCTATGCTGCTACCGATGGCATTCATAATGATTACCGAAAGCTAAAATGTTTTCGCTGAAAGATGGAAACCGCCAACCCCTTCTCTCCACTTAGACCTTCTCCTTGGGCACAAAACACCATTTCCTACTGAAGATCAGCATGCACAAGGCGGCCTCAGACAAAAGGAGCCACCGGAAATGGTTTTTTCCTCGAGTTTTATGAGAAGATAGCCGTCGATGCCGCATTGAAAGCTCAGGGAATGCGTTTAGATTTACCTAAACTGATAAATATTAAATACTGCTTTCAAAAGTTTCACACGAAAATATAATTGTATCATATCATGAAGTTTTTAAGATTAAGTAATAAAAAAATACAAATTAAGAAATTTCTTCGGAAAAAGTTTCCCAGATAAACAAATTGCGATTAAATATAAATAATTACATCATTTGCTTGCCTTCTTGAACACTCTCAATGGGATACTATAATAGCTAACAGATCCTTATTCCAATATCATATTCTAGTACCATGTTCCAGTAATCCAGTACCAGGATTGGATTGCGTGGAGTAATATTTTGTACGAAAAGGTAAAGGAGGCTTGAATTACCTCCTCCTACATAGGACTTAGTTGTAAATTCAAAAATCCACTTTCATTTCTAATAATTAACATTAAAGCCCTCTGAAGTAAGTACATATTCTTTTACAGAAAAGATGCAGTTTGGCTGTATGGACTACATTAGTATACATACGTACCCTAAATCTATCAGCCGCTCTGTTTCGATATCAAATTGAAATCTCATAAAAGCTTATGTAAGGGAAGTCCAGTAAATCGAAAGGTGCCGCAGTATTCTTTATTTTTTAAAGCGTTTCGTAAGCAGCTAATTTATATAACATATCATTGGCAGAAAGTGTTTGAATGACACAGTTTTGCCATAAAATGAATGAATTACGTAAGGCTTCGTCAAAACAAGAACCTACATATGAATTCATTTCTCTTACTAGGAGATAATTGATCTTAGCGCCGAAAGTCAAGAAATCACCACTACAGATTCAAAATAAATACAATATTGATGTTTTGTCCGGAAATAGGATTGTCAGAAGTGCTTAAACAACTAGACAGTGCTTAGACCCGGGAAATGAACCCGGATCCGCTTTCGGATCGATGTCGTCTTTCGGTAAGTATACCATTTTTCTAAAATAGAAAGAATACAAAGAATAGAATCTACACATTAACTGCATCAAATTTTTGATTAGGTTACACATACATTAGAGTTCTGAGAAAAGCTCCAAAAAGGCGTAGTTTGCCAGCAAACTAACCGTTACGCGGGGGTTAGGACTCTCCATGGTCGCGCTTTACAATTATTGTTCTCAATAAATATTTCGGCAAATACGTTGCCATCTACAGGAGAGAAGATAACTGGTTATCAACCCTCGCTGGTTGGTATTCCGTAACGATAGTTTGCAATCTACGGCTTTATGGAGCTTTTCTCCGTCAACTGGATTCTTCTCTGTGATGAATAACGAATATAGTGCAAGTAATAGTATAAGCAGTATACCTCACATCAGGGATTTTCTTACTTACGTGAAGTATGTACTAGGATTCTAGTATTTCACGTAGGCTTCCTGTGTACCTTAAAACCTCATAGAGATCGAATTGCTTGAAATTTTTTATAATTAACGAGCTTTGATTTCTGAGATTATAGAGGAAAATTTTCATAGTTAATCTCAATTTTAAGGCGAATTAACTTACATTGTTAACATAGATATAGCGCACTGCGCTCCGCTGAGAAATGAAACAGACAGAAAAACAGTTCCTTGAGATACTGATATCAACGGTCTAACAATAAGTCACGTCATCGACCGCCCTTACCATTTTTTTGGTACAGCAAACGTTACATCTTTATTTCCTGGAAACTACACACTGAGATATCCTTTGTTTCCTAAACGTGAATTTCAAATAAGCTCTCAGCATACAATATTGTGAAGCTTGAACTTTAGTCTTCTCGGCATTTCACGCCGTTCACCTGATTTCAAGTTCCGTAAACGAGTTAGGTAACGCCTTAAGAGCGTGACGGCAAGGTGACTGCGAGAGTTATCTGCTGGAGCGAGCTAACTCAAGGGATCACGAAAGCCTTCTCAACGACCTTTTCATTCATAAAACATGAATGTGATATTAATTTATAGTACCAATAATACAGATGAGTTAATCTAAAGCCTATAAGGTAAATAATTTGAACGATTGAATGAGGATGTTAACTGGAGATTGGTTTACCATCTGATATAAATAGGACTGAGGAGTAGAAGCTTGAAAGACAGGGGTAAGACAAACGGTCCTGAAGAAGATCACCGAGGACTTAACTGTCCTGAAAAGAAGAATGCCCTCGTGTTGCATGATCTCGTGGTTCTCTCTAAATATATCCTTACACCGGTTAATGGGAAAGGTTGCGGGAGGTACTGGCTGCCGTCCCATAGCCCGTTCATCGGAGATATCCCTAAATAGAGGGCACTTCCACCCCCACTTCCACATTTCACTTCCTCGAGTGGCCTTCCTCGTTACACCACCGTCAGCGATGCAAATTGAAACAGCCGAAGTAATCCAAGCGGAAATGGATCAAGTTTTCCTTACATAGAGTTTGAATTCCTGCCGAATTACACGTGACGCGGTGCAGAACTGTGATTTACTGCACGAAATATTTGAAAGTTTGAATTCTTTCATAAGTAGTGCATTGCTCGTCATTGCAAGCTTGAGTCTGATATTATGGAAACTAACACAAGATGTAACAACACAGTTCCTTCTGAATTCGGATAAAGTCTGATTGCTACGCATAATATATTTATTACTTAGAGCCTAACAAATTGAATTATGAAATATAATATACATGGAATGGACCTCCATAGAAAAGTCTATGGGAAAAAGAGATTTTAAGATCTTTTCCGAAATAGTAATAAAGTAAAAACCAGAAAAGTTCTCATATGGGAATAATTATAATGAAATCACTCATGAATTCATAAAATGAAAATTTTTTTTAAATTATCAATTCATTTGTAGTTATTACGAGAAAAGAAATGAAGAGTTACGCTTTGGTAGGTCTATGCGACGTATGATCCATAATGGTTCAAATGACAAAAACTACATTATTTTCAAATATACGTAAGAGTTCTACAAGTCGGAGTTGTTACACAAAGACGACTTCTAAACGAAATTCAAAAGAAGACAGATGTACAGATCTTAATTTAGTGGAAGGCGCTAAATACCAGATGGTTCACATCAAATAACGTCAATGGACTTATCTTAATTTTTGGAGAATGATTAATCACTCAATATTTGGTATTTCGATTTAAAATAGAAGAAATCACGCTGGAGATCGTGGAGGCTTTCGTACCACATTTTATTGCAATTAAATCTAACATAATTTTCTTTTCGTAAATCGGCACAATGCATTCTTAAGGCAACAAACGAGACTTCTGGATTTTCTGGGTTCGAACCAATGTTACGTGGGTTAGATATTTATTTTTCTGGTTGATGGGTTCTACTCGCTAAAAAAATCAGCAACTCATTCATACCTGTGTTTTAGGCTGTGGATCTTTGTTAATCGCTCGACATTTACAACTATGAGGTAGTTGCAATACCTCAAGACCATTTTCAGGAAAGATTACTACTCTTAAAACACGATTAGATGGACAATTCGTTATTATTCTTGAAGTCTATCTTACTACCTAATTTCATCAAAATCTGTGTTGCTGGTACTATGTTCTCTACTGTTTATGAAAATTCCTTTCCGTCAACAGATAATTTCAATTTTTTTTTAACTTTGCATTTAAAGAAAAAGACTAAAATAGAATTCGAAACCTACCGAATGCTAGATTCCAAAATGGCCAAACATGATAAAACTGAGAAATAGGATAAATTGCTGAAATATAACAGCAACAAAATGGGTGTCAAATATCTTTTCGTTTCTTAATGATGAAGTTTCAAAGGTAACGTGATAAATTATACCAATTTCATAAAGTCATGTCTTCCTGCTTGAAAAGTGAATACTTTAGAGCTTCCATCCGTGATTCATCTTCATCAACTGCAGAATCCTGAACTCGTAATTGCATAAGAGCTCTTCACCAAAGCTAAAATTAAAATTGGATGCTTTTTCGAGTGCAGGCGGAGCTCCGCTTAACGATGGCCAACCTCTCTTACGTGTCGCTGACCGAATTCGGTTCGTTAAACGATTTTTACACCCCGAACGCTCGAGGAAGGTCGCGCGTGTTTTATTTTGTTATACAAGTATGGAATTTCATCTTCTTTCTTAGAGGAAATAAATTGCCATGCTAAACATACTTCAAATAATTCCTTTCCGAAACCATAACAATTAAAATTATGAAAATTGGTTTTATTTAAAAATCATGTACATACGTCGTACAGCGCACTCTAAACGTGACAATCCTAATTCTCTTTATTTTGATGGATCCGTCACATTTAAGACAAATTAATTTCATCGAGAAAATAAAGTAATAGAAAAGGCTCAGGAAATATGTTTTCCATATCCAACAGTGCTATTCCAGGGACAGGGGAATAATATTCCAGAGGGGTATGTATAGGGGAGTATAGTAACATATGACCCCGATAAATTTTCGAAAATAGCTGTTTAGATCACCTGTAATATTTTTAACTAATATTATACCATTTTTCATACAGATGAATATATGAATATTATCATCCACATCATTCCCTGAATTTATGGTAGAGAGAAATACAGGCAAAACAAGTCTTCCTCAGTCAATCGCCAGAGAAGCATTCTAGAAAAACCTATTCCACTTCCAATTCTGATGCGCTAGTTAACCTCGTGGTCCTGGTGGAAAACATATATAACGATGCTGGATTTTTTAGATAAAGGATTATTCTCTTTGTTTCGTCGCATTCTTTATCCGATATTTTTGGAAGAATCGTTTTACACTTCATTTGAATTTAACGAGGAATACTGTATACAACTCTTTACTTTGCATGATAATTATATCTAAATTTCCGATACTAACTTCAACAAATCGAAGATACATAATGTATAATCCGCGAACTATATGTTCACTATACTTCCCGTTTCGACCGGGACTGTACCAGATACGAAGATTATAAAATAACGTAAGTTACGAAGGTTTATTGATGAAAATCATTTAAACGAATGTTTCATCAAGTAGTGACTCTGCACACACTTAGAATTAATCAGAATAGCATTAAATAAACTTCTATTAAACTTTAAGGAGGCTTCTCGGTTCAGAATTTGATAAGTCCCGGTTTCTACCATCATAATATGGTCAACTTGGATGATTGCAATAGACATTTGAGAATGTGAGAGCACCGCTGAATCGAACTGAGGAACCTGTATGAATCAAACTTATACGCTAATCCACACAATCCCAAGAATAAACGGGAAATTTCTCAGGTTGTCCGAAGACACGCTATGAGTAATTCCACACGCACTGCAAAGTACGTCCGCACGGACGTTAGCCTTCACAAGGCCGTTTTTGCTGAAGGAAAGCGGCCTAAACGAAGAATTAAAGCGCTACTTCTCATATAATTGGCTACAGAAGAAGGTAAAAAAGAGACGAGCTTTCCCCAAGAAAAGCGTGTTCTTCCGTGCGTGACCACCCTCACTCGGCATTCTAACCGCGACGCTCCAACAGTTTACCAACTTCAACATCCTTGAGGGCTGAGGACGAGCCTCACCACGTTTCTCTCTTCGAGTACGCGTTTCAGGAAAATACACAAATGATTAATGAGTTCATTTACCGAGAGAATGATGACGGTTCAACTTACTCACCTACTATATTGCTCATAAGCACACTCAGGTACAGTATTCATGTTGAACCATGGAATTTGAACGTAAGACACAACTGATTTCTCGATAAATACACTCGACTACGCACTTTAATTCAAGTTTTTGTTATTTGCTTAGCAATCTATTGATAGGATATTCTAGTTGTAGTGTATATTAATTGATTGTATGTCATTTGTACGATGTTAATAATTTTAGGCCCTCATAAGAGTATCTGTTGTGACATCTTTTAGTTAGTACTTTCGCATCAGTAGGTTTGTGCTGATTTTTCACAAACTCCTACTTTGCGTGTGTAAACCTGCTGTGCATTTTTCCTAATCTTCACTAAGGTTCTCCAATCCACAACTAAAATTTCCTTATTCTCTTTTAATTTAAATTGCCTTCTATTAATACTAAATAATTATCTATTTTACATATCCGAAGGATTAAATGGACGCGGAGAATGTAAAATCTCAATTTTGCCAAAAATAAATTTAAAGAGATAAATAATTTCTTTATAAATTCAAAGTGATAACAATACTCTCACATTCACGTTGAAAATCCTTGAAATAAAGAAGCTAAATTAAATAAAAGTAATAAAATAATAAAAGTAATTTTCAGAGAGATTAGGAATACAAAAAGAGACCCCCATGGTACTCGTGCCTGGACAGAAATTATATCCTGAAAGACGATAAATGCTACGATTAATTATAAACTTTCCCAAGAACAAAATACGGTTGCAATACAAAATAGAAGGATGGGTCACTTGCAGATTTCTTTTACATACTTCGATTATAGTGAACAGTATTCTTGAGTGCATTACGCACGCAACTGCGATTTAGTTTTGCAATAACGCTGATGCGCTATAGTTGATACAAAAAGGTAAAATCTGTAGTAATTATCGTATTATTGGTTATTCGCTAGAGCTTAAATAAAGCCATTTAAACTTGTAGCAATAAGTGAAATGTTGGTTTAGAATAGCTTAGAACCTACTCTTCATTGTTAAGGAATATGAGAGAGAGCTACAGTACCGGTTATCGAGTGCAAAGTACATACTAATGGAATCTATGGCGGGAGTTGGGACAACTAAAGTTGAAGGGTAAGAGAGCGATTGATAAGGAAAAAGAATTACACAAAAACGGGCTTGAGAAGACGAAAAGAGCTCGGATTCTGAAGAATACGACTTTATCCAAAGACTGATTTCCCATTTATATAACATCAGGACAAATAAATAAAAACAATCAATCAGAAAACATTCCTGGCCAGGTTTATTTCTCCTCTTGGTTTTTGATTGTTATTTCTAGCGGCAGAAGATAATGTGTTTCTTTTAATTCCCTTAATTTTGAGGATATTCACCTTTTGTATGCAGATGAACAGATATTCAGATACAAATTTTAAAAAATAATTTTAATGTAGCTTATTTTGTAATTGCTTAACTGTTTACATAATAACTACTCATTGACAGGCATTTATCTGGACAGGTGAAACTACGTTTACGTATTAATATAATATCGTGTTTCCAAATATCTTGAACTTGGCATTATGATAAATTTAATGATCTTTATAATTAAAGAAAATACCGGGCCTCAATCTCATCCTAATGAAGTCATTATCATAAACAAGAACGTTCCCAATCAAATTTCTAAATTTAGGACAAGTGTGTTGTTTGTTACGGCATCAGTCCAAACGCTGATTATATCCTCATCCCAGAATGAGGTCTACAAAAACCAAAGAGAGAGAATATGAGGTTTACTGGGTAAGATGAGGAGTGAAGTAGTCACCTTTGCTTTCCCAACTAAGAATTCTTTCAGCAGAAAACGTTTACGGAAATGAAGCATAATGACGATTAACTTTGCCTCTGTAAAGTGTAAGCGACATTATTTTACAAATCCTCCAATTTATTATCAACGTCTGAGAACCTGAAGAATATTTTCCAACGGGTTGGTCAGAGATAACAGAATATGCACCTAAACACTTGATAATTTAGAATCTAATACCTGATTTCCATCAATTTTCACTGAACTTCAATAAAATTAATAGAATCATTAATGATGACTAATACGGAATATGAATGTATTTCACAAACAAAGAATCGATATCACCAAAGATTTTGCGAAAGAGAATGGCTGACTGTCGAAAACTCGTCAACATTTCGGGGGAAAAGAAAACAAATTTAGCTGAAATTACGAAGAAACGCAATATTCTTGCTCAAGATTTTCATCCGATAAATCAATCACTCAAGATGACGATACCGTCAAACGTTTTTATAAAATTACTCCTATCAATCGTCGCTTTAACTACTTTCTTATCTCAGCGAAGCTTGTAAAACGTCCGTCATTGTCTGATAAAATTCCCACAACTAAAAGGCTAACTACTCCTTTCTTCAAAATTTCGACAAAATATCTTGGCCTCGTAATTGTTTCTTACGAAGTAAACTCTTCAGACGAATTAATAAACAAAATCTTCAAGATATCGCACTTTATTTCAACTTTACATTCAAATTCGCATGCATTTCATAAATTTGAAAGACCTAGCTTTCGTGCCTCAAGAATTCAAGTTGATCGAATGTTTAAATATCAAACGATTGACTGTTTCATTACGCTGCGAAGAAAAGAAGAAAATGACTAAATTCCAGCTACTAGAGACACATGTGTCAGGTTATGTATTGTTTAATTGCTACCACACCATACTTGAAAAAGAAGACAGTCTGCGATACCTATGGATTTTAATTCTCGTTTCTGCAATTTATATATTATTACTTACATTTTTTCTAACCTTCCGGTATTTCTTAATTTTCTTCAAATGTTTTTCCGGTATCTAAAATAAACATTTGGATTGTTAATGACTTCGATTAATTGAAAAACAACCTATGTCTTATATAACTCGAATTATTTTATCGATATAAATAAAGATGGCTATAAACATGAGATTTTATGTAATTCATGATACGAGATACTTCAAGGGCTTCTTCCACAGCTCAAAAAGCATAACTTAAGTAGAATGAATATGTCTTTACTAAACAATCACTTACGAGAATCACATACGCTGTCCATTGGGAGAAATTCGTTCGATCTCCCTCTTTTCTCTCTAGGTTAAAGGCTTGACAAAAACTATACACATTAACTTATTAAAACCTTCGTTCCGGAAAAAAACAGTCACCTGAATGCTCGTTCTCTTAACTGAGAGAAATAAAAAAAATTTAATACAATAAAATCAATTAGACTATAATAATATAGAGATTCCATCAATTTGTTACGCATAATGCATTGTGCGTTGCTCTTACTGAGACCTTCGTATGAATATTATACGGCAATGAACGAGCAGAGGATAGAAACCTTGCCGTCAAAAGCTGGAGTTGAAGAATTTTATGACATTAATTGGGGCTTAGCTGGAGTTTGAAAATTTTACGATTAATTTGTGATTTTTCTCAGTGGTTCGAGCGACCCGCTATTCTGAATTGTTTTTTTTACAGTTTA
Source organism: Ladona fulva (assembly GCA_000376725.2). NCBI lineage: Eukaryota > Metazoa > Arthropoda > Insecta > Odonata > Libellulidae > Ladona > Ladona fulva. The sequence goes on from KZ308443.1 coordinate 300,416, forward strand.
CAACGTTACGGATCGGGTTTATGGAGCCGTTTGGGCAGTGACCTAAAAATATAACAAAATAACAACTGAACTGAAAGGATTTAAGAATATATTTAAATGTTTGAGAAGTATTATATATCTGTACCATGCAACCTTTGTTTTCTACTCAAGAGACGAATCACTAGACTAAACTTCCAGACTTTATAACTTTTTCCCTAAAAATACCTATGTTAATAGATTTAATGACTGATTTGATTTCATTAAGTCATTTCCAAATCCATCATCCGCTTAATTTCTAGTTCAACCTTTGAATGTATTTTCCAGTAACCGAAGCAAATCTGTAACAATAGTAACGAAATTCCTCCAGCATAAGAATTTTCGATAAGTTTCCACATTTTTGTTGATCACAAAGGAATTATACTTTACGGCGTCATCGTAAATTACCTAAACTGCTCAATTTTCATTAAGCAGTTTAGATTAGCAGATTCATCTGAACACGAATGCACTTTGCTAACCGCCTTTCAGCATGTAGCGGTGAAAAATGCATGGGTGAAAGCTACAAAAATTACTAAAAGGATAAATAATAAAATCAGACAAGACACTGCGATGCATAGCGATCTCAAATTAAGATGGCTTGCTCGGGCTACAAACTCAAATTATTTAAGAAATATCGGATTACAGTTCTTCAGTAACAATTGCTTTACGGTGAATTTTCATTGAAATAGGCTTTTCAGACCCAGCTCGGGATGACTTGCAAACATACACAAAGCTGACTCACACGATAAATGTACCAAATAAATTGATACAATATAAATAAATTGGTCCTATCCAAACAGGAAAAGGCAACCACAATAATATACGTGAGACAATCTACGGAAATTCACAAAAGAAGGAAGCTCGGAATAACGCAGAAAACGGTCTCCACTAATTTCAACCTATTTACAGTTTTTTAACGAGGGATATGGGTAACCTAGAAAGAATTTAGGGTCGCTTCTAACAAAGCGGCACTGTAAATCTAATCAATCGCCGCCCTTGACATACAAATGATTAATATGGAGCATATGGGTATGACCATGCAAAGCGACGCGCTCTTGCTATCGGAAAGAAATGAGATAAGAGAAGATATAGTCCACGAGTGAACGCGTGCTTGAGGTGTCAAGTTTTTGGTAAACAACGTGACCCAAACCGAACTCATTGATACCTGATTTTAAGAGGCACAAGGTAAGAAAGAGAGATAATGTTAGGAATGATATATAGCTTACGAAGTTCTCAATCCCTCACTTAATTCGGAGAATTTGAAAATCATGTAGAATCTTACAAAAGGAATGTCGACTTCGCAATCCTTCCCACATACAATCTCCTCGATGCTCGGAGCATTTAATCCTAATTGTTCTGGAGAGACCTAATTCTATCCTGACACAGATATCACGAGAAAGGACTAATTAACACTCTGCCATTCTCTAAACATGCCCTCACGTACGATGCAAACCAGGCCGTTTGCATGTTTTTAGCCCAAAAATAATGCTGAGCAAACAGATATCCCTAAGCTGCATCATTTCAAGCTTTCATCCATTATTTCAAAAAGAAGAGAGACTAATGTTTTAATTCACATTCAGTGGTACCTCGAATTACGAACATAATTCGTTCCCGTTCGAAGTTCGTGACAGGAAAAGTTTGTACCTCGTAAACCAGTTTTCTACTTTATCTTTTGAGATTTAGATTTAGACTTATACTCCCCGAGCCGCCAATGGCGTATGGCAAGTGAAGTATTAATACCTAATCTACCCAAGCTTCTCTGATGCTATGCGGAAAAAAACGATCAGATGTACCCATCGGCTATAGTGATTACTTCCTTGTAAAGCATGTTGATTACTCACGGAAATCGCACACGTTTTTTTACAAGAGTTCGATTTTTTCGGTTCGTTTCTCGATACTAAGGTTTATATGTAGTATACCCCTCTAGATATCCAAAAGGATCAAGAAAATAGTTGTCAGTCGAAAAGTTCGTAAGTACAGCGGTTCGTAAGTCTACGTACCACTGTCGCCGCATTTAATCGCCATTAAAATCTTTTTTATACAATTTTAAAGGAATGTTCTATATGTAGAGACTAACTTAGTGAAAGCTACGCTTCATTTTGTGAATCCTAGGCCTTCACCTAGGTCCAATTACATTCGAAAACGAGGAATGGCACATAACGAAAGATAACCGATTTAATTAGTTCTTGTTTAGGATATTTCATGATTTAAACTACGGACAAAGAACGTAAATAAGTTAAAATTGGCATCGTTAGCGTCCCTATATGTAGTAGCATTTCTCGTGGAAGAGTAAACTAGAGCAGTCTGAAAAAAACCAGAATATATAAGTAATGACGCTTAATGCGGATAATGTTCTATAAAATCATCCTGGTTGAGCTGTTTATATTATTCATAACAAACAAGAATAGAGAAAAGCAATCACTATGGATATATAAGGAAAAAAAGACAACAAGATGCTTATGAAACATAAGCTGTCCTATGAACGTTCAATAACAACAGCAAAGATCAGAGGGCAAGAACACTATCAGAGATAAGAGTAGAAGGAATCAGCCCCGAGTTTATTTAGAAAATGCGCAAGCGGTATCAGAACTGGCTTTGTAGTTGTCGCTTCGAATCATTCATATATGACAGCATACTCCTGCGAACACAGCAGTTACGATTTTCAGAGGGTCATTTTTTGTATCAGCTCTTCAAATGGTGTCAGCCGGTGCGGTCCGCTACCCGATAGTGAGGGCACCAGATCCGAGATAACTCAATTGACGACACATAAGAGAAGTTATGCGGACGTCCATCGCACATCTGCTTCCATTCCATACGCCAAAAGAAGCGACAATGGCACGATATATCGTCTCTGGGGTCACGCAAAGAGATACGAGAAAACGGATGAAAAGTATTGGCAATGACGGCTCTTCACTGATAATTTAACTTTCCCGAAAACTGTGCGTTGAAAGAGAGGACTCAAACTACGTGACAATGAGATTTTAGCGCGATTAACGGTTGGTTCCCGTTAACGAGAATCTGCGAACTTCCTTATCGATGGGTTGGATTTATTACGCCAAAAAAATCCCGGAAATGAGTAATTCATCGAAGGAACCCAGACCGTACCGAAGCCCGATAAGTGAGCGATAACGCGGATCTTGAGAAACGGACCCGCCAACATGTGTGAATTTTGGGCAGCCCCAAAAATATATTGCGAAAGCATAAATACACGGCAGGAAATTCCAAAATAAGATATCATCGTTTATCGGTGCTCTGTTATTTACTATTGGGCGTGTCAGCGAATAGACGATTTACTATGAACGTGCAGCTTAGATTTCGAAGCAGCGAGATGCTTCGTTGAAAAAAAACGAGATGAAATTCGTTTATAAACGTCGAATTGGGAATGTAGTCATACATTTTCATGGCTAAGTAACAATAGAGAATATAAAACAAGAATAGTTAATCATAATAGTTGAATAGTTAATAATTAATAGAAATAAGCCACATCGGAGAGAGTTCGTATGAACTATTCAGCTATCGATGGTTAAACTTCATATTTTGTTATAAATTGCAAGATTATTATATAAAGATTCGTGCATCAAAGCTGTTTCCACATAAACAAAACTTCAGCAGTCAAGAGATTCGCGACGAAAAACCGTACATCAATTTATTAATTTATAAAATATTTCCTTCAGAATGACCAATACCATACGTCTACAAAATATCCAAACAAAAGTCAAGAACGATAAGATAAGGTAATGATATATTGAAGCATTTTTGCAGCCAAAAATGTTGCATAAAAAAAACTACATGTTAGTTTACCGGTTTGGGACCAGCAAGTTAAAATGTCAAGATTTTTCATGCGCTCGCACTCAAATATATCTGAATTAATCGAATGCATCAATGCTCTTCTTAATTTCTAACAGCATCCAGGAGATTACAAACACTGAAATGATTTCCGTTCCGCAGGCGATGGTGAGAGAAACGTCCTTGTAACCACGCTATCGTGCCTCTAATAATCTGCGTCTTCTTCTATATCTGCGTTTACGTAACAAATATATTGTATTTCGTGACATTAGAGAAAGGTACGAAGCTCAGAAGATGCAGACTTATAATTAATATCAACGCCGCAGACACTCCTTAGCAATCCACACAGAGATAGAAGCATAAATTCAATGTCATATGAAACACTATTGAAGCTGATGAAGATTTAAATTAATAGAAGAGAAAACAAAGTAAAGTGAATTAATAGGGACGAACCACAATGTTATACAAAACTTATACCGTGAGAAGGAAAATAAACTTCCTACGTCAAATTTACACAATTCATTAGTTTTACTTCAGAACTTAAATAAGAGAAAGAAACCCGTAATAAGACTTTTGAGACGAAATTCAACGAGCAACTGTGGAAAATGCAGATACAGTAGCAATAGTTTTCGTTATATTAATTGGTCTCATTGCATATTTCGTGGCACGAGGTCTCCACGGCAAAAATAATATGCTTAAATTTTTTTAAGTTAACATAAGAAATCCGTTAAAATCAATTGAGCCTCGGATACTCTGGTCAAGATAAACGTACTTTCTTTTCTTTCCTTTCTGCGTGACACAGAATGTTCTTATGTGAGGCGTCCCAAAATAATCTGTGGAAATGCCGCAATGCGTCGATTATAGGAAAATTCTCCACTTGGGGAATACATGGCGTTGAACTGGAGGCCCTCACGGCTTAGGCCTTTTGTTTACGTCACCACATCCGCATTCCTTGACACAATATTCTCTATCGCGGTTTTTAAAGGACAACTGCAGTTCCCTTACTATGCGCATATTATAGACATTTCTCAAACTCCGGAAGGAAATGCAATCCTTCGATGACGAGATGATGGCCAAGCATAACTCAATGCCTCCGCGTTCCACTCCAGACACCGTCTCTTGTGGAAAATGAATATACTTGTTGAAAAGGTTATAATATGAGAGAAATTCCAATTGCTTGGTAATTATTTTGCGTACAAAATATGCCTAAAAATCAAAATAAATGAATTACTCTGAGCTCAAAAGAGTTCATCTGTTGAATAAGTGGACTCAAATATTCTATTTAAATTGTAGAAAGAGATACGAGATAGTATATGGAAGTATTCACGCAAAGAGAGCATAAACTTTAGCACTAAGAAAAAATTTTCGCCGTACGAAATTTTCTTCTGGAAGCGTATAATGATATCGCTTACTGTAAATATTTCCCTGAATATCAACACCAAATCACCAAGGGATTCCTCATATTTTTCGTGAAGCCTGCCAGTCTGTAAAGTAATGAGCCCGAAGACTGATTGTAGCCTTACCCCATGGTAAGGGAATTAAGCGACTAGGAAAGGTGAGGAGTAAGGCAGTTTGCCCTAGCTTTCCTGAGCCAGAATCCTATAATTATAGCAATGCAATTGCTATAATGGCGTTAATTATCCAGATAAAATGGAAGTAAATATACTTTAATTTGTATTGTACCGATTCCATGTTAATAGCCACATTATAAAATCTTCATAGACGTGAAATAGAATGTGGAAGCAAAATATGTACAGATTATGTAGGAAGTACTCTCGGGATATCAGCCGGGTCACAGCTTCGAAGTCCATCGACGTTTCGGCACCTTCCTCTGGTGCTATCTTCAGGATGAAGGTGCCGAAACGTCGATGGACTTCGAAGCAGTGACCAGGCTGATATCCCGAGAGAACTTCCTACATCAGCTTCGCCGGGAAAATACCAGATTATTCTTATGTACAGATTAATAAGTATAGCTGCGCTTATATACTTTAATTTGCACTGTACTGATTCCATGATAATAGCCAAATTATAAAACATTTATAGACGTGAATTAGGATATGGAAGCGAAATGTGTAAAGATGAATCTGCGTATTTGCGCTTCCACAAAAAAGAAAAAAGTTTCCTTCCTATTAATTAGAAAGAAACACAAAAGTAGAACCTTATTCTCGTCTTCACACCTACGGCAGAAATGAAACGCACGTATTTAAAATACAGCAAACAATCGACACCACAATCTCGATTTGGTGACGAAATTTGATTATACTCACGCGTTTATGATTTTTATATTCAGATACACGATATACTTTTTTGTCAAGTTTTCTTCAACTACGTCTCTTCTCCTATATTTCAATTTATTCCTTTCGTTGAATCCGTTCGCTGTTCTTATAAAATTACCTAAATTTCAATATTTCTTGAGGATAATACCGATTTAAAAAAATTGTTTTAAACCGAAAATAAATATATAAGAAAGGAAAGCCTAATATTTCTATTTTACTTTGCGTTATTCAAACACTCAAATCAAAAACTTCTCAGGAGTCAAATTAATACAGATTATCGACAAATAATCATGCCATCAATACCTTCTAATTAATTTCGAGGACCGCAACACAATCCTCTAGAGCAGAGTTTCCCAAACTTTTCCTCCGGCGGAACACTTTATCAATTCTATGATATCTATGAACACCTATGTTACTTTTTCTTAATTCAAAACAGAAATTCATACAAGAGTTATCATTCTTCGTAAGTTTCCGCGGAACAAATAAAAACTCTTCGTGGAACACCAGTGTTCCACGGAACACACTTTGGGAAACCCTGCTCTAGAGGACTACCCGCAACGTAAGAATATCGCAAGAAATACAGAAACCTTTGCTGAAATGAAATCCCCATTGTGAGACGAAATAAATTTAGGCGAGAACAAAATTACTTCTGTTGCAGCGTTTATCGCTCGAAGACGCCAAATCGATAATAATTTTAAATTTAAATTTTGAGAAGCACTTCAGCGTTCGAAAATTGCAGTGCGGTAAACCAGGACTTCAGCTCGGAAATCCAATTCTCCGGTCGGAAACAATCCATCCGGGGATAATCTGAATCAACGAGCACACTCACTGACGAACGGGTTGGGTTATGGGCGGAATGGTTATTTTCGAGCTGTTAGCGCAACCAAATGCAAGTTTAGACAGGTTGTCTACCTCTATCAAGGTCCGCATACTTCTGGAATCTAGGTTAAAAACGCACTTTAATCACGAAGGGCCAATCAATGCGTCGAAAAAACGCTAATCTCGGGATTGATTGCAATCCGCGGCCAAGCCATATATAGCGCATATGTAATTATTCACAAACTCCGCGAACCCTTAGAAGAGAGGCTGATGACATAACAGTAGGGGGCGGAGGGAGAGAGGGGCGGGGCGAGGTGGCGGTGCGGTCGGTGGCAGCCACATGGTGCTGGGGCTGCAGGCGGGGCCCCGGTCCATGGATCGATACAAGACTGCGGGGGTGGGGAGGCACCGTTCCCATGGAGATCTGCCGCCACCTTGCACGGCCCGCACCGGCCATCCGATCATCAAGCGCTCTCTTTCTCTCTCTCTTCGCGAACCTCACGAATTCCCTTCCACTATACGTCCTGCGAACATCCGGAGAAGATTTAACCGGAACCTCTCCTTGACACCCGTACTGAGATTTTAATTGGCGTGAATAACATCGTGCGGAGAGCCTTACGCCGACGACACGATGTTTTCCTCATGATTTTCTCACTGCGTAAATTTCATTGAGAACGAGAACTGAGGGCGACGCCACTTGGAGGGGCTGCAATCCGTGAATCGCAGAATCAATTATTCCTTGATTATTTTTGCTTGAAAGAGAAACCGTAAAAAGTTGCTTTATTAATGTTGCGCACCTAATACAAGGAGTATCTGGAAAGGGTATCGAAAACGAATGTTTGAAGATTGTAATCAAAATTAATACTTGAAGGGGCATATGAAGTAGAATAAAAAAAAGTCATGATACATTAAATAACCCAAAATCAGGTACCAAACATTTTAAATGAAGCAAATAATCATCTTTTAAATAGATAAAACTTTCAACGAACAAAAGTATTAAAAAGGAAACATTTCCCATTGATGAGAAATTGATTTTTGCTCCAGTTTTATATCATAAAAGCGAAATACGCCTCGGAATAAATTCTGTGTCGGAATATATACAGAAATATCTTCTGTAGTAAATATGTACTGTTCCTTGTATCGCCATAAACAATATCGTACGCAAAATTTCATATCCGAAGATTTCTTCACGCGTACGAAAATGCTAAAGGTTGTGTGACAACAGATTAAGAGTATCAAGGTAACATCACAAAATCCTTTCAAGATTTCACAGATAAACCCATATTAAAGTTTGAAAATTCCCCGAGAGATCTACAAAATGCGTAAGTCAACCTTCGGTATATCGACCCTTAATCGTCTATTTCCGTTGCGACCTCACATTGGACTTTACCATGAAACAATACAACGCAAACGGAGAAAGTGAGGAAGTCAGAGTTTCGTTTGGAATCAGCGAAGCCTTTCGAAATCACTTCTTCAACTGCTACATTCTTCCAAAGGCAAACTTGCACAAAGTAACTTGAAGAGCGATTTAGTCGTCCACATCTAAGAATTCTTCGTAAAAACCAATTCCACATTTCCCACTCTACGCCAGATACTTAATTTTTTGACTCCTGATTAGAAAAAGAAAATATATCTCGAACCTCTATCTTTATTATTAAGCTCAACTAGAATTGAAAAGGTTGCCCCAAATTCTTCCCCCATATTAAGACTGAGGATGTTTCTTGATATAAAAATGGACCATACAGGAAGAAGCTAAAGGTCGCCGCTATAGAATGTCAGCCATAAAACCTGGTATTACATCGCACACGGGCCATGTTTCAAGGGGTTCCGACATATATTGATACGATTGCTCGTATGTTTGGTTCCATGGTCCCAAGGGATAAAAGGGATAGAGGCACTCAGAAAAATACATCCCTAAAAGAATTCCATTCCAACATATCAGCTCGCTCTACCTTACAGTAAAAAATCGACGGAAATATTTAAACCGTATTACTCTAGAACAAATTGTGTTTCACCAATGAAGGCCAATGTTTAGAAAAAAGGTGACTTCAATTGATCCATCACATATAAAAGCTGGTAAAGAGACAAGAAATAACATAGGTAAAATTATTTTTTAACGTGAGGTCCTTTTTAATTGCGGAAAACTTCCAGTTATATCTGATATAAGCAAAAAATGAGGCCATCCATCATTTTTTTCCTCCAGTCTTTAATTTACAACGCTTTAAATGACGGAGGATTTAAATAACCAACATAAAACGGAAAATATACACAAGACTAACTGAAAATATAATAACCGACTCCAAATGTAACTTATGAGTAGATCGGGTTGTAAGTCTTTCCTAGATTCTTGGAATTTTGTAAAGTGCTTCCTTGCCTCAAGACAAAATACAACGAATAAAGATTTCAGGTGACATTTGATAATGATAACAAATGTATATTAATTTCCGAATGATGAGACAGGTTATCGAAAACGAAAATTAACAATGAAAACAACAATCGAAATCCTCATAATTTGGATTCGATGTCTATGATCGACGATAAGAATTTGAATCTATAAAATTCCTTTCTTGTAAAATTAGTCTCAAATAACAAGCGAAGATGTAGACATGCTGAACGAAACAACAAATACCAGCGCGAGTCTCATTAGAAAAGCACGAATGACTTATGTCGATAGCAAGGTGAATATCCTCAACTACGCTTACAAAATACATAGGTACCTATTTATATAACACACTTTAATAGATGTTATATCTTCATATAAATATATCCTCCATTATCTGCCAAAAATTCCATGATGAATGAAGCCATCTAAGGAGTATCTCCACAGTATTTATTGTGTAGGTTTTCAAACACATATTGTAAAGTCGAGGTCTAAAAACTTATCGCGGTTCCATAGTTTAAGAAATGAAAAGCATGAGCAATAGAACGCATTAACTTCCGATTCGCCGATTGAACCCTCTTAAGTCTTTCTTTCAATTATGAAGGAATTATGTCTCAGTTATCCATAAAATATGCAGCGTCGTATTCACCGTCTGTTACGAGGTAGCGCCCTCGGCACGTGGCCCTTTAGCCCCACCCTAATTACGTGTGAGAGCACTGCAGGGGCCGATCTATCATCGGCATCATTAGTCATCCGACAGGTCCCTGGTTTTCAGTTAAATCGAGCACTTCTTTCTTGTCCGCTACACTCTTATGATCTTGATAACTCTCCTTATTCGACCTTAACTCATCTATTAGGTGAAAATTTTCCCACCTTTCAACCCTCGCGCTTCCTTCCGATCGCATCTCCACTCATTCATCACAATCTTCTTTCCAGTAACAATTCTCAACAACACCAGTCTAACGCGCACAATAACGACAATGCTAGTTTATACAGTTTTCCGCAAACGTTTCTTCAATCACGCAAGTATTCACATTCTAAGAATTTCATTTCTGATTACAGATGTTTCACACCATCTTTATTCATTAAGGGAACGAAGGTATGTCTTCGAAAGCATTCAGCGGGACGAATATAAAAGAAAAATTGTGAATTGCGACGGTTTTTAACAAGAGGGCACTTTTTTAAAGGTGAACGACCCGAAAGAGACAATTACGATTCCCTCGAAGCGAGAGGTGTTAACGATGACTGCAACTCAGGAAGCACGACATTGCTTCAAATTATTTTTTATGGTTACAAATTAATATTCTTTGGATCATACAGGGTTATTACTCATCCTACTTCTTTCTTCGTTTAAATCTATATCACAACCAGGGGTGTGACGACCCTTAGCGACGATTGGACTCCAGGTCGCCGCGGTCACAAAAACGACGAACTGATCCGTTTAAAAATAATTCTTGAATGCAAATGTAAATCTTCACCCCTAAAGTTGAGTAAATGTATTGACGTGTATTAAATGTATAGAAAATTTATTTAAAAAAATGTATTCTAATTTCATTCACTATCTAGAGAGTCGCAAAGAAACGCCGCCGAGATCGTTATATCTCTGAAAGTTACGCTTTAGAATTAGCATATGAAAGGAGTTTATACTTCTTCTAAACGTATGTTTGGTAGTACATACTTAGCATTCCATGCCCTAATTTTCCCAATACCAAATCGAAGATTAGGGTTTTCACTTCAAATTTTCAATTCCTTTATCGTAGTTTTATTGATTTCGATTGCTGCTAAAACCATTGACGATGGGCTCCGGGATAGCCAAGTGGGCAACGCGTTCGACTTCGGTGAAAGCCGACTTCGGTGAAAGGGGTCCCGGGTTCAATTCCCGGTGGGGGCCTACGTGCGAAATGACCTAAGCTGTCGAAGCACTGTTAACAATACTACTACTACTACTACTACCATAGACGATATAATACTACTACCGACTTATCTATGATTTGGCAGAAATTGTACGGTTGAAGTAATTAGAAAAAGAATTTAATTGGCTTCCAGGAAGGTATTTTAAGCCGGTGTTCCACAATAAAAATTATGTATTAAATTCCAACAATCATGTAATAAACCATATAATGTATGTTGTAGCCAGGACAATTGGCTGCGAAGGATAGTTTCAACTGGGTTCACCTAAAATATTTTCCAATCTGACAGAACTTTGAAAAAGTATTCTACACATTTACTTCAGAAATGATAATGCGACCATTGATGGTGCAAAGAGGGTGTCAAACTGGTGGTCCACGGGTCGAATATCTACATTTACATACATACAATGACCCCCAATAAGCGTGTGAAGGTGTGTTTTAGCACCCATATCCCTATCTAACTCCAACTTCTATCTCTATTGCTTCGCGGAAAAACAACCAGAAGTTGCTATCCGTACAAGCAATAACTTCCTAGTAACACTCTTTTGTTTTCTTTCGGATCTCATGAGTAACAAAATTAACTATCTCCTCGAAGAGATCTGAAGTGATAAAATGATGCGGCCCTCGATTCCCCTCGCGCGGCCAACGACGTCAAGGTGAGTATGATTTTGATAATATAATACATGAGAACCACCTTTTCAGCTTGAAACCATCCTTTTATTCATTCTTACACATATTTAGGAAACAATACCCCAAGAGGAAAGCGAATGTCGCACAATTTCTATACTTCGGAATAATACGAACTCTTTTCGTGCATAAAACTTAATGAAACAGCTCAGCGATGAAAATCTTTCCGCCATGAAGTATATTCACAATTTTTATCTTCCAATCTTTAGAGGCTAACAGAAAGTAACAATGGCAAGTTTCCGATAAGAATAATTTTTTTTGTCAATCAACATCAAAAATTATAAATATGTTCATTGTCACATCTGAATATTTCCTTCGGATTATTTATCAGTTATATATTTTCTTTATTTTTATTGTTCTTTTCGATAAAAGAACAAAATTAATTGATTTCGTGTTTGGATTTAATTATAAATTTGATATTTATTCAAATAAAAATTCAAAAACATTACAAATTAAGAAGTAGAATTATTAAAATCATAATTACATACAGGTGAGGCCCGCGTGATTTCAAATTGTTAGTAAATGGCCCGCAGCAGGGATTATTTTGGTGGTAAAAGCAAGGACACTGCGTTCCCTACGAAACTCTGTATGCTTATGAATTTTCATAATACTGAACTGATAAATTATTTACGAAAACTTAACACGAAATCGTTTTTATTATGAAATTAGGAGGAAAATTAAACATTCGATGTCAAGGAAATTAAGACATATACTTATAAAATGTACATAATTGTTCTGTTAAAATCATTGTCATTTCACTGGCACCAGCTAGTATTCAATAAGGAAGATATTTCGTCAAAATTAACAATCAATAGATTATTATTTACTTTGAGCCTTTCTTAATAGTTTATATAATCATCTGTCTACCAATCCTCTACGCTCCGCAACATTTTCTCCGTATTCTTTAGTTATCTGGCAAAGCTATGGGTGAAAAGAACACTTTAAAATGTTATTATTTTCAATTACGTTGCCAATTTTGGAGTAAAAGCTGAAAATTTTGAATTCATGACAGTCAGTGAGTAATAACAGTAACACCATCGTAAATATAAGTAATCGCATTAAGTGCTTAAGAAGCATTTTAAGCAGAGAACCTATAGCAGCTTCACATTTTGGGCATCGGACGCTACATTTATCCTTCTGAAACATCCTAACCTTGAAATGATCCAAATTTACAGAATGATTATTGAAAGAGAAACTCTCTATGGAAACATACGAAATCTTTATCATGGCCATAAAGTCACACCTTCCGATATTGACTGTGATAGTTCTGTAAATATTATGTGCTGATAACCAAGTCTGGTCTCTCCTTGGGGATAGTTGGAGTGATGTGCAACAAATACAGAGATGAATTTTGATAGATAATGTATCTTATACGAATGAAAAATAATTACTAATACCGTTACTATAAGAATGTTTCTTCCAGGCGTCAATGATGAAAGAAGGTGCAAATTCATCGCATTTTGAGTATATTCTTCCACGAAATTACCTTTTGGCGTAAATCAACACATAAATAAACACGAAATTGAAGATAAATTTCCCGCAATATAAAATTTAGCAGCAGTGCCAATGCAGAAAGAATCCAGAGTAAAGCACTGAAGAAAAATATTACACTCGGAAATATACGTGGAAAGAGAGCACTAACCACTCATCTGCTACTGTTTTATGTCCTCCAGTGACTCACAAATGTATCTCAGGACGTTTCTAAAGGAAAAACGGTCGTAATGGCGACCGTTATTTTGATCGCTATGGAAACAGCGTGCAAGAGAAGGATGCGGTCATTTCAAAATTTTACGAGTCACTTCCCCGGAAAACATGAGGTTGCGAAAGCAAAACTAAAGTCGAAAGGACAATTCCTAGCACCGACGGCGAAGAGAATGCATACGATACAGAAAATACCAAAGAATCCAAGGAAGGAGAAAATAACAAGAGATAAATCAAACAGAAACTCATCTTTGTCACTAGAGTAAAATCCTTATTGAAAAAGGGGACAAACGATTCATTTTCGACTACTATTCTACGTTAAATTTTCCAGTGTTGCGTTGAACGAATAATAGTCTTATATCAACATCAAACCATAACAAAGCTCAGACCGGTCGAAAGGTAACCTCAAATGATAGGGAAAGCAGTGAAGTAGCTGTAATACCATTATTTCGAAATGAATCACATCGGATAAGTAGGAGTAATGTTTATTAATTGAACTTACAAAAGACCTTTTACAAGAAAATTCCTTTAGAATTGAACCTATACCTTATCTTGTAACACAATTTTCCATAGAAATCCCGTTCAACATGTGGGTATTGACATCAATGATATTTTTACTTCGCTGCTCTACAGGATGGGATTTTCCATAGAAGAATCTCATTACAACCGAGGAGGAAACTTGAAGAATTCGAGATAGTAGTCTGAGTTTGTAGCAAAACTGCTGAAGCAACGCTGATAGAACAGGGAGCGGGAAAGCCTATTAGCGAGGCAAATGATGAGGTTAGGCATTTCTGTTTGAGGGAATGCCGAAAGGCAATTTGAGGAAGTACGTACTGAAACACTTCCTGGATGGGAGTACATGTAGCGCTTTAGATAAGAACATGCGCTCTACAATTCCAATCAACATTCCTGAAACATCCCACAACATCGAAGAAATTCCAAAACAACCTTACTGCGAGATATACTGCATTACTATGATACATACATAAGTGTTCTACCTTTCGGTAGGTCCATGTGCCCTAATATTCCCTATTCATAACCTTTTCCTTCGTTACCTGGTAACTCACCCCACCCTTTATGTCATCTAACATTTTTTGCCTTCCCCTCTGTCTTTCCCCTTGCATTCTACCCTCTAAATAGAGGGTAGAAATGTAATGTATTGCAGAAGAATGTAATGTTACATTCTTCAGCAATCCCTCTCCTCTCAATATCTGACCCACCCATTTCCTTTGTCGGCGCTTAATTACTTCAATTAAAACCCTTTCCTCCCCAAACATTTGTAGCACCTCATGTTTGTTTTTCTATCCACCCAGCTCACCTCCACTCTACGCCACACGCATTACTATGATAACTAGTACTATTGCTGCTAGAAAAATTTTCGTGGTGTAAACTAAATAAACAGAAATAAAAGCACCGATTCAAAAAATAAACTTCGATTACTCATAAAACAATAACCTTCCCACTGACAGAGAAAAATAATTAGGATTTTCGAAAATTCAAATAGTGTTATTGCAAACTACATTTCTTAGCTCAAACTTCACCATTCCCGAGCTTATTTGTCGCAATAACTCGGGATCATAAAGAATCACGCAGATATGCTTCAATATCTGCTACTACAGCAGGCCCTTAGTCAATTCATCTGCGAATTAACCGTGAAAACGACTGAGACGAACGACAGAACTTCATAACAACACAGTGCTTCTCAACTTCCGGGCCTCGTGAATTTTCGTCGGTAGAAGGATAAGACAGCGTGAGATGACATTCCCAAGAGGATTTCATACATTATTCCATGTTAATAAAAAATGTATTACTTCTTTCGGATAAATTTCGTACAAGTAAAGGAATGGCTACTGACTATCGAGGATAAAGCCGATAGTATAACCGAACAAGATGGGCTTTTAGCTGAGAATCCATCTCTTAATAGATGTTTCAGCGTAAAATATCACATCTAACATAATTCCCAAACACTCATGCATATTGCATTAATTTAGATCGACATAGAATTAAACAATACATAAAGCATATTTAATTAAATAAAAAATACGACATATTTCGTTGAATTCGATACATAAGTGTCCGCGGTAGTTAGCATGCTACCGCTTTAACTCCTAAGTCCGGGATAATCGGATTTTTCTGGTTAGGGAAAGGTTGCTTGTTTGCATATTAATACCGTTCAAGCTCCTCCTGTAACTGCCCAACGAATGGATTTTTGTGATGGCACTGAGAAATCAATAAATAAAAAACTTCTAATGTGAGACATAAATCTCGACAGAGCGATTTTTTTTTATAGGCAGGGCGATAGAGTAGGTTTGTTAGAACTTCCGCTACCAACTTTAATCTTTTCAAATAACTTATACCTGAAATAAATCTAGACGAAACAGGTACCCCATAAAGAACTTGATTTTAATCCACTACCTCACCCTTCACTTCGTAGAACCTAGACGTATCGTGAAAGGATACACAGTACTTCGGTTTCCACAAATTTTTATTCACAAACAGATAACCGGTTTCGACGCCAGACGTCATCATCAGGTCTGATAAAACTAACCGAAAACACGCATATAAACCCTTCAAATATTAGCAAGGAGAATGGGAAGAAAATTGGTTAAGTTATAGGAGGAGGAAGGGGAGCTAGGAATTTAGCGGAAGAAATTATAGGTGAATTAATTGGAAATTATTGATTTTTCGCTAAGTTGTAGCAATAATGTAAACTTTGGTGGGCTACTTTTGTTTCCAAAGCGTAAGTTCTACTTTAACAGTGATCTTCGACAAACAAAATATATTAACAAATTACGCGCCCGTGAATTTTAAGTTTTTTTGAGTCACACAGTAACAGATGATAAACCAGTCTTATTTATTTCCGATCGAATAAATTTTCGCGAAAGATCGCGAAGCTAAGATTACTAATTCGATTACTACCTGAGATTAATTAATCGTATAAAACATTCTAAAGACCGTGAAAAAATAAGGAACACTATTCAAGGTATTCATTTCTTCCCAGAACTTTCCTTCGTTAGGCTTTGCATTCACGTTTTCGTTTAAAAAGGAAAGGTAAAGGTGTGTGGGAATGGGCCCTTAGCAGCACTTTTCAGTCTTCTTCCCGGTTTTCCCGCAGTGACAAGCGCCACCACACAGATGTTTCCCTTTAAACAAAAAAATAAGGTTGCCTTCGCTACGTCACATCATTCAAGAAAAAGGGACTCGTCGATATATATAAGACACTGCAACTCGTATTCTAATCAATATTCCACTGGCCGAAGAAAACAAATTTGCAACAGTAATATCCTCACGAGGGGCTACTGGATACCAAAGTGGGTTGCGCGTTCGCCTTTGGCGGAAGCGGTCCCAGGTTCGACTCCCAGATAATGCTCATATGTGCGATATGACCTTACTTGTGGAAGTACTTTTAACAGTAATACTACTACAATATACACAAGAGCTGTAAACACGAAACATTTTGTGATGCGAGCAGAAGATTGAATATTTTGGAAAATTAGTAACCTTGCAATAGAAAATAGAAAAAATAGGTTAGGGAAACAATCTGAGGATATAACTGAATTGCATCGCTTGAATTTTATACAGTTTCCTTGCAACAATCAAGCATCCTTCCCAAGGGAAAGCTCATTATGAGCTCAACTAGAAGTAAAAAATACTTTACAACGACAAAATTTCGACTCAATCGATTTTTTTGTCTATTTTAACCGTATTTTTACCTATCGCTCAAATTACAATAAAGTGGCAATCGCCATTCTTCGAAAAAATACTCGTATGTGCATCTGAATTTCATTACTATATCTCCATTGATTGTTTGAATTGTACTTTGTTTCACTCTCGTAAAATAGATTAGCTAAATGAGATAAATAGTGGTGATCAAATAGAAGAAGGCATACCTTCTTGGGAAAAAACACTTGATCCAAAGCGTAAATACAAGAATAAGTAGAGATGATTACGAGTAATTGATGCATTAGACTTTAAAGATAGATTATATAGACTTGATCTCGTGGGAAAACTTGATGATAAAAACGGATTCGATATGGTTGTTTTAATTAAAGCAAAAGTCACTAATTCGCCATTCTTTAAACGAGAAAGTTCCCGATTCAGACAAAAGGTATCGGGAAACAATGGCTCGGCGAGAATGTTATGCCACGTTAAAAGTGAAAGCGAGTATTCCCACCTTTCGACCCGGAAGGAAATTAAAATCGAATGCAAATGCGGTTCTTTGTTACCGTTACCCTCCCCAAAAATCATTAGCAGCTTCTTCAAATTCTTCGAAGGGACATGAACGCTAACTTCCAATTCAGATTTTTTCATTTGGGTTCTGTCCCTTGAATTGAGCGATTTTTACGAAGATTCAAATAATCCTCAAAGTTTCCATCTACTATTTCCCATTGAACTATCTAAATTCGAATACCATGATAGAGGAAGTCGCAACCATATCGCCACCGGTAGCTTACGAATAAGCTACTACCCTAGCTTCAAATTACTCTTATTAGCTACTGAATATGTCCCTCGGTAGAATTATCTAAGTAGTACAGGAGAAATCAATAAAATTAGATCAGTATATAAAAATGCCTACCCAGGGGCGAATGTCTGCAATCAGAGACATCTCTTTCATGCAACAAGATAAGCTGAGAGAAATGGGTTCTTTCTAGTAGAATCTGAAGAAATGCAGTCCTAGACATCCAAAATCAGACTAGAAATAACTTTTGTTGACGCTAAAAAGATAAAAGCTGGTTAATTTCTCCTCGAAGATACACAGATGTTTTCGGTGGCTCAAAATTGTTCCAAAACACAGGGCTGTTCGTCGAGCCATGGCCTGCATGAACATTAGCCTTTCAAAAACCTTCCCTGTTGCATTAAAAATTGAAGTTGACGAATTTAAAGGAGGACATCGGAGGAAAATATTCTCTCTCTTAGGCACAGTATTACAATTTATACCTGAAATGGACTTAGGCCCGATATTTAAGTGTATTCTTAAAACAGACTTAAACTAAAGTTCACTTTAGGGACCTGTTGTTAATAAATAATAGTTAAATGGTTAATCTCCTAGATAATACATCACACATATATCGTAAGAGATTAACTATAATCTTCACTTTAACAAAACATCATAATACTAGGCCCTAAGGGACACTGAAGGAAATCCCTCGGAACAATTTTAAGACGGCGGACAAAGTCATATCTTTTATGAAAGTTACAGGACTAATTTCAAAAATCTAACGGAAAACCTTTGCACAATCCCACACTATTCTGCTTTTTATTAAAATTCCTTGATTCACTTGACGTTTTTTAAACTTGCACTTTCTGAAAACTTCTTATTTACTTATTAGCCTATTTGTTAGCAAACTTTAACGCAACCATTCCTGTATAGCGAAGAAAGAGACCTTTTTCATAAAGAGGAAAGTAAAGAAATTGAGAAGATATAAATTTGATTACTGACAAAGTGCAAAATGACCTAAACTGTCGAGACACCTTTATAACAACAACCCAAAATAAGCCCAAAAGTGATCATTAGTTAAACTCCATCTTAAGTATACATTATAATACAGGTTATTATTATATTCATTCATACTACTATGGTAACTTAATATTGATTAAAAGGTGACGCACAGTAACTTTATGTATTTCTAAATAACTGCAAAACTTTCAAGTGATTTCCATTTTACCATAATCGCTGATGAGATCCTTTACGATTTACTGCGTTTTATTCCTATGCATGGGCTCCTATCATACTGATATAAATCAGTTGGCGGATTGAGTCATATTTAACCACGTTTCTTTTCCTGTTTGGCGGTTTTTCGGAATAATAAAAAACAAAGGTACTGCTACATCTTATCTAAATATCCCGTCTATTATAGTATAGCATTAGAAATTTCAAACAATATTTTGAGAAACAAAAAACTGAGTAAAAAAGTTGACGGCAGTTTAGCCATGTCTAACAAAATTTAAATCATACGAGGTGCTTAGAAGGTAGGAGGCAGTGCTTCGGTCTTCTAAGCCTAAATATTTTCTGCGGAAAAATATTTTTAGCAAGAACGTGACTGCATGAAGTAAAACGTTATCAAAGACCCTCACTGAATAATATTGCCAATGGAATACAACCAAAATTTACGGATTGTATGTACTCTTAAGTCGAAGGATCCATAAAGAGATAATTTCCACGACGGAATTGATCCGAAACAGATTCAGTCGTAAGACGCTGAGGACTTCGAAATAGTTTCACAGGATACTGAAGGAAATCGTAACACTTTCCTAAACTACTCTAAATAATGCGGTTTTTAATTGCAGGCTTCAAATGCTTGATGAATCAGCTGATTATACATCTTCTTCGGAGATGCGAGCTTCTATTTCTCTTTGGAATTAAACTAATGTAAGGAAGCAAGAAGGACTCCGATAACCTTAAGTATATAAGACTTAAATGATCTTCATGTCAGTGAAGCGGTCAATACATAGACATACCTTAATTTAGAGGTAAAAAATGTAAAACTGAGTAATTCTGCGGATTTGAAGAAATTTCTCTCACGGCAAAGGGACCGTTTATACAAAAATCTTTACAGTTTTTCGCTCTTTCGTGAACAAAAATGCTATTCACATCAAAGAAACAAAAAAGGATGATTCATGCAGTTGAATACAATCTTACGTGTGATTGCATACATTTTCTTCTCTCTCGTGCCGAAAACAATGCATTCTCCGAGATTCTTTATTCACCTCCGTTCTGCCATTACAAATTATTAAGCCTAATCCTAGCTCTTTTGTTTGAACATAATTGAAAATTAGATAATGAAATAAAAATTCAAAACAATTCCTTAACCATATTAAAATGATTAAAAACAATTTCACGTCTTCTTCGCGTTTAAGGAGAGCCGTATTTCCATTTTCGTAAACCTTATATGCATCCGTTAAAAGCATACACAGAGACATAAGTAAGCAATTTCTTAAAATTCAATACGGAAATTGAGTTTAAAATCAGAACAGCGTTCTTGATGATTTACTCATTATTTATTATCCTAAGTACCTTGAAAAAGGGGTGACATTTTATAAATAAAGGAATTAAAGGGAAGAGAAAAATCCGTTTAATTTTCCTTATAGGATCGCTTAAAATGTTATTCATCTCCTAAGAAAGAGTTTGCCGGGTAAAGCATGATTGGGCACTAAAAATGGGAAAAGTTTCACGTGGTATCGTAGGTAAACCGAACCTCAATGCATAAATGCAACGCGAGTCCAAAATGAGGCATTTGCCATCCATTCATTACAACTGAAACGGTTCTGGAAGTATTCAGGCGAAGCACGTAAAATATGGACATTTCTTAGCAAGTATGCAGAGAAATTAATGTCAATACATACATTCATTGTCATAAATATTAGAAAATTTACTCTTCTGATGACTCCTACTGGAATTATCTATAGATTATTACTATATTAATAATTGGTACTATTCATTCTGCGGTGTTCCAAAGAACAGTTAAACTCGTAAACTCGTGATGATGATGAAGATATAAAAATTGTCATACGGCAATAGTTAATTGGTGATATATTCCTGACATCAACGAGGCCCTCGTAATTTTCGTAACGGAGAATCCGCGAAAGAGGGTCTTTATAGAGGGTCCATCCTAAATGTATATAATCGATCCGAAAGTATATCAACGAGTGATCAATATTTAATACTACCCAATTGAAAATTCGAAAATCATTACGCACAACACTCACTGTACATAGTAATAATACGATATGCCACGCCATCTGGAAGAATGATGTAGCAAACACTAAAATAATAAATTAAACATCAATCTAAGTTTAAATGCGACAAAAACGCAGTATGACTCATATAAGAATGTTAACGTTATGACAGTTATGATTAATTGAAGAATGTTCCTGAAATACACGAGCATGAAGGTCTCACACGAAATTTATCGGGCAGAAATTGATTCTTTGGCCTCCCTTCATCTTTAAAAATTGAGTCATGAACTCAGTAACTTGGAATATATCCATTAATGAACCAATTATTCACATAAATAAAATTCACGGTTGCTGGCGATGTTTTGTGAAAATACATCTTGAAGAGAATGAGAATAGTTGTACTTTTTCCACAATATATTTGTTTATTAAAAACAAGCAATAAAAACTCACGACTAGTTTCGGCGATTGATCGCCATCATCAAGTGTGTTTTTAATAAACAAATATATTGTGGAAAAAGTACAACTATCTCATCCTCATCATTATTCACACAAAGTTAGGAATTCATATAGTACATCTACATAGCACAAGCTGAACCAGTTAGACTTTATTTATTAGGAACCGGATATTGGTAATCAGGTAATTCTCCATCCATTATTTATATATTTGGTATGGTTCACCTAAGGTCTTAACGTTCCTGAAAAATAAATATCTCTGAATAAGTATAATTACAATAAGACATAAAATACCGTTAAATACTATGTCTCTTAAGTACGAAAAACCCTACATTGAAGATACGCTGACAAAGAGTCTGTGAAATTAATTAAGGTGATTTGAAGTTGAGGCTAGTCTTAATGCATTTTATTCCTAAGGAATTGAAATTCCCTTCCAATTTAACCTGTTCACTTTAGAAAGAACTTTCAAAAAAATATTTTTTTCGATCGGGTAATGAATATGGGAATGCCTATCGCAGAAAAGTACCTTCAAAGACTGGTATCTCTTAAATCATAACCCAGCGTCGCAGCTATAAAAATATGGCTAACTTACCAAAAAGAGTGAAAAAGCAGCCTAAATGATAATGAAATGATACAAAAATTAAAGGTGGGGGATTAACCTCTTTTTCTGCTATTTGTTAGTTGTAATTTTAAAATTAATCTTCTCTATTTATTATATCATTCAGTTGTAATTTTGTTCGAAGTCCAAAGTGACCCGAGAGCATACTTAACACCCAAATCTGATGAAAAAATAAATAATACGCGTAACAATACGAAGTTCGTTTTCACATGGTTATCATCTATACTCCAGGAATAGACACGGGAAGGCCTCCTGTATTCAAAAAACTTAGTGGGGGACCCCACACATCTGAAACGACCCAATCTTACGAACATTTACGACTAGAACTCCGCGCAACTCACTAAAGGATAAAACTAAATCGGTATTTAAGGCCACCTTTACAGAATAACGGACGCAGCGCGGCGTTCAGCCGCATTTATGTTTCAGCTGATATTTGAATGAGCTTATTTCTGCAATCGGTGGAGCCAACACGTAGCATCTCAAGATTATTCCCCATCTAGTGTCGCCAATTTCAATCCAATCGATTGCGACTGCGTATCTCTCTTGAACTACTACAAATACGCACCTTTAAGTCATTCATCAATGATTGATATTATCTCTTAATCTACATACACATCAAAATCCAAGGTAAGCGTTGAAACTGCTAATTGATCCATACCACCCGATTCATGGATTGTGATGTACAGAAAATAAATTTAAAAGGCCACTAAAACAATTGCCCGACAGGAATGGCAACGAATTCAACATTAATGAGTTAAACTACACAGCCTCTATTTTACGGGAACACCTCCGAACTCACTTCAATTGTGAAACATACATAAGAGTTTCGTGCTACCAATTATTATTTTTACGTTACACGACCATCAGTTTTTGCGTTACTAGAAGGTCCAGATATAAGATAGGTTAACGCGTACGTTTCAGCTTAACATTCAATTCGTATTTAATCGACCGTCTACTTTTCTGTTAGTGCGAAAACAGAAAATAAGATTCTTCGAAACTTACGTGAGAACCATCGGATTTACAGGCAGAAAAAGAATTCAGTATTAGGATTAATGAATAGCAAAGCATAGGCAGAGAAGAAGGAATGCTCCCCCTAGTCCATCTTCCTCAGTTCGTATCAGCTGCCTGAGCTTAAAAACATTGACGAATATTGACATCAGATCTTCCTGCAGAAATTGCTCCACAACTAATGGAAGAATTTCACCTAACAACAAACGGCTACGGCAATAATAATAGGACAGTTTTTCGCATTAATACATCATAGATGCGAGCGTTACCGATTTTCGAATGAGCTTGCAGAAAGTAAACCCGCAATCAATATTATCGTTAGTTTGCGTGTATAATCTCCAAAATCCATGCTCAAACGAGTTGGCCCGACGTAAAAATAAGATCCTCGAGATGAAAACGCCTTATCAAGAATTGTATTCAAGCTTATCGATTGAAACGAGTGCTTCAGATAAATACAGCGCAAACTTATCCTATTGGCTTACGATAAGTAACAGAGACAATGAAACATTATTATTCAGATCCCATTCCATTTAAAGCCGAGTAAATGAGAAGAAAATGAGAGAGCAACGCGATTTCGGGTAATTCTTGAAGAAAGCATACACAGGTAGAATAATAAATTTGAATAAGTTTACCAGAGGTATTAAAGTGTTTCAAGAGACTATTTTCCCCCCTAATCACATTAAATACCGGCAGCAGAAACACTCATGTGGCAACGATGCGCCTGTAGGCGCATGGATAGTTGGGATAGATTTTACTGCACAAATTTTATCATAGCATTTTATTTCAAACGCGTTAAAATAGCAACTGCGCTCAACAGATCGCTAACGCTCGGGGGGAATTTGATAGTAAATAAAACGTTTGGGATGATAAGAAAAAAATGATGGGTCCGTTACATTAAGAGTATTACGAAAATTACTGGAAGTTATTGTTAAAATACTAAATAAATTAACAAATACAATGCAAAGTAAAATACCGTCAGAACAATGTTAAAATGGGAAATGTAAATAAAAACAATGAAGATAACGCAAATTCCCAATAGACCACAAGAGCGCCTCTGCAATACTGATATTGATTTATCTGCAACGGCCAGGTGAACTATGATACGGCGCTGACTATAACAATATATCTCCGGAGAAAAGTAGTTCCGAATCATCTTTAAAGTCAATTTCGCATTGCACTAGAACCACGCATTGCAGATTAAGATGCAGCTTCAAGAGGGATAATAATTATTTAATAGATTAATCTTTCCCGCAAAAAAATCAAAGTACAGAAAATGTATTGAACTGAATTATTTTCAAAGATCGTTCAGGTGGTGTATATTACGAAATTTCCAAAATCGGAAAAAAATACGGGGCAAAAATGAGATCCGCACTTAATCATGCTATAATAGCACAACATGTAATATTTAAGACGACCGCAGTAAGGGAAAACACACATTAGCACCAGATTAGCCACAGTAATAAAAATTCGGCCGGTCCATGAAAGATAGGTACGAAACATGTATTACGTTAGACTCAATGGTTACCAACGGTATTCTTAGAAAGTTAGATACACCAGAAAAACCAGCGAAACTAAGAGGTAAGACAATTATACAAATACCAAAGAAAATTTTACAGATTACTTACATTGATGTATTATTTCAAGCGTAATCCTCATATGCCAAATTCAAAAAGAATTGAGTCTTGAAGCACAGTAATGCCTTCGTTACCGCCAGTTATCCAAGAATGGATAATATAAATGCCTATAGTATGAACACGTCACAATTAAGGCACTCATAAAATCACTTTTTGACATATACGATTGTTTACTAACAGGGAGAACGACATTGAGCACTTCCAACCAACACCACGATTTTGAAAACACTGTCTACTTCTCCCCTTCCTTCCGTGATGTTCCCGTTTGTACCACTCAGTCCCATTCGTGGATAACGGCCAATTGAAAGCCTTATTCTATAACCAAAACAATGGAAATGATTTCCCTTGAACCAATGAAAGTCGTCCTCGTATGCTCCGCTATGGCTGCCTCCACATGTCACATATTGTGGCGGTTTTAAGGAAATTTCTTCGCACCGATTTGCAATATAATTGATATTACAATATTCTCTTTCTTGAGATGTAAGTTAATCGATTCTTCATAGTCTGTTATCCTAGTAAAACTGTATCTTTGTTGACATGTACCTGAAAAGTATCTCTTATACTTAGTTTTTACTATTACACATTTTTAGGATCAACCTTTGGAAATTATTCTTCGCCTTGTGTTGTTTTGTGGTTGCAATTTCTACCGGTGATGACTATTACGAGCTTCTTGGTATTTCTAAAAATGCTGACAATCGCGAAATCCGGAAAGCATTCAAGAAATTAGCAATGACTTTACATCCCGATAAAAACATAGTAAGAAACGGAAAGCATTGGTTAATTTATAATTGAACATTCTACTTGCGTATATCTTATACTTCAATTTACGCCGTCTTACAGGACGATCCAACTGCTCACGATAAATTTGTGAAAATTACCAAAGCTTATGAAGTCTTAAAAGATGAGGATTCGAGAAAAAAATATGACCTTTATGGAGATGAAGATAGCTCAAAGAAAAAGGGCCAGTACCATTCCTGGACTTACTATCACGATCAATTTGGGATATATGACGACGACCCAGAGATCGTTACTTTAAATAAAGCTGATTTTGGTTAGTTTTACCCTAAATGACATTTATTTTGGATATTTTTGTTCTTTGAAGTCGAAAAAATTTAATTGAGCCATCTCATATAGAAAGTTGTGCCGAAGAATAAATTAATTTTTTTAAAGTATCGAGCAATTAATTTTTATGAGATGTGTTTTCGATATGTCTTGGTGTCCAGAGGACAAAAACATTCCTAGTTGAGTTTAGTAAACATACATAGTTGATCTATGTTAGAACTAATAATTCCATTATCTTTTGCTTTTAATTTTCCTGAAATCACTCAGCCTCTCAATGCTTCCAATCATTTTATTTTCCAGAGCAAAGTGTGACTAATTCTGAGCAACTGTGGTTCATCAACTTCTATTCTCCTATGTGCTCTCACTGTCACCATCTCGCTCCTGCTTGGCGTAAATTGGCTCGTAAATTAGAAGGAGCCATTCGGATAGGTGCAGTAAACTGCGAAGAAGATATTTATCTTTGTCAGCATGAAGGTGTACATTCCTATCCAACTTTGTATCTCTATCCTCAGGTATGTGCTTATTTAATGCCTCTCATCCGTGCAATGCAGGTTGATTACTTTCCCGAACGTAGAAGAATATACTGGTTGATGTAAAATTGTGTAATCCGTGAATTAAACATGATAGCATCCTCTCATTGCAAAATAAATTTAATATATTTTACAACATAAAAAAGTCATAACCACATGCTAATGTTCACTGTTTTCTCAAGCTGTTGATATTAGTCAGAAGAATATATTTTTATTTTCAGGCTATTTTGTCACTATATTGAACAATGTGTATGAGTGATGATTAAACTTGAAGTGAGAATTTTTCTTCTAGTTTCTAGTAGAGAAATAGCCCGTTTTATTGCGATATTTTCAGTACAGTTTGTTTTAAATTGTAGAAAATGTTCTTCCCATATACTGTGCATACTTCGATTTTCCCTTCGGCGGACGAGAAGGAAACGCCAAAGACTGCCTTAACCGAGCCATGGCCTGCATGAACATTAGCCTTTCAAAAACCTTCCCTGTTGCAATAAAAATTGAAGTTGACGAATTTAAAGGAGGACATCGGAGGAAAATATTCTCTCTCTTAGGCACAGTATTACAATTTATACCTGAAATGGACTTTATGGCCCNAAATCAATGGTCACAAAAAGGTTTTTCCTGCTTCTCATATTTCTTTTTATTAAGATAATTAAAAGTATGAGATGAATAGGAAACGACTGGAAAAAAATAGTAGTAAACAGAATTGGTGGAGCTCTAATGTTGAAGCAGAAAGAAAAGTTTAATCATTTTCCTAGTAGAAATATTTAGGTAATTTAAATCCAGAAAAGAAGGAAGTTCCTCCATCTGAAGTTCCATTATATCACATTTTATTTCCAAGCTGTGAAATTGTAACTTCTTTTTTCTGTGTAATGCGTGGCATTAACTACCTATGCTCAAATTATCTTCTGCCCATACTTCATTATGTATCTCATTTTTTCTTGGTTTACCAGCGTGAGAAGTACAATGGTGATAGGGAAACTGACGAAATGCTTCGTTTCGTGTTGCGTCGACTTCAGACACAAGTGATAGACCTGTGTTCCGACAATTTTGAGGAACTCACTCAAAAGGAGGAGCAGCTGCTTGGCTATCCTTGGTTAATTTTCTTTTGTGATGAAGATTCATTTAACTGCCCTGAGAGGGAAACCAGGCAAATAGTTGCAGCAATACTGGTGAGCATTTTGCAGCAGGTTTAATTATTTTCTAGATCTGCAGAAAGTTTAAAGTAGTTATTAAGATGTCATGAACTACAGTATCTGGAATATTAATCGCAGAATTTTCTTTTGTTTTAAGAATGGTACATTTTCTTTGTTACTTTGAATTGCTTTTTCTAAATTAATAGGTCTAATCTCTTTCAGGATGGCCTTGTCAATGTTGGTTATGTGGATTGCAGTACCCAAGAAAAACTTTGCCTTTCCATGGGTACCAAAACTTCCACCCAATACTATGACACTGGTGTAGTGAAAAAAGGAAAATCAATGAAGATCAAGGGAGTGGAATCAAAAGAAATTGCTAATGAAGTTCTTTCTCAGCTACCAGAGGCAACAAAACTTAATAGAGAAGACTTCGAGGTGAGATAATGTTAGTAGAATAGTAAAATGAGTTAGTTAAAAAGAAAGCACTTAGATTTCAGATACATCACTACCACATTGTAAACTCATTATGATGCTAAAATTGTGTATGTTCACTCATTTCTTTAGCTGAAGTTTTCCTCTTATGTGTAAATTTCCTATACTTTTTTCTTCACCAACCGAGGTTGTGGAGTGTTTACTGTAATTCCAAGGTCTCAAGCTTAAATCCAAGCTAATTGGACTTTTTGGTTGTGGAATGGTTATGTATGGTATATTCATCAATAACAATAATTATTAAAATGGATGTAATAGGGGTCTTAAGAAGTTATTATTCTATCAATAACTTTTCTTATCCCAAATCTTATTTCCTGTTGAAAGAATTTTTTTTATTTGATGTGTTTTTAAGATCTGCCAAAAATATTATAAGTCGTAAAGGCACACCTCTGTTTCCAAAGCTCATGTTTTACTTGATCAGCTCTTCAAATACTTCACATTAAGGAATGGTTTTTTTTTTCATCTGTATTCTGTGCTTATTTCTTGTTTTGTTAAGAACCTTCTCATGCATGGACTGGAGGCAAATTCTCTTAAAAATTGTTAAAAATACTTTTAGGTGTCTTTGGCTTATGTTGTAATATCTTCTTTCTAAGGTATCCTATTTATGTAGATGGATAATAGATATCTCTTTAAGTTGTTAGTCATTGGGAACCAGAATCCTTTCACAGTGTAACTTTTATTTTTTCCAAATGTGCAGTCTTAAGTTTCATTCCAAATTTGGTGTCATTTAACTAAATAGTTACTAAAGGAATAACAAGTGTAAGAAATAGCATCATGACTGGTACTCAAACCCAGGTCTCCAATTTTCTGGGCAGGTATCTACCTTCATATGGTACATATGAAGGTATATACCTGCAAATTTGGTACATTTTCAAATATTGGTTTATTGCATGATCATATTTTCTCTGGTATATACATTTCCAGTTCTTATTCGTGTTGGGAGTGGAATTCTTTTCTCTTAATACTTTTTGTTTACCTCTCAATTATTTGGATGTTTTGAATATAAATATTTTATCAAAGGAGGTATGTCTGTAATGTAAGTCTATAAAATCAGATTGTCAATCGGTTAAGAGAGACATTTAGTTGGTTTGGTCTTTTATCTTTAATCCACTTCTTTAACTCTAATCATTTTCACAGGATATGAAAACTCAGCTATCTCTGGGCTCAAAATCTAATTGGCTTGTATACTTTCACTTGGGTGAGCTGGAAGAAAACCTTGAGCTAAAGAAACTGCCAGCATTACTTCCCTTATTTCGAATAGGAAGAATTAACTGTGGCAGAACACCTGGTCTCTGCCAAGAAATGCATGTAAACAGGTAACATTTGTTACCATTATTGGTAATTCCTAGTTGAAATACTTTTTAAGGTGTGTTTATTACTTTGTGTTAGATGAATTGCTCTATCTCAGATTGGTATGGTTTGGCCTAAGTGGTCCTACATCTCAAACTTACATATCATAATATTTAGGTCTATTATAAAGAAGGTTAGGTTTTTGGGAGAAGGAAATCTTTAAATATACAATTTGATGAAGATACAAACCTAGATTGCATGGAAAGGTTAGAATTGGATGAAGATGCTTTAAAAATTGAAGAATGGAAATGTAAAGAAATTGATGTTGTGTTGTAGTTGCAAATGACTGGAAAATTCATCCATAGGAAATATTTTTTGTTTCTTGCAGGCATCAATTCTTTTATGATATTTAATTATAAGTAATGGTCCTATGGAAGCAAATTAAGACTCAAAATCAAATTAAGTACTAAAGGAAGGACAGTTTATAGCGATTCATATTTCGGTTATGGAATATTGTTTTATTCAAAATAATAAGATATGTGATCAATTAGATGGAGTTTTTAAAATTTCTGTGGTTATACAAACATTAAAATGAATGTGGTTGTTGAGTTCAAGTTCATACTTTCTCACATGAAAATACATTTGGAATTAAAGTCCATGTAAAACCAATGGTAGGGTGGGGATAGTCTTTTTGAAGATGAGGCAATTCTCCTTAACTTTAAGAATTTCCAGTTGCGATAAACAAATTGCAGAGACCAACTTACAGGAAACTAGTGTTTCTAAGGTGGACATTTATCAGTACCTAAGGGGGGTTGGGACTCTCCACTAGCTGCAAGTTGTAATGTTACAAAGGTGAAGTATTTGGAAGGTTAGGATTTGTCTTGTCAAATCAATGGTCACAAAAAGGTTTTTCCTGCTTCTCACACTCCTCTTTTCCAAACATTCTGGCTCATTATTCTGAAACGTCCCCATTTCAGTTTAAAGAGGAGAGATGAGTGAAGTGGAAAGAAGGGGGTGTGTCCCAAGAATGGGATTTTCTTGTGTGTATTAAAAGATTGATATCTTGGTTTCTTGCATTTGAATGGACAAATACTAATTCCTATCAAAGGGTTTTGCTGAAACCACAAGAGCTACTTATTGTCTATTACTAAAGTTAGTGTAAAGGCACTTACATCTTTCTTAGGACTAATAACTATTGCTCTTTATTTTCAGGTACCCAATGTTTGCTGTTTTCAAAGCAGGTGGCAATCTACTTAATGAAGAGCCTCCTTATGAATTCCATCATGGGAGAAGGGATTCGGCTCCAGATTTGGCAGATTTTGCTAGAGAAAGTGCTTTAGCACCAAATTTAAGGACTCTGACACCAATTGACTTTGTCTGGGGTAAAAAAGGGCTACGTGTGCACGGTGAAGGCTTTTGGCTGGTAGATTTCTTTGCCCCTTGGTGTCCTCCATGTCTTCAACTGATACCGGAAATGAGACGTGCAAGTAGAGTGCTGGGAACTAATGTCTCTGTAGGAATGGTTGACTGTACTGTTCATGTTGACCTATGTCGATCTCGTGGTATTCGCTCATACCCAACTGTGATATTATTCACACCTTCTAAAGAAGAGCATACCTATCAAGGAGGGCACACAGCTCGTGACCTCGTGGATTATGTTAAGGACATGCTAAATCCAACAGGTTGGTATCATTCATAACCAGTAAGCTTAGAGAGAAATCCCTTGAACTTGTCTGGCAAAAGGCTCAGGAGCCACATTACCTAATGGGTTGTTCAAACACATCATAGATACCTGTTTATTTAATGATCCATCCATAATGTATAAGGCAATTAAAGGTTTTATTCTTTGAAATCATAATAAGATTAAAATACAATAAAGGTAGGCAATTAAAGGTTTTATTCTTTGAAATCATGGTAAGATCTCATTGGCTGAAATAATGTGACATATATTAGGTTGGCAAATATTGTCATGTTCTCTCTTACATTTCTTAAAATATGGTTATTTTTTTCAGTATCAACACTAACACAAGAGACATTCTATTCCATCGTTGGTAAGAAATCATCTAATGAGATTTGGATGGTTGATTTCTTTGCACCTTGGTGTGGTCCATGTCAACAGCTGACACCACAGTGGCGTAAGCTATCGAAGGTTGTAAAACCAGTTCAGATTTCTTTTTTGAATTAGTTCTTAGCTTCTTATTTTCTGTTTAAATTGAGAATTCTTTTTCACTTCCTTCAGTCGTGTCTCTGTTTGCTATTTGCAGATGGTTTCAGATGTAGAAAACGTACGCATAGGAGAAGTTAACTGTGAAGTGGAGGCAGGACTTTGTCATCAGGAAGGAATCCGTTCCTTTCCAACCATCAGACTTTACCCTATGGGCTCAAAAGGCCTTAATCAAGTTCTGTAAGTTTTGATTTCAGGCATCCATTGGCTAAATTTTATTAATTGTTATTTCTTCTATTTACTCTTCCTCCTAAGCTTATTAATTTTTTTAATATTTCATTAACTCAACAGAATTTACAATGGATACCATCGAGATGCATACTCATTGAGGCAGTGGTTGTACAATTTTGTGCCTTCTGCGGTCCAGTCTATACCAGCTGAATCTTTTGAGGATCGTGTTATACAAAGTGATGATCCATGGCTGGTTGACTTCTATGCTCCATGGTGTGGACATTGCCACCGCTTTGCTCCTGAATTTGAAATGGTAGCTCAGGTAAGATACTTAAATGTCCAAAATAAATTCTGTTCTGCCATTTTAGGTTACAATCTTTTCAATTGCTCTTATGATTGGGTAGTTTGAAGGATAGTGTTGTCAAGTTATTAAAAGGGTTTTACATCATAAGGCAATACAGCTGGAATCAATCACTAATAATGAGGTTTAAATAATAAAACCTATATAAATGTATGCTTTACTCATGATTTATGAAATTCGCTTTTTAAAAAATTATAAACATCAAATTATCATTACTATAGCCAATCATACATTATGAAAGCTATTAGTTTCAAATATTACATGTTTTACAACTGCATTTATGTCAAGGCTGAAGCTGACGTATTTTCTGTGAAAAACTAAGTACCTATAGCTTATTGTAATTTATTGGTGCTAAAAATTTTGGGCCTTAAATTTGTAATTGAAATGTTATCTCTACTTTAGAAATTGGCTGGACGTGTTAAGGCTGGTAAGGTGGATTGTGAAGCTTACAAACAGTTATGCCAGCGAGCTGGAATCCGTGGATATCCAACATTGAGGCTTTATCGTGGTTCAATTGATGATGGCCGATCCTATTATGGAGAGGAAATTGACAGTCAGTCAGGGATGCAGATCTTGTCATATGTGGAAAAGGTTCTCTGGGGCACCAGAGATCACCATCTCCATCTTCATGATGAATTTTAACCTTTCATTAAATTTAGATCTTAATTCACAGTTTACATTGAATTTCCATTTCATTAACCCATTCTTTAATGCTTTAGTGTTAATTTTGCCTTTTGATTTGATCATTTAAGTGTTATTTTAATCATGCTAATCATATCATCCCATGTTAAACTGTCATTTATCAAACTCCTTTTGTATGGACAATCTCTAGCATGTGTATTTATGCACAAACTTAATGGCTTGTTCTTAATTTTGTTCCAGTTCTGTTTTTCTCATTTCATTGCTTTATAATGAATGATTTTGTAGACCTCTATACATTATATTTTTGATGGTTACTATATTTAAAATAAGCCAAAGTATGATGAATTAATGGTGCTGTGACTTTATATATCCTACTTATTTACAATAATTCAGTGACATCAGCGTGCCACTAAAAATATTTATTTACAAATAGACTGATGTTACTGAATTAATTTACCACCACCTAATTATGTATCTTAACTAAAAGTTGTTGGTTTAAGGTGTTAAGTTCTTCTGAAAGTGGTAGTTGCTGAACTCAGCCTTGTGGAGAATTTTTGTCAACCCTGTTCAAAAATGGTTTGATTATTATCAAATTGTTTGTTAACACAATGTCTACGTATACTGAGTAGATAGTTAGTGTAAGTTTTTTTTTTAACTGTATTCTATTTTAGCATATTTTCTGTCCATTGTATGTCATTGCCTTTCTTTCCTTGCTTTTTAAAGTAATTAATTGTACTTTTCCCCTTACCTTAAAAATCCAATTAACCTGTGTAGAATGGACAGCAAAGATGTTAAAGTTTTGTGATGGCGTGACATCTTTTATAAAGATATTTTATACGATTGTTTCTCAGTAATTTAAAAATTTCTTATATTTTTATTAATGTACACTGATGAAGCATCAAATACATTTATAACAATGATAGCAACTGCTGTCTTTGATCCTAAGGATCTATTTTTCCTTTGATTGTGATAATAAATTTTTTCCGAGTATATATGAGTTTTCATATGAATAAAAAATTGTTTAAGATCAGTGGTTCTTAAGCCACTGGCATCCCTTGTATTGACAAAATGAGTTCTTGTTCATACTTTCTCAAGGTTATCTGTTTCTTAGTGAGCATTTGTTGTGTTAAACCAAGTGCTGAATGAAAGTGGTAATCCTTATCATGAACAATCCTGTCACAATCTCTAAGTGCTGTGGCTTGCAAAATTAAATAATCCTATTTTGTTCATATACTTGAGTTTTTATAATTATTGTTATTATCAATGGGCATTCCTTACAAAAAAATTTTGAAGCCAACTTTTTTTGATAATGGCTTTTAACCAAAACGTACATGACAGTAAATTCTTATTTCCTTTAATAGTTTGTTTTAATTTATACAGTGATATGTCTAGCTCAATCGTATTTTTGCATGGTGATACTGTATGGAAATATTTGGCTGTAATGATGGTATTGTATTACTGAAATGTAATCAAATTTCAAAAACTAGATTTTCTCTCAATTCTCTCGAGGCTTTTTCCCAATGAAAGATATGTTTTCATCTTATATTCCCTCTTTTAAAAAACATTCTTTCTCTCTTGATTAAGAACTGCTGTTTTGGAAGTTATATGAGATGCATAGTTCTCAAAGGAATGGGACCAGTAAGGAATATGCAAACTTTTCATTTTCCTAGAATCCTTATAGATACAGTGCATACCCATGTATAAGATACATTTTTTTCACAAAAATTAGGTTAAAAAGCAGGGGGCTTCTAATAGAAAGTTAAAGATGTTTTGTGGTCCTGAAATTTTAGAATGCAGTCCCAAAAACATGCTGCATCTTATATGTGGATATATAAGGTCAGTTTCAATGATGGTTTACAGAATGCTGATTTCATCTGTACTGTAACTTCATACTTGTTGAATTTAGTACTACAACAGAATTGATTATTTCATTGAGGTATCATTTGTAAGAAATAGATGAACTGAGATTTACAATATAATGTTCCTGAACTTCAGTTGTTATTTTTTAAATGAAATGCTTAGTAACTAAATTCAGCAATTGAATTTTAATTACAATTTATTTTTATCTTTCAATGATAATTGATTCATATTCAATTCTATCTTCATTGTTAGGTTTATCAAACTGACTGCAGATGAGTGAATTTAATAAAAAGAACCTGGCTATTGGGTGATGTCTTTGTTTGGTAATTCTGAAAATACTAGAGAATATGGTATTTGGGTGATATCTTGAGTATCAACAAATGTGTTTAACATTGACTATTGTGCCTATCATTGTGTTAGTAGCATGGGTAATTAAAGTCAATTTCTCAAATCTTGCAGTACTCTTAATGAAACCTATTTTTTATTTCTCAGTGAAATTCCTTAATTTCTTGTATCTGTTCACTAATTTGTGACAATATTCTACATACAATTTAACTATTGTACAAATTTTTATTGCTCCCAGACAGCCAAGTGAGCTGCCCGTTCACTTTTGGTGGAGGCAGTCCTGGGTTCATTTCCTGGTGGGGGCCCACATGTGCAAAATAACCTTAGCCTTGAGAGCACTTTTAACAATACCTCTACATAAAAATTGCTGCAGGAAATTTTTGTATACATGATGGAAATGAGATCATAAATGTAATGTTACAAGGGAAATGGTAAAAAAGTGCAAGCTTACATATAAATCTCCAGTTGGTCGTCCACATAGTCAGCAATATATATATTGGCTAATATGTAACAAATCTTGTTTTAATTGCCTATCACAGCCACTGAACAGAGCACCTCTGTGTGTGATCCTGTATATCGGTGAAAGCGCTTTTAACTTATCTAAATTTATTTTTTAATACATCTATTACTAATAAGAAAATTGAGACCTCCCAATTCTGTGAAGGCCAAAATGTGTAATATTAAATGCAGGATGTAACAGTCTTGTCAACTTTTAAGATGAAACTTCTACTTCCAAAGTCGAACCTTCATTGCTGATGTCATCATCCTTTCCCCTTTCATCCCGACTCTGCCAGGGTAGGGTGTTTGTGGACCAGTGACTGCCACCTCGTTCTATCCTCTTACCACATCTCATCCCACACTTTATCTACATCTTCCACTATTTTACTTATGTGTTTCATAATCATGTCCTTCTTCTTTGTCTTTTTCCTTTATTCTTCTCTTCAAATATACTTCTTGGAAGTTGTCATACATCCATTCTCTTCATATAACCAAACCATTTTAATCTCATTTTCTCAATCTGTATTTGGAGCCTTTCTATACCCAAGATTTCTGTGATTCATTGTTCCTGATCTTGTTTTTTCCAGACTACTCCTTAAGAATTTGATTTCCATTGCTTGGATTCTACTCCCTTCTCGGCCTGTCATTGTCCACATACTGGAAGCATATGTCAGGATAGACACCAGATATGTACTAAACATTAACATCTTGCATTTGATTGGGACTTCTTTTCTCCAAAGCATGCCTCGTACGTTTTGATAAAATCCATTGGCTACTCCTAATCTGTGTCCAATCTCTTGTGTTTATTCTACCATCCTCTGACAACTCACTTCCCAAGTTTCTGAAATTCCTTACAACCTCCAGCTGCTGCCCATTCAATTCAATTTTTCCCTTTCTTCTCTCAGGATCTCTTGCCACCACCAATACTTTACTATTTTCTATATTTATTTTCATTTGTTTCATTCTAGATATTGATTTTGGTCTGCAGCTCCCCAAATCAGCCAACAAGGCAGAGTTCAAATCACCTACTTTTTCCTTAACGTCTCAAATGAAATGAACCATTACCAATATAAATAAGAATGGAGAGAGAGTGCTACCCTGCCTCAATTCTGATTTGACAGGAAACCAGTTGGACCTTCCCAAACAAATTTTTAGACAACTTTGGCAATTGTTATTTTCTTTTCTACCTTTTTCTTCCATACAACCTCCCAAACTATTTTCCTCGGAATGTTATCATATACATACCTTCTCTATGTCTATAAACACTGCTGCCAAATCTTCTTCCCATTTTTTGCCTGAAAATATGAGGTCAATGGTTGATCTCCCTCTACAGAACCCATATTGTTCTTCACATAGTTCTCCAGTTGGCTTCTCAATCTTTCTTCTATCACTCTCTCAAATATCTTTGCTGTCTGTGACATGAGTGTTATCCCCCTATAATTACCACACTGTTTCCTCTCTCCTTTCTTGTATATTGGTACAATCACACCATTTCTCCAATCCTCTGGCACCTTAAGCTCACTCCATACTGTCTTAAATACTCTGTGCAGCCAAGAGATGGTTAGCTGTCCTCCTGCTCTAATCATATCCACGGTTACTCAATCAATTACTGCAGATTTTCCTGCCCTCATCTTCCTTACAGCTCTATCAACTTCCCCCAATAACAGGTCTTCTCCAGCCACTCCTCTCTCTTCTTCACCAACCTCCAAATCTTTTGGATTTAAAAGTTCACTAAAGTGTTCTCCCCATCTTTGCATCGTCTGCTTGGTGTCAGTCAGTATATCACCATTTTTCTCTTTGATAAAACCTTTTTCTATCCTATCCTTCCAATTATTACTCACCATTCTGTATATTATTTTCTTGTCACCTTTACCATCTTCCTCCAAGAGTTTCGTAAACTACTCCCAGCTTTTCTACTTCTACAACTTTTTTACACTCCCGTTCCTTAGTATCGTCAAGTATCTTAGCTTCTTGCCCTCTTCCCTTCAACCATTTCTTCCATGCCTCATTTGCCGATACTACCGCCCGTACGTATTTAACTCTGAGAGTAAACCGAAACTTCGAAAAATTACCGCCGCTATAATTTCGCATAGCTTTGTTCGGTTCATTCCGTTGGTTTAATTCCGTTCCGTTGGTTTTCGTCATATCAAAACAAAAGCTCAACGAATGTAACATTCAATTGTTTGCGTTCTAAATAACCCGGGATTTTTGTTGAACATGGTGTACGATTTGATAGATTGACTTATGCCGCAGAGGATAACAACAATTTTGGGACAATATGAATAATAATTAATGATCATTTCTATTTCGATGATTCGTTTTAGACTCCCATCTGCTTTTATTATCCTTGGAAATAGTGTTGTTCGTTTTCATTCGTAAGGTCACAGGTGGGAAAATATGGCGGCTTACGTGGATTCTATACTTAGCGGGGAGGTAGAAATCAATCACTTTTTACGGTGGCTCGCTGGATGTGAGGAATTGGTAAGATCATTTGCGTATCATAAGGGAATAGCACTAGTGATATTACTCTACAACAGTTATTCTTTCCTGTTTACTGGTTATAACGGAGTTAAGTCACCAATTTCTGATGTTCAGAGCTTGTATAAAGCTTTATCTGGTTATTTTAGGCACAAATATTTATTTAGCCATTATATAGTTATCTTAAATGCTAGTAATTTGCAACATCCCTCCATAGTATTAGTTAAATTTACTGTTTCTCTAAATGAACTCATTCTAGTTGCGATGTTTATAATTTAGGTTGTTGCTGAATCAAAACAAGGCAAACTCCCCAGCTCCAGATACGATTTCGCTTTATGTTTTATAAACTATTTGAGAGAGGATGCATCAAGGTAACTTAAATTAACTTTTGCATGTTCGAGTCAATTCGATAAAACGATTTAATTGAAACTATTAACTTGCAGCATTCTTTCAAATGATTGCGCTAAAAAGACTTCAGCGAAGGCGTTCCAAATAAGTGGTTCATCGAGTTCGCAAAATAATGCAGAGGAGAAGCCTGTTGTCTTGAGCGATGAGAGACATGATGAATCCATCTCCAGTGACACCAAGAAACCTCCAACGAGAATCGATGTAAAAACCCCAAAGAGCACAGTCATTCCATCGGATTTGACCAGTGTTAGTGCCGCCATTGACAAAAAGTTGCATTTGCACAACAGTTTTAGAGGTAAAGTCCTTATTAACAAAGCAAAAGATGGCTGTCATCAAGCAGGAACTGCTCTCGATGGAATGTCTGTTAGTCATTCGCCAAGTGTATCCAGTTGCTCTTCACGGAAGGATAGTCCTAGACAAAGACATCACCCAATGGAAAGTACTGTGTTTAAAGACTGTAGGTCACCGGAATCAACTGTTCATAACTGTAAAAGTGGTCCTCGTGAAGAATGGAGTGGTAAAAATTATTCCAACACTACTTTGTGGGATTATGTCTCTAAGGATAACTCCTTAAATCTGAAGAAAAAAGACATTAATGATGGCCAAAATGATGATAAAGGCCAGGAAAAGAAATTTGGTGCGAAATTAAGTGGTAAGCAGAAGAGACAGAGGCGAATAAATCCTACGCGAGTGGACAGGAATCATGAAAGTGTAAAAGGCTACGCAGGTATTGGATTGCTACAGCAAGATTCTGTAGCCTTCGGACAGCCCCAAGAGGTCCCTCCCCCTGGTAGTGCTTTCTGTTCCAGATCAACGGAGGGTGAACTCAAACCGTCAAATTTTGCCGAAGAAAGAGCCCTCTTGAAAGAAGAACGTTTAAAAATGCAGTCAGCGGAGCAGGATTCTTCCATATCTTCTCCTCCAAAGGCTCCTTGTAGCATCAGTCGTTGCAGTATGGAAGAACCTCAGTTAAACCTTGTAAGTTTCCATCTCGAAGAAATTAGAGTAGATTCCTATCTTACTACTGTCATGGATTCATGTATTATATTTTATTTGGGTTAGTTGAAATTTTTCTTGTTCTCATCAGTATCGAGAAGGAAGTATCAATTTTATGAGACTGAAATTCCTTCCATTATTACAAGTAATCTTCAAACACAAAAATCTATGTTCCAACCAATAAGTAGAGCATTCCTATTACTAACCCTCATGCTTTTAAGTCATGATAAATGGTGTACATAGTTGAGAGGTCGATTGATCAATGGATTAACTTGTCTATTAAATTGTAGAAATAACTTGAAATGGGACTTGAATTAATTTCTCAAATTCTCTATATTCTCTTTCGTTGTAACTTTGCATTTAATGTATTTTGTATTCCTATCAAGGCAAATGTTTACTATAGTTTCTTCTGGTAAAAAAATTTGAAGTAACTCAGTTCAAATTATTCTCTTGTAAGTTTGTTGTGGATAGAAAAAAATTCTCCTGAGTAACAGTAATCATGTGAAGATTGAAAGTCACAAGAGTAAGGTAGCACATAATTTAAGCATATCTGTCTAAGGTTTAATGTTTGATATCATATGTTTCCATTTTCAGGTCACCTACAAAATGGAATTGGAAATTCTGGCTAACATCTTCAGTAACCTTATTAACCTCAATTTGGTGCCAAATGTTCTTTCTGAATTGTGTTTTTTGGGAAACCTCCTAATGGTACGTTACTCATATGAATGTCATACAGTTGATAGTGCTGATCAGTTGAAGAAAGAGGGAAGAAAATGCTTTTTTGAGAGTGTGCACAATTGTGTGTATTTTGCTGTTACTGTCCTAGAAACTCAGAGTCATCTTCTGCAGTTACTTGATAGAAACACAAGAAGAATAATAGCAGAAAATAGCCGACTGACAAGATTCTCTCAGTCTTTATCGGTGCAGATACTTGAGGATGAAAGTTCAGCAAGAAGTGAGGCTTTGGTTTCACAGATTTCATCTTTGCCGTCTGCTTCAACTTCTTTTCAATCAGATATTGACAACAGAAACAATTTCCCTAACGACCGAACTTTTCGCATGTTTTGTCGTCAAAGGGATGACTTTTGTGAAGCTCTGAGAACTTGGGAAGGTGGTCGATCAACACCTGGATGGTCTTTTGCAGTAGTGCTTGGTCCAAGGGTAAAGGCTATTTTATGCCCTGGGAACACAATGCCTGAACCAACAAACTTTGTCCACTTGGCAAGATTTTTTCGTGCACAGTTGATAGCGAATTGTGGATATGGTGGTGCAGCTGGTGCAGAGGAATCTATGAATGCTGGAGAAGTTGTGCCTTTAGCATTACGAGATGCAGACCCTGAAAAACTGCAGAGGCTACAAAGAAGATTGGTATGGCCTTCAAGATCACGTGGTGGTTTCTGTCCTTTGCCAACGTTTGTAGGGACTCAAGAATTCTTTCGAGATTTCATAGTTTTTGGTGCAAATCCAATGTTTAATGAACATTTGAAAGATTGTCTCATCTCAGACATTTTGGAGTTAAATGAGATGCAGTTCAGTGCATCAGAATTCGAAGAGCAAGGTTAGTATGATTTTTCTCTCTTATTTAAACATTCACTTTATGATAAATAAATAATAACTCAATAATCACGAAAGATTGTTTTGGAAACTATGAATTGGTTTATGACTCTTATTAAATCTTATACTTTAATGAATTTAGAATCTTTCATTTTATTCCTAGTTCAAACATCAAAGCTTCTGTTTCTATGATTCATTTTCATGTAAAAATATGTTATTCCATAAAATTTCTTGTTATTATTCTTTCAACCTCAGAAAGAGTATATAAGATATCTCATTCTGTGTTTTTGTGTCAAAAATAAAACCATCCTGTGTCTCTGATTAATCATTGATGAAATTCTTATTTTCCTCCTGTTGGCTACAACTTTCTTTTTGCAGATAATAAAGTTGATGATGACACAAGATCTGAATATATTAGATGCATAGTCAACTTGCAGCTACTGGCCAAATTTTTGGGCTTTCTTATCTTCCTACCATACCAGTCTGAAAGCAGATTGCCTGATAACATCCTATTATCACATTGTGCTCTGAGGAACAAGGTAGGTTTCACAGCTTAGGCTCTGAATAAAAATTTTTTCTTTTGCAAAATACATACAATGAAAACATTGAAATGTGCTAAGTTTCTTTATTGAGTAATTAACCAAGCTAAAATGTTAGGGTTAAAGATATATATTAAGATAAATAGTAAGGTCTGAGAGAATCAAATTGATGCAAACAACGTCCAGTAAATTTAGAAGCCATTATTTTTCAAATATGGAATCTCTTTACCTGGATAGGTCTTTATACAGATTTTGCACCTTTGGTTGCCCATTTGAAAGTTGTTTGCTTCCACTCTGTGTAACATCATTAACTGTACCATCTTTATTATTAATAAATGATTTCATTTTAGTTATCTTAGATTCAGTTAGAATTAAAATAATTCTAATTTTTAAACAGTCTAAGTAACAAATGAATTAATATTATGACTTCTGCTGACCATTCAAGTCATACATATCTCCTTATTAAAAAGGTTTTCAGAAAACTACCTACTTCCTCTGAATGGTGGAAGATAATGTTTCCATATATTATACCTCCTACCAGCTAAATTAACATTTAGAAATATTTTGTCAATTCAATGGTCAAAAATTCAGTTTTAAATTTTACTAATTTTCTTCTCGCAAATTGTTTTGACTTCATTAATTATATCTCTATGCATATTTAGTGTTTTGTTTTTGGTTTTTGATCATATTCATTTTAATCTTTCAAGCTGTAAGGCAGAAACATGAGTGGATTTTTATATTGATATGAATATTGCTAGCAGAGTTTGCATAGTATAGGCTGGAGGAGTCGATAAGCTTTAGGGCTATGGGTTTGAATCTCTGAACTCAAACTTTTTAAATGAAAAATTATCCAGTCGTGTTGTTAAGTTGAATTAGTGCTCATTTGAGATTATCATTTCTCTGTTATATAGAAAGTAATTGTCTTTTTCAGGCTATGCCAGTGATTGATTTGTTATCCTTGATCAAAAGTGCTCGTCAACTAAATCGTCTATCAGTGACTGTACCATGGATGGTTGTGTTTCTCTCAATGCTGGACCGGGTTTCTGCAAATCTCGGATATTACAGAGACCAGCTTTTTCCTTGTCTTGTGCTAGTTTATAGGCAGTTTGCATTGCCTAATGAATGTTCTAAGAGCTGCAGGGTCCCTCTAACTCATGCTGTGCTTCTCATCAGACTCTGTTTGGGATGGTTGTTTGAGCAACCCAACTTTCCTCGTAAGTCTGATTATCATTGTTTTACTTTAGTCCAGACTGGGTTCAACTGATTTTGTACACCTGGGACATTTTTATTATCAAAATTATTCTAAACAAGGTAATCATGATCAAGTATTTTGACCAGTTGCTGTGACTTCAAGGTTTTTGCTTTTTATTCTTTCTTCTTAATTATTTAGTTACTTTTTCTAATTCATGGTGTATCAAAGTAGTACTGTGAATTTGATTGAATATGGCAAAGAATAGCTATATTATTCAAGACATTGAGTTTCAAATGTGGCATCTACAAACTAGTGGACACAGTTAATCAGATCAATAGACTTAAAGCAATTATCTTCTTATGTATATCTTGAATATATTGAATTTGTGATTGCTGAATATGATCGGAGAATCATTAATTGCATCTTCCATTTGTACAAGTATGTAATAATTGTGCCTATGTGTCTCATGGTAACTGTTGTTTCTTTTTGATCAGATTTAGTAAAGTTAACTAAATCCATAACTTTTTGAAAGGTAACTGATAAATTGCACCAAATTTAGTAGCTAGGTCTTAAGATACCCTTGGAAGAGGGCAGTCAAA
Organism: Ladona fulva; assembly: GCA_000376725.2. Classification (NCBI taxonomy): domain Eukaryota; kingdom Metazoa; phylum Arthropoda; class Insecta; order Odonata; family Libellulidae; genus Ladona; species Ladona fulva. The sequence goes on from KZ308443.1 coordinate 343,752, forward strand.
GGTTTACTGCAGATAATGGCAAGATGTATGATCTCTCAATCATGTAGATAGGCTGATTTAAATAACCCTTTTGCTATTATTTTGTGTTTAGTTATATTCATTTTTATATATAGTCAAACCTTGATAACTGGAATACCTGTATCAGACAAAGGGAAAGACTGTCTCCTTGAAAGCAATTCATTTTGTTGAAGAATTTACGATAGATAACTCGAATTTTTAAGCAGACGTTCTGAAGTCATAAAAACCTCTTTAAGTCAAAGCATAGGTGTCCTGACCTCTATACTTCAAATTTTTTGAACCACATAGTCTTTAGTTGCAAATTCAAATTCAACAAATTTATCACAATCACCTTTTAATGATAATTGTTGGGTAAACTGCAAAGCTGAACCCTTTTAACAAAGAGTCTAATTTTTGAAAGCTACTCAGTTTTCATTCGTCTTAAATAATCACTTGCTGTTTCATTTAGATCCTTGAGGTATATGTACCAATTTGCATCAATCCCCAAACTTTTCTTACCATCCTTGTGTATCATTCCAAAGATATTAATGACATATAAGGAAGCTGAGTTTTCATACAGTTAATGTAAAAAATTCTGCTACTTGCCACAGTGGCAGTACGGTTGGTTACGGTTACACCAATGTCTTGGGTTCGAGTCCATGCTAGTCAGATTTTTCCAGTCAGGGAATGGTATTTTATGTTCATAAATAATCATAAAATGGATTTTATTAAGATCTTGTTTCTATCATAATAATTATAATAAAGTTGACTGATTGCTCAAGATCAAGGGTAATCAACTAAGTAAAGGATATTCTCTAATTAAATTCTCATTTTATTTAAAGTAATTGGGTTCTATCTTTTGAATCGCCATTAATTAATTTATTTTGTCTTTCATTGCAGAGGAAACTGTATTTGCTGATGAGTCCATGTCAAAAGCTGTTGAGAAATATGTAATCGCTGATGGTGACCAGGCAATTGACAAACCAACTGGGCCTGATAATTTAGATCTCATAAATGCATCATTGGTACATGCAATTTGTCCATTTCTTTCAGAATTCAGATTGATATTAATAGATTCATCAAATAATAAAAGTGGAGGATCAAACATAGCGCGACATATCACTCCAGTTGCTGCGCCTGACACCCTCACTACTCTCACAACATCAAGAACCATAGAGGTTAGTTAGCTCATTTATTATTTCATAATCTTGGAAAGGATTTTCTTTTTATGAAGGATAGTTTTATCTAATGAGTTTTGCTGAATAAGTATCCATCAAGATGAAATCAAAAAGGAATTCAATTTTTCACTCAATCCAACAAGCTTAGCAATTCTGCTATAGGTTTTGAAGTGTGACTTCATCTTCAGGCCTGATATCAACTGTAAGGTGATGTGTTTCCATGTCCAGTTGTTTTATTTAATTTTGATATCTATTATAAACACTCTTTATATTGGCATACAACATCCATCAGCATAGGAAAACGGGTATGGGTGACTTTGTGCAAGGTGGTGCGCACCCAGGAAAAATCCCAAGGAAGAATGGACTTGAAAAAAGTCTGACGGGACCGGGAATCGAACCCGGGTCTCCCAGTTGCCGGTCGGGTGCTCTGTCCATTGAGCTATCCCGGCAGAACAAATCGTATCCGTTGCCGGGATACCTCAACGGACAGAGCACCCGACCGGCAATTGGGAGACCCGGGTCCGATTCCCGGTCCCGTCAGACTTTTTTCAAGTCCATTCTTCCTTGGGATCCATCAGCATATAACACTACATAATTTCAAGCAGGTAATTTTGATGAAAAAGTTAAGCTCAATGTAAAAGAATTGGAGTTCCAAATTTTTAGATGAATCATCGTGCAAGTTTAGTACTGCTCATAGCAATAATATGGTTTTTTAAAAGCAGATTTAATTTAAAATACTAAAAAAGTACCAAAAGATGTATAAAAGGAGTTTTACTCAAGTGAGTTGAAATGGAAAATTAGTTGCTTCATATAACACAGGTAGAATTTCAATCTTAAATTTTTAGAAATAAATTGGGTGTTACGGGCCAATAAATATAGTACATCATTTCCTTTTTAAATATAGAAATTCATTTGCTTTTAATTTTTCTTTTTTATTTCTTTCTGTTACTTTCTTGGTTATAATTTGCATTTCTATAGCCATTACTTGTTTTTTTTATTTTCTGCTATTACCCTATTCTCTTTTGACATTCTTTTCTTCTTTACTTAGAGAAGAAAACAATGTAAACAATTCTGTAGTCTAAAAATTACCTGCTTAAAGGAAACAACCCTTGCTCGTTGAAAATAATATTTCAGTCCTTTGGCAGGCTTCACTTAATGGCATCAGCAAAATTTTGTAAACAAGTTTATAGAATGATTTTCCTTGTTTTCTTACAGATGAAGCTTGAGGAGAATTTCTTCTCCAACCAGCCTGCATCCTTGCGCCGTACTGTTGAGTTTGTGTCTGATCGGATTGCATCTGCTTGTGTGAGACACATTTGTAGCCAGTTGTTACCAAAGGCACTAAGCCAAGGACTTGAAAAAGTGCATGAATCTGTATTAGAGAAGATGCAAACCAAGACCTCTGATAGGTCATCTGCCAAATCTCAACCTCCAGATAACTTTGAGGTTTGTTTCTCCATTGCTTGTGTCATTGACTTAGAATATATCTTGTTAGAATAGGCTTTTCTCAGCTAGACTATTTTCTCTTTTTGGATGTTATGGTATTTACTCTATTCATAGGTAATAATGGCTCGAGAAATACGAGAGTGTTCTACAGAAGAATGGATCAGTCTTAAGAAGGAATGCCTTAGTTATTCAGATGCAGAATGTGAGCGCAGGGCATGGGTTGCCCTACCACCTCTTCTTCCCTGCTCAAAAAAGCAGGGCAAGTTGGCTGATGGAGAGGAGGTAGTATCTGAAGCTGTAATGCAGATGTGCATTCAGGTGACAAGTCGCACTGCAAGGCAGAGGGTAAGGAGGTGGCTTACCTCCCATACTTCCCCTGGTAAGTTCATTAATTGCAACAGTATTGAAGTTTTACCTTTCAACTAATTAAATGATTAAAGGGGCAGAAATATTACAACCTATGGTGATGTACCTTATTGATAACTTACAAAGTATTAATCTAAGGAGTACACTACATTAGTTGTTTTCCCTTTAATATATATCATGATATTATTTCTGGTAATTTCTATTTTCCAATTAATGAAACACCTTCTTCTTATTGTATCTTTAATTTGAGAGTCACCAGTTTTATTTTGTTCAATTGTATAGAACTTCAATCTATTACTGAATCAAATTTAATGTAGCTGGAATGATCCAGAACATTTACAAAGGTCTTCTTCTGTAACTCAAACCTTAACATCAAGTAACTGAACTTTCACTCTCTTTTGAAGGCTGAAAATTTGGATTTTATTGTTATTATAGTTGTTGGCAAAATGTGTAAATTATCTGTTGTGAAATTTCCTTGGGAAGATAGATTCCCTTCTCTGTATTCCAGAATAAAAATAAAAATGATTACATTCTTGGATATTATAGATTACCTACAGAACAAATTAAAGAGAATAATTATTCATCATAAATTCCTTTTGAAAAATAATCTTAAAGTAACCTTTTTGGCACATACATTCAATTTTAATGTTCTTTTCTAGACTTTTTTTGCATAATACCTGTGGAATATACTTAGCTATGGGTTAACCTTTAAGTAAAGAATTTCAATGAGAAAAATCTGGAGTTGACCTATGATGAGACACAATTAAAAGAGAGTTAATGCTTAATCATATTACAATTAATATACTGCATAATGTGATTATGTGTCCTACAGTTTGTGGAAATAAAATACACCAATTCTTTACCAATAAAAAGCAGAACAAAATACTTTCTAGTATTGAAGCTTGTGGAATATTGTCATAATTTAAATATGTTTCATTACTTTTATGAAAGTATTGTAACTTAAAAAAATCAAAGTTGCCATGTAAAATACAGCTGTCTTGTTTTATTGTTATTTCTTGAGACTTTGCATTTAGAAAAATCTAAAGTTGTGATCTATGTTCATTTGTTGCAAATATATAGTAGTGATGGAAAAACTTAGGGTCAACCTGTTTATACAAAAACAATATAAATTTTTAGTAAAATATTGGGGGTTCTTCCAGTTCAAGAGATTGTTTTTTACACAGGTTATTATAGATTGAACTACATTCAGATTGAGGATGTTTTCTTTGTCCTATCAATATTAAAAGTATTCTCATGGACTGTAAAAACTTTCTTGATTATGAGGATACTATTGCATCTACACTTCTCTTGTACTAATGTCCTCTGGTGTGTTGCTGAGAAGTTCTTTTATAATTGCTCTTGGAAATCTTATTCTACCTTAAGATTTAGGATATGTTTTACTTAAGAGTCACAAATAAGCTGCTAGTTATAGTTGTGATAAAATATTGGTTGTCTGAACATCACTTAAATTTATATGCTGCATTTGAATTTGATTATTGTGGCTCTGTTCTTCAATTGATTAAGCTTCAGATTGGCAATATTAAAAGTTAAGATCCCTTCTATAAGCTATTATCATTGGAGGTTGAATTATAAATTCAATTCTTTGCGTACTATTCTTTCGTATTCAAAGACAAAATTGAATCTTAATATTTTCTTTAATGTGGTGCTTTGATTCTTAAATTATTAAGAGCCCTTCTAGTGGTGGCACTTTTGGAAACCTCAAGTCTTTTTTTTCCAAGTAAGAGTACTTAAGTTACAGTTATTAGCCTTCAGCCAAAAGGTCAATTAAATGTATTTCTGAGTAGAATCTTTTAAAATGTATAAGACCAAGCAAAGCTTCTTTTCCTAGGGTAATGCTCAGGTTTTACACACTATTAGCATACTTTTTATTGAATGTATTTTTCCTTTTTTAGCCCTTTTTGCCAAGGAGTATGAGGTTGAAGTGGTGAAGACATTGCAAGCATCTGAGAAGGAGTCCAAAGTCAGGTCCACTGAGAACAATACCACTACACCAACAACGCCACCACAGATTCCATTGCCATCCTCTCACTGCGAGGATGCTGTTCCTCCTTCTCAACTCATCATCAAGCTTAGGGTAAGGATTTAAAAATCAAACGTTTTATTTAAAGGAGATTTATGTTAAAGAGCTGAGTTTAAGAAAATGTAGTGACTGTAATCGAATTATCTTGGATAGTTGTATCACACATCTAGCAAACATTAAGAAAGAGAGGAATTTGATTTAAAATTTATATTATGCTTCTTTATTTTAATTCCATACAGAATAGTCAAATGAGCTTGCTCCACTGTTTTGTGGCCAATTCCTGTCTCTGTAAAAGCATTTCTTGATTGAGGCTCATTTGTAATAACTTAGCAAACTCTCATTAGTCCTTGGAGCAGACAGGTGAAGTTCTAGCTCAATGAGCAGTATCCCATCTCATGAATTTGTTCAATTGGAAGAATTATAGCGGTTAAACTCAGTAGCCCCTTTCTTCATTATGATAAGCGATGGAGAAGAATATTCAAAAGTGGTTTCCAACACCTATTTTACATGTGTTTGTATTAAACATTTAAAATTTTTATATTTTGGCAGCATTTGATGTCTATTGTGAACAGCTGCAACTATTTGGTTTGCTCAGTCACACCATCATGAAATTTTGAATAAACATACTTATTTATTTTTATAAAACTTTCTGCTATCTTAAGAATCTCTCAGCAGAAATATTTGAAGATATCAGTGCCATAGCTCCTGAGCCATTCATATAGCCTAGCAAGTTTATACCTCTACCTCTAATAACCAAAAAGTAAAAGGAAAACATAGTTAAAAATAATTATGATAGTTTTATCTATATATTTAGATATAATTATTTTAGATTTATAATTTGTTTTATTAACATGAAAGATAGGTTTACTAATAATGACCTTTGTCATCCTAAATATAGGACCTCATATTGGAGGTAAAGGAAACACACCTGATGGCTCTGGAGAAAGTGAATGAACTAATGGATGAGATAATGTTTTCTGTTCAAAATAGGAGTGATTTTACTCCTCCCTCTTTGAAAACTATTTTCTCATTGACTGTGGATTTGGCTTTATTTCTTGGTAAGTATCTCTCTTTCTCAGCACTTTAATTCATGTATTCTTTTTGTTTGCTAATTTTCTCACACATTTTAACAATCCCAAATGTAGTAATTCTACCCTCTTTAGTTCATTTAATATGTATGTTTTTCTCAATATTGTCCTATTTTTAGAAACAATTGATGCGTGATTCAATGTAAGTGATTATTTTAAAGATAAATTAACAGATTTGCTTAAAATATAGTGCGATTTTTTTCTCTATATGTACTTTTTCAAACCAGGTTAAATTTGCTCTAAATTTGAGCACTCTTAGCTTTAAAACCTTGTGAATTGTACACATTTTTTTCATTGTATATGAATTAGGAATTCATGTTATGATGCTTAGTTGTCTTGAGGAGAAAATTGAAGTAGCTAAATTGTTGTAACTTTAAATATCTGTTGTCTTGCAATCTTGATAGCTCTTGCCATTGTATTTGGTTGTGCCTCAAAAATTTATTTTATTATATTAACTTATAACAAATATAAACTGCATGCATTATTCATATATTAAGAGAAAATTATAATTCAAAGTAGGAATATTGAATGGGTTTTCCCTCTTTCCAAGTTTCTCTCCAAAATACTTGAGGTTGCATTTATATTCATAGCCTCTGCAAATATTGCATCTTTTGATGCAATATTTGCAGATTGCCTTTTATATATTGTGAGATATAATTTAAATTATCTTTAAACTGTGTGTTAAGCAACATTGTATATTTTTTGTCACTGTGAATTGGTGTCATATTTTCTGTTAGTATTCCTTTGGTAAATTCTGAAAACATAGACTTTAGTAGCATAATTTATTGTGTTACTTTTTATTACTCAATGTTAAAAGAATTGCTATTTATTAACTTAGGTCTACATTGGCATAACCTGAATTATTATTTTCATCTTACCCAGTCTTTATTTTTTCATTCTCTTGGAGAAATTTTACAAAGCTTACTTTTTGCTCAGTGGTGAAAATGTCTCTTACCATAATATATATAATTTCTATGTACCCACTCATGTACCAATTTTTATAGTGATACTTTTGGAGTAATGATGAAAAAATAAGATACTTCAACATGTTCAGTGATCATTGAAGAAACTTCAATGACATTACCAAGAGTAAAAATACATAATCACTGATATTAATATTTGTAAACAGTTCAAACCCCTTTGTGTGGAATGAAAGTTTTTGACTCTTTCACTCAAGAAGACAAAGTGAAGTACTTTGTAATACTGCCTTGTAATAAAATGAATATTTCAAACTATGACAATAATGGCTCAAAGCAAGTTATTTATGAATTTATATCATGTTAATATCTTATAAATAAATGAAATCAATGATTTGAAAGGATATTATATCACATTTTATTTATATCTAGTGCAGTTTAACATTTTTTCCTCCCAATATTTGTTAATATTTTGGTAGAATTGTAAAATAATTAACTATCCTACTGGAAAATTTAATAATCTGATAGTAAATTTGTGTAATATTGGAGAAAGAAGGAACTATTGAAGTCTGAAGTATTTCGTGTAATTTTTTTCTCTTAAATTATTTTGTTATAGCCATAGATACTTTATCCACGTTTTTCATGATGGGAAATAAATCCTTATATTGCCTTTCAGTTTCCAGCTGTTCAAGTGGAGACATTCTTACTAAACAAGGGGACTGGGAAATGTTTATTTCTCTTTGGGGAATCCTGTCCCCAAATTCAAACGATGCATTCAGTCACCTCCTAGGACCACGGAATCTTTTCTTGCTATCTTACAAAGATGAAGTACAGCGATCCATCAATAGTAAATCTACAATATACTGGCCCAAGAGACTCTCATCCTTGCTGTCTGCACTTTTATCAGCCAATCAACTCAACTCTAAACAGCTTGAAGAGCAGAGCCTTGTGGTTTTGCGTTACTCCTGGTCCCAGGTTGCTACTTCATTAATTTTCCTCTATTTCCTATACTCTATTATACAATAAGCTTTTCTATGAAATAATATTAAAGATATCAGCAGTTTTGCAAATTATGATATTGTATCACTATCAATGTAGCAATCTGATCATGTAGTTCATAAAATACAAAACACTTTCACAGTCATGTTTTCTTAAGTGGATATCATAATTTTGCTTCCCTTTTTCCTGTTTATAAAATGAGGGTGTTGATTATTTAATGGGAAATAAATTTTCAATGTATCATTGCATTGTCCTGTTTCAGAGATTTCTGGAGAAGTATTCAGAATGCATCAAAGGTGTGCTCGACCATCCTCAGGTTGCACGTAGCCAACACTATGGTGATGATGACTGCATATCTGCTCTGATGATGGAATGGCTTGCTGAATCTTGTGCAACCATGGAGTCACTGGATTAGATGTTTGCTTCTAACCTTTTAACTTAAAATGTACATAGGATCAAATTTATTCTTAAGTTTGGTCCATTTTATGTCAGTTATGTTTGACGTGAGGTATTAATGCCCGAAATATTTATTTTTTTCATTATTATAATAAACGACATTTTACCAACTTTTTATTTATTTTTGTGTTTGTGATCCTCAAATCCCTACGTTGTGATACAAGCTCCCAGGGCCATGCTGAGAGATAAGACTGCAAGGCAACTGCCTCTTGCAGGGGACACCAACTTGAATGTCAAGGTCTTCATTTTCTTGATTTTTTTACATTTTATTTAGAGAATAAAACTATGAATTTTAGGAAAGAGATGCTTGTTACTCTTACCAATTAATTTTACTTAAATCAAGCAGAGAGACTTGGTCATACATAAGGCAGCATATATCCCATCTTAGATGACATAATGGCTTGGCAAAACCCTGTGAGCTTCTTTTCCTAATATCACATGCTGTACTCATGAACAATCAATGACTTACACTACATTTTATCTCAGGTCTCCATAATTTTCATTTTATTGTTCTGCTATGGAAAGTTTTTGCTGTATCTGTTATCATTCATGTACTTAAATAACTTCTTAGGCATTTAAAAATGTAACTCTGTTTCAAAAATAGAGGAATATAGCATTTTAAATTGTGCTGAGTGTTATTCAACTTTAAAATTACCCTATTTGGCTCATGTTCTCCAAAGGGTTTTTTCATCCCTCATCAGCATACAGTTTTCTCAATTTACATATATCAATGGAAATAATCTATCATTGATCATTTGATAGTTTTGTATTTCCATTGATCTTTGTTACTAGAATTATTTCATTTTCTAGCAAATTTGAACATTGTTATTAAGTATTACTATTGATTAACACGTAAAAATTTCAATTTTGGAGCTGTTTTTGTTGATAAATGTAACTACTCTGTATCAACTCATTATGACATGTATATGATGAAATATGAGATTTAGGAATTGATATGTGAATAAACTGTTGTCCATTCTTGACTCTTTAATCTTTGCAAAATATCCTCTACTTAATGCCTTGGAATAATTATATCACCTACTTATTTCGGAGACCATTGTGATTGTGGACTCAATTGTTTTTTTTAATCCAGTACACTATGGTTATACATTAGTTCTGCTTCTGGTTATTTAAGGTTCCTATCAGGAAAGAAAAGACAAATACATTTCAATAGAAACATAAAAAGATATCTTCCAAGCAAAAGTAATGGTGAGTAAAAGAAGCTCTGAGAGTACATTTGCAAGTGCTTCTTAGATAAGCAAAAACATACAGTATTCTTTCTACGTTGAAAAATGCTCAATGTGATGTAAATATTGTAACGTTCTATCTTTTGGTAAGTACATGTGCCCAACAATTCCCTGCTTAACATTCTTTCCCTTCTTGATAACTTGCCACCCAACATCTTTTGCCATCATATTCTCATCTCTTTTCCCTTACATTCTACCTTTAATCACTTTCTGTAGCAATCCCTCAACCAATTATGTATCAATTGTTAATAGCCAGTATGCTGAGAAGGTGCAAAATGACCTCAGCTGTCGAGGCACCTACCAAAACTACTACTACTACTCCCGGTTGACCCTTTCATCATTCATCTGCTATCACTTCAATCAAAACCCTCTCCTACCACCATCTTCAGCACATCTGTTTTTCTATCCACTCAACTTACTGTTATATACTTTGGTGCATACATCTCAAACTCCTCTTATCTTTTGATGTCCTCCTTTCTTAAGGTCCATGTTTCACATTCATATAGCAATCACTAATTATTTTACCAATATTTTCCTGACATCCCTATGAAGGCCTTTCATAATCATCTCTCTTCACTCATGATAGATTCCTATGCTACTTCTATGCTTTATCTAACCTCCTCCCCTAGAAATAAAAAAACAACAACAAATCTAAAAACAAACAAACAAAAATTAAATCTTCAGTGAAGGCAGAGAAGGTATATCTGTAGGAAACTACTACAAATTCTAAATTTGAACCAGCAGTAAAAATTTAAAGAAGGGAAAACATCTTAGGAAGCTGCCCAAGAGGCTATTGGTCCAAGAAAATGTAAGTTAAGGAAATTGTGGCTCACATATTAAGTCCTTAATAACAAGTGAAGAAGTAAAAAATTTTCCAAAGTGAAGAACAAAACTGCCACAGATGATAAAGAGATGGAATTAGCTGAAATGCAAGCAAGGTCAAGAAAGAAAGTTCTGAATGAAGATCAGCATGACTTCATGCAAGGTAAAGCTGAAGCTGCAAACGGTAAAATGAGATGCTACTCTAATTTAAAGAGAAATTTGAAAATGCTTTTCATGAGAGAGGAAGTAAAAGTCTAAAAATTATTACCATCAGCATAGAAATGGAAAGAATATTTGACATGGGAGATGGCTGGAAAAATAACAAAAGAGGAAGATATGAGATATGTAAAAGCCTAATCCTGGACTTGAATTAGGAGTTACAACAAAAGATTTGAAGTTAAGAAAGGCTTCAAAAGAGGTAAAAATATCCTTACAAATTGACTAAGGGAAAAAAAGCTTAACATGAGCTGGACAAACTCCATTGTTATATAAACATGAGAGGGTCCTGAAAGAAATTGGAATACAATACCAGAACTGAAGACATCCATCCAGATAAAAATGATCAGATGCAGTGAAATCAACAAATAAATCAAAATTAAAAATGCAACTAGTTGCCACAGATCTTCAATGTATAAATTGAGAAGGTGATAAAGGAAATCACACAAGGAAAATGAAGATATGCAGATACCAGGAGTAATAATAATAATAATAAGTATTGAACAGTCTTGCTATGATACAGAAAAGGAGGAAGACCTAAGAAGAATTCTGTCCTCTTTGTAAAAGAGAATGTGAAAGAACTACGTTTCCTTCTGTAACCTTCAAAACATCAGGACACAAATAGGTTTATAAAATCCTACAAATATAGTAATCCATTATGTAGGACAGCAATATGGCTGTGAAACAAAGAAGATGTGGTGCTACATGAGTAATAAAATAAAATGGACACATCAAGAAACTAATAAAATCATTTGAAGAGAAAATACTGAGATATATGTATAACACATAAAAAAGATGAAATTTAACCAAGTGCACAACATGATGTGATAGCCAACTCAAAACGGTACTGGAGGGTTAAGGACTCTAATCCAGGTCTTTCACTTTCTGGGAAAATGCTCTGACCATTAAGCTATTTCAATAGAACATTTCTCCATGCTGTTTGGTAGACTTTGTAGGTGAGGGCAAGTGGTCCATCTGACTCAGTACCATGATCGAGGCACTGCAGTACAGTACTACAGCACTTTGTATGGCCATACAAAGTGATGTACTCACTAAGTCTCCAAAACAGCATTGAGAAGTGTTCTGGCAATATAGCTTAATGGTCAGCGGAAAACCCAGGTTCATGTCCTGGTACCATCAGACATTTTAATGTCCATTTCCCCTTGGGAACCCATGTTCAATTATGAGAACCCCAATGGTTAGTGTTGAAGTTGGAAATTACGAGGAAATGAAGGAATTGGCAAATTATGGAATGCCTTGAGAGAGCAGCATCTAACCAATCCATAAAACCCATGAAGATAACAACAGGAAAAGATGGAAAATGGGCTTCCAGATACCTAAGTGGACAACGCAATCAACTTTGGTGAAAGCTGTCCCTGATTCAATTCCCAGCAGTTGAATCACTTTTAACAACTGCTACTACTACAAGATGCAAAATCTGAGTTTTGATCAGGGTCACACATCTACCAAAAGATGCAAAATAGTGCAAGCCAACTGGGCACTTTCTTACAGATACATAATTTACTATCCACGAAATAAGAAATTATCCCAGGGAAATGGGAGCCCTCTTACTAGAAACCTTGGCCAGCCATGGTTAAGATGACTTTATAATCACAGTTACATGTAAATATCCAAATTACATCAATTAATTAAATTTTACTACAAGAACCCATTAAATAATTAGTTGGCTAAAGAAAGACACCAATGGAGTTGTAAAATCTATTGCAATAGGGAGAGAGAGTTCAGAAATACCTTTTTGATGAAAATTCTTTATTCTGATTAATTTTTCAGAGGAATTTTAAGTGAGTTAATTTTAAGTGATGTTAAGATAAGTCTGCAGAGTTGACAGGAGATGCAGTATAGTACAACATATAAAACTTTGATGGATGGGAATGGGTGAAGAATGAATTCGTATGAGATTGACACTACATATTTCCTCCTTTATCTGATCCTTCACCTTTAAATTTTCAGAAACACAGAGAATAAAATTAAAGGAAAATACAAAGACTGAACTACGGAAAGTAAAACCTCTACATATTCGGCACAGCAATAAATACACCAACTGCATGAATGCACCCACCCACAAAGGTAAATTGTGCGATAAAACCTGTGAAAACAAGTGGCAGTAAAAACGAAATTGGAAATCTATTAATGCATCTCTTTCAAAAAGGATTAACATCTGAACTAGAGGGAAGAAAGAGTAATATATACTACTTATCAGGAAAGAAGTAGCAAGGAAGAATGGTCAAAAAGTAAAGAGATGATGACATTTTCTATCATAATTATACCGCTTTTGATAACTGTTTCGTTTCACTAGTGCCTCGCGTCATTGAGTAAATAAAATTGAAAACCAATCAATTAATTTCCCAAATTACAAGATTTTTACAAAATACAATTGGAAAGTAAATATACTTTAATAAAAATCTTTATAAGTACTTTCATGAGGCAGAGTAAGAAATTGCTTAAGTAGTTACAATGTGCAAGGTAGGGTTCCCAGATCATGAATCGTGTTCAGATATGTTTCGATGAGATTTAACGAGACATCAATTCTCTCTTCCATTAAAGCGCCAGGTTACACGCGGTATTACTTAACTCTTTAAGAAGATAAACCCACACAATTTCTTAGAATAAAAGATGTCCTAAAATAACGAAAAAATACCTATCTTTTCAACAATGTCAATAATTGTGTAGTCCACATCTTTTTCGAGTTATGGTGTATAAAAATTTAAGAAAGATAAATAGAGCACTCGCTATAAACCCTTTTATGGTTCGAGAAATTTTGGATATCGAGAGAACACCTACACAGACTGCAATTGTACAAGGACAACACAAACACACCAACTTCTCGCAATCGATTCATCTTCAAAAGAAAATCGTTATTGCACGCACTGTTTATGTTCGTCAGTCGTCCGCAAGAATGATTGAATGAGAAAATTGACAGTATTTTAAAGCTATTTTAGTACATAATTTCACAACTTTACAGAAATGTGGAATGGAGAAATCTGAGACAAATATGTTGCGTTAGAGGGAGAAATTGTTTGCAAATTTTATTAGCTTAGTCATTTCCAGCTTATGCACTACAGATCTTCGCCAAAGAATAAACCACTCAGGAATCATATAAAATGGTAAATATTATCATAATTTGTAATTTGATGCATGAATTGTCTTTGAACCTAGTGTCAATTCTCATTAATTTGTATTCAGTGATTTCCCAGCCCTTTGAATTCGCTCAAAAATTGATCTAGGAGTTATCATAATTTGGTTTGCAATAACCCTTCGATGTAGTTTTATAAAACACAGATCGTTGAATTCACCTGAATAGGCTATATTAAAAATGTTTCATAATAACCTGGTGAATTCATGTTCTTCTAACCTTGATTTTAGGCAACCATTAGTAAAGGATCTCCTAAGAGTAAGAAGGGAAGAGAAAGTGGAGAAGGTGTCATAAGGAAAAAAGCAGCTAATCGTGCAGGACCTTCGGCAGCTTTGTTGGAAGCTAAGCGAAAGGCAATGAAGAAAGGAAAAGGACATAAGGATGATGTGATTGTCAGAGATGTCTATGAAGTGGTAAGAAATCCTAATAGAAAGTAGGTGATATCTGATTCTCTGAAGAATAAAATTAATAGTTTTTATATTGTCTCAATCTCTTTAGATGATATTGTTTTTATTGTAGATGATACTGTTTTTAATGATGATTTTAAGTAAGAATCGGTAGACCGTCCCCTCTAATAATTTAAAGCAAGGGAAAATGAATGCAAATTACTTCGTTTATCATCCTCACTATTACTAATTTTCAATTCTACCAATTTCCACCATTAGATAAATATCTGATTTTACATTTCATATATAACAGTATATTTTTTAATTTCTGTGATGAAAATATTTTCACTGTCAGATGCGAGGTTGGAAAGATGTACAGAGAAAGGGAACAGCAGTGATATGGGACAAGTGTATGCTGAATCATAAAGCACTATGGGATGACAACTATCCAGAATGTCCAGAAAGATTATCAAGCGTCATTGAAAGGTAAACATAAACTATATAATCTTTAGTATTAAATTGTAGGTATAACTGTTATTATGAATTTAACTAAATCAATAAATTGAGTATCTTTCTCTGTAAAAATTTATAGTGATCTTTTTTCCTACTGCAATAGAATTCGTTTAATCCTGCATATATTGTTAATGCAGGGATTAAATCGTGACAGTATGCTGTACCCTTTGACCCTTGAACAGTATCATGCAGAATATTTTGATTATCTGTATTTTTCCTAGATATTTTCTGATTTCATATGATTGGATTTTTGTTCTTATTCACTAGATGTTCTGTTCAGTATTTACTCTATAAGTAAAATTGAGTGTCAAATTTGTTTGTTGAGATTAGAAAGTGCCATAATTGAGATGCACTCAATTAGAATAATTGATGATTTTGCCGAATCAGATAGATATTCCTTATGAATTCATTGTAAAGGAAGATTTTTGATGGCATTGAAAGGATCATTCCTACTAGGCAAAGTAAAAAAGATTTAACCTGAGAATTCATCAAGAGAGAATATGAAAGCTCAGCCTACCCATAAAAAAAAACCTTCCTTCCAGAAGGAAAAAAAATTTTCCTTCTGGTTTCCCATTTATCTTAAGTTAATGTTGGTATTGAATTAAATAGATGGTCCAGCAGAGTAGTAGTTTTGTCAAAACTCATGTACACTTTCTAAAATTTGCAGGGTTACTTCATTGGGTCTGATGGAGCGATGCTTGCCCCTCAGTCCTAGAGCAGTGACTAAAGAAGAAATACTTATGTTGCACACAGAAAATCACTTGACAAAATTAGCTGGCACAGCTGGTTGTTTTGATTCTGAAAAACTTGAGGAATTGTCTTCTCATTATGATGCTGTATTTTTTCATCCTGTAAGTGCTGATATTTTTCCAACAGGTACCCTCTTTGATGAAAGATATTTAAAGAAAACAATTCTTGCATAAAGATCATGCCACCTCATAGTCTGACCAAGTTTTTTTAAATGTAGGATTTTAACTGTATGTTGGAGTTCTTGAGTGAAAATTAGATAAAGTGTGACCCATTGACTTGTAGTTATCGTTGGCTCTGGCTGAAAAGATTTGGATGAGGGTAGGTTTTCTGTTAAGAATAAATTTCTGTGTTTTTAGACATTGTTTTGAATTATTTATAAGTAGGATAACAGTAAATGTTTTTTTAAGAGTAAAGGATTTAAGGGATCTCTTAGAAGATAACTGTATGATTAGAGCTGTTTACCTGCAAGTGGATGATAAAAGTTCAAATCTCAGTTTTATAACACTTTCTTCATGCTCCCAACTTTAGAAAGTGACCTTTATTAGGATGAGAGGGACACTATGGAGGTTAGAAGATGAATAGCAGTTGTCAAAGAAGCTTTCAGGAAGCAAATGGAACTGTTGATAAATAACGTTTTAAGCAATCAGGAAAAATTGGTTAATCCTTAGTCTGGTATGTGTTGCTCTCTGTAAGGACCCTAAGAAAGGGATTTTTTAAATTAGTATCTTTTGAGTGTTGGGGTGGGAATGGGATGGAAATCTGGGTTGATAGAAAATAAAGTGGAAATGCAGGACCTAGGAGGGAAAAGCATTTCCATCCAGGAAATAAAATGAAGGAAGAAGAAATGGGTGGGTTGAATATTCAGATATTCACTTAAAAGTAATTGATGGATGTAAGGAATGAAAGATGAAGAGAGAGGGAAAGAAAATTATAGTATATAATTTTAGATAATATATACAACTGAAAAAAGTACACTTAAGTTGTACTATCCTTATATAGTTGGGATGTTATCAAGAACAAAAAGGCATTTAGTGTGGAATTTTAGAGGGTGTGTCAGTGTGCCTCTGTTAATTTTGAACTGTCAATTTTTAATAGAAAAGGGGTGAAAAATTGTATTTTTTTTTCAGTCCACATATGAAGCCTCTCTAATGGCAGCTGGTAGCACTATTGAACTTATTGATGCTATTTTGGAGGGTAAAGTTCAAAATGGAATGGCTATTGTCAGGTGAGTTGTAATTATAATGAATAGGATGTGATTAGTCAACATGTATGTAGGCTGCTCTTATCCTCATGATGGGCTAAAAGCCTTAAAAAACAGCCAGAGTTTGGATCCTCTTAATCTGGGTACTTTTTAAGCTATGCTATGCATTTGTAAATACTGTTTAAAAATTTTTGAGAAAATCCAAAAGTTTGTTACAATATTTTTTATAAATGCCTTTTGTAAAAAATAATGTCTATTATTATGAATGGTTTGGGGTGATGCATTATTTACTCTTTTACTGAGGACTTCATTTTTCTTAACCAATCATTTGGTGGGGAGGGTTTTTCCCACCCCTATGGTAATATCTTATGAGGGCATATAATGCCACCCTCATAAATGTGAACTTACCAGGAGTGCATCTTAAGATGCTTAAGCAATTTAAGGGATTAATATTTTCAATTAATTTTAACAAGTTATTTATATTTAAATTATAATCTTAAACTTATGAATGAAATTAATCTTAGTAAGCGACATTTAATGAATCTCCATCTTCAAAATAGCATTCAATGATTTGATTTGTGCTGTTCCACAAAGGTTTTAATAAGCACTGAGTAACTGGGTTTCAACATATTCATATCATCATCAGATGGTTCAGGAACTAAAACTAAAACACTAGCCTAAATATCCATAGAAGAAAGAGGAGAGGGTGTAAAGGGGGGCAGGGAAGGGGAAGAAGGCCACAAGGGTGTAGAGAAGGGCAAGGAATGTAGGGTACCAGAGACTCAAATGAATGAAGAAGTCATGGGGGACAAGAAGTCAAGTCACTGGGGGCCAAAGGATACAAAATCACTTAAAAAATTTCACTAACTTCATGAGATCACTAATCATGAAGTCTAAATTTCTAAATTCTGTCTAAATTATTATCCAGAAGAGAGTGTTTTAAATAATTTTTAGGATTTTATCTACTGGAACGTTGGTCCTTTCACTCCTAGTAGTAGTAGTACTGTTAAAAGTGTTTTGACTGCGTTGGTCATTTTGCATGTAGACCCCCACCGGGAATTGAACCTTGGACCTCTTTCGTCAAAGTCGAACGCATTGCCCACTTGGCTATCCGGGAGCCCTCCTTTCACTCCACTATCCATATGTTACTTTACATCCCCATGTCCCCCAGTGACTTCCAAAACAATCTTCACCCTTGCCTCCAACAGTTACCCACATACCCTCAACAAATTATTCATCTGCCATAGGAGAAAAATAGCTTTGAGTGAGATTTTTAACTCATCTCCAACTATCCCTTTAAACCCCAAAGATGGGTAAAATTAATTTCAATAATGTTTTCTTATATCAAATTCTAAATATATTACGTAAGTCAGATTTGTGCATTGCATATCACAGGCACATTAGCTTGAGATCTCATTCATGCAACACTAAAGATTGAGTGGATCCCCTGAACAAACCTGGAATCCAATGCAGAGATTGTAACAGTATCTACATTGGCCAGAGCAGAAGAAATATCTCGATTAGGTGTATAGAGCATAAAGATGTGTTCATAAACAAAGACACACTCCAATCTCATTTTGCCAACCACCTCACATTCAAAACAATCATAGGTCTGTTTTCTCATCTACCATATTCCAGTCATGCCCCAAAGGACCAGAAATGGTATAAAAATTATTATCATTATAAAAATTTCAAATCCTGCACCATCTGCATCATTCCCACACCCTCAACAACAGTTTCTGAGAATCCCTAAACCCTCCCCAAGTGCATATTTCATACCTTACCCCTGCTCCCACCTCTCATGTGACTTCTTTGTCCATTTGAGCCTCTGGCACTCAATGTTCCTTGCCCTTCCCTACATCCTTGTGGCCTTCCTCTACTTCACTGCCCCCCTTTACACCCTCTCCTCTTTCTTCTATGGATATTTAGGCTAGTGTTTTAGTTTTAGTTCCTGAGCCATCTGATAATGATGTGAATATGTCGAAACCCAGTCAAGCTTATTAAAACCTATCTGGAACAGTACAAACCAAATCATTGTATGTTATCTTAAACTTGCAGTTTCTATAATTTCCTTAAGCTTTGCTGTAGCATGTAATGGAAGAATAACTTAAGAGATATTTAAATTAAATGAATAATTTGTAGTAGAAAATTAATTTGCTCTTATTGTGCTCTCAAGACCTTCAAAAATAGAGGGAATTTTAGAAAATTTAAAGTTATTAGCAAATACTACTGTCTAACATTGTTGAATTTCCCTCAAACTGTCAGTATATCTGTCTCACTCCAGATGGGTATGCCATGATAAAACCTTCCTTTTCCAAAACTCTTTCAATGTAACTTTTGCAAAAATTCGGTTCTTTAGTAAATTTTAAAAGTTCCTAAACTATCCTATGCATAATTCTCATTGTGTACAATATTTGGATGACTTAAGATACATGCTTTTCAATTTTCAGTTTAATTTATTATGTAAGAAAGATTTTTATATCCTTTCAGTTATAAATTCATTGCTTTAATGGAAACTTTTTGGTAGAATTAGAACATAATTATTATTCTTGAGCTTGGAAATAAGTTGACTCCAGAAATGAAAAGTTTAAACTTAATAATAGCATCAATTCTTACTGATAATTTTCTTGTTTTCTATTAATACGGTTTAACATTTTTGCTTTAAAACTTTGTAGAATTATTAGTTAATGAGGCCTAGTATTATAATTTTTTCTCTTTATTCTCAACTTGATGATTTTTTAATAATCATAATACTCACAGCTTTTATAAATTTTGGGAGGAAGCTTTTATTATTTATGAAGTTAATAACATATTTATGATTATTTTATAGGCCACCTGGACATCATGCAATGAAGAGTCAGTTCTGTGGCTACTGCTTCCTGAATAATGTGGCATTAGCTGCAAATCATGCTCTTTGTCACAGAAGTAGACCTGTCTCTAAGATTTTGATAGTTGACTGGGATGTGCATCATGGACAAGCCACACAGCAGATGTTCTATGATGATCCTCGGTACTGGTTTTGAGAGGCATGAACTTTTAAGCAATATATGACATAATGAAAATGAGAACTACTAAAAATCAGCACATACGTTATTTTCTTTTTGAAAGAAGTTCTTCATCAGATGTTCATCAAAAAATCAAATGTTTCGTTCTGAAAAAGAACAATTTAACTCACACATTTAAATATGAAATACTTTGTAACTTCCACTGCAGATTTTGTGACCAGTTTCATCCACATGTTAACATCTTCAGGTGAATATGTACAGGTGTGGGACTTAAATACAAGATGGGAGGGGAAATGGAAAGGGGTAGGTTTAAAGAGAGGAAAGAGGTGAGTGAAGAGAATTTAAGAAGGGAAAAAAGCAGTAGGGAAAGGAGGAGTTAGGGAACAGATAGGTATTCATTGGTCAGGAATTTTGTTTCTCAATTCTTAATGATTTCAAGGATATTTAGGCGGTGTCTTTTCTTCCCCTGATGTAGAAGTCAAGGTTAGTGATATTTTGAGAAATAAGATCATCTATGAGATTCAAGGAATGACAGGTGTGTAAAATAGTGACATGACTGGGACTCGAACCCAGGTCTCCCACTTTCCGGGCAGGTATTCTAGGTCAGGTTTCACACCTGTTATTCTTTGGGTTTCAGCTGCACGGCTCTTCCATGCTTTGTAATTTACCTTTCCTTAATCTATGAGATTATTAGCTTTATTTAAACAGGTTGACAAAGCGTATTTTTGAAGGTTAAAAAATTATGGGGATATGAAAAGTGGATCATCCTACAAGGAGATTGGATGGAAGATATACAAAGATGTAAATAACTAGTGCTGACATTCCTGGGCACTCAAGCCAGTGTGCTAAGCTCAGAAGTAATGTTTAGATTGTAAGATTTATTATAGCTTTTTAGTGTGCTGTAAATTATTTGCTTTATTGCTCCTAATATTTCACGTAAAGATCTACAAAATATCAAATTGTATGTTCAACCCAGTATGTCTTTCATAGATGTAAAAATAGTAGTTAATAAGTTATTTATATTGTGTTATCGTCTCTTAATCATTATTGACTTTCTGATCACAAATTTTTCAAAGCAATTGTAAAAGTGAATCAACTGTTTTTTAGAGCTATTAGTGAAAGACTCGATATGTTTTCTTTTTAGAAGCATGAAAAAATTCCCATTTTTCTTATAAGCTTAATTAATTATTCTGATTAAAAATAAATGTTAAATATCAAAAAATAATAATAAAAAATGTCTTTATTGGGCGAAATAAAATAGGTAATACTACTCTTTTTGTCTACTATCAATTTTCTGTGTTAAACTATTTTAGAAAATATACTGGATGTAATGGATTATGCTTCTACATTTCTAACTAACATTTATATATTTTGATGTTTTAGTGTGCTATATTTCTCAATACACCGCTATGAGAATGGTGAATTTTGGCCAAATCTTAGAGAGTCTGATTTTGATTTCGTTGGAGAAGGCAAAGGAGTTGGATACAATTTCAATGTACCTCTAAATGAGACTGGTATGGGGAATAAGGATTATTTTGCCATACTTCAGAATGTTTTAATGCCTGTTGCTTATGAGGTAAGTTCATGGCTTAAATTTGATTAAATAAATTTGATAAAATTGGCTAATGTAGTAGTGAAATTACTTAAGTATGCAAAAGTTTATTTCCATGAATTTTATAATACATCCTTAATTATCTGATTCACTATCTCACAAAGCCACAACACTGATGAACTCTGAAGTGGTCATCCAGATGGAGATGAGGGGACTTTTTCTCTTCAGGATTTTAGATTAATAAAAAGTTTAGTCTCTTATTCTGTTGGTAACATAAGATGTTTCTGTATTGTTTGTTCTTTCTTTGTGGCTGTTGATAAAATTGAGTTATCAGAAATCTTGAGATATTCATTTATGTACATAATCTTTGTTGCAAAAAGTGCTTTTCTAGATAGTGTCTTTTGATGCCAGTAACTGTGATCTTTACATTTTCATTGTATTAATAATGTAGCAGTCATTTTCCAAATTTGTATTTCTTGATTTTTTAAATATTTTACCTGCTTTCCATTTCATTCAGTTTCAGCCAGATTTGGTCCTTGTTTCGGCCGGCTATGATGCAGCCCTTGGATGCCCAGAGGTGTGCCTCTTTTAACAGCTCTACTAAGAATCTTTAATTTAATGACTTTTTGAGCATGCTCTTTAGATTCCATGTGTGCAGGATTATGTGGTGATCCCCTCATATTCATAATACCTTATTCTCCCATCAACAAGCTACATATGTAGAAGAATCAGATGTCACGTGTGACTTTTATTGTTTAACCCTTACTTTGCCAGCAGGCAAATACATAGGTCTTCAGGGATGGTGCAGGAAATGCCAATGGCTGATATATCCCTCACTTTCTCTACAATGAGAAACTATCATTTTTGAGAATTAGTTGGCTTTCAGAACACTGGGAGGGATTGATCTCTGTTGATAATAAGCATTTATTTAAGAAAATCACACGATACATCAATCTTATTGAAAAATATGTTTTCTACTTGTAAAATATTAGTTCTTATCCCAAAATGTACTCTACCTTCCAAAGTTTTGGCAGTTTTTGCATATACCAACTGATAAATGCTGGCAGTAAGAGGATTAAAGGATAGAATGGAACTGCATTCTTACTATGACTGGTTTATGAAATCATTCTTTTGTCAGTTTATAAACGAATTTCCTGAAACTTTCAGGATAATTTGTGAGTACATTTATCATAGTACAGTGATACCTGGGGTAATGATTGACCCTGCTAACAAAATTTTTGGAGATTATTTTGCGGTTTTTGGAACTCGACTAATGAATATGGATTCAACTAATGAATGTTTTATGGATGCTCGTGCTAATGTAAAGCAGCATACATGAATGGTCTGGCCATTCCAGTATCTTATCTTTCCCATCTGTATATGTGGCAAAGTAATGAGCTGACCACATCTCTTAGGGAACACCAACCCAAATGAGTTATGTCCAATACAGTGAGAAAGGAGATACCTGATAACATCACGCTTCAGCTTATGAAGATTTTGGCTAACGAATGTGTTTCTGTAACAAATTATCTAGCTGAGGTATCACTGTTTTGGAATCCAGTTTGTAGTCACAATCAGTTCTAAATCTGAGAAAATGATTAGAACTTAAACAGTTTATTGAAAAGAATCATTACTCACATCTAACCATGTTTACATGAAATTTGCATAGTCCACTGTTTAAATAATCTTTGTCCTAGACCAGAGTTTCCCAAACTTTTCCTACGGCAGAACACTTTATCAATTTTATGATATCAGCAGAACACCTGGGTTACTTTTCTGTCAATAAATATTAGTAATAATTGATTTCATTAAAGTAAGAGTCAAGGGTTCAGTGAAAGCACAATCTTCTCATATAATCAAGAGCCCCTGATTTTAAAAATATGTTATAACTTAATTCAAAACTGAAATTCATACAAGAGTTATTATTCTTCGTAAGTTTCCGCGGAACACTTAAAAACTCTTCGTGGAACACCAGTGTTCCGCGGAACACACTTTGGGAAACCCTGTCCTAAACTAAGCAAGAAGTAATACAAATAATTTTTTGAGAACTTTGAACATCCCCAGTGACAAATAGTGTTAAATAAAATGAAATATGGAGGGAACACCATATCAAGCGAATTTATTTTCAGCATCACTCTTTCCAGGAATTGAGGGATCAACTCTTTTATTTTCAAATACAGTATGCTGAAGGACAACAAGCGTTTGTGGAAATTGAGTCCTTTATAAGGGGGTTTTGAAGTTATCAGCTTAGATTTTATTTCTAAAGTATTTCCTCAATTTTTTGCCTCATAGTTTTGTCCTGAGCTTGTGATTGTATCCAGTGGATATGATTCTGCTCTTGGTGATGAAAAGGTAAGTAGTAAAACATAAGCATTCAATGGAATAATTCCTGCACACTGGAAATTGCACTTTGAGGAAGAATGCATGAAAAGCTTCATTATACCTAACAGTGTAAATTTTTAATTACCCTTCATATGTGAAATTGTTTTAATGCTTGAGTATTTCTGTATTCTAACATCTGCTGGAATACCAAAAGGTAGCCAGCTGGGTAAGGATATATGTGTAGATCTGCTTGGAGTGTTTCACTAACAGTCTATTTTGGTTGATCATAATGATGTTGTATATTTCTTCTTGAAGTATTTGTGTTGATCCTTTTTATGAAAGATTTTGGATGAAATACTTCCCACTGGACTTAAGTTGGCTGCATTTTCCAAAAAAAGAAAACAGTCTCAAAGAAAAATCTTCTTCATTTTCATTATTTCTACGAAGGAATTTCATTTTCTTTCCTTAGTATTACAATGGTTGATGTTTCTTTCATGTCTGTTGCATTAAAAAACTCACTCATATACCAGCAGAAGAGTTTGCCTGACCTTGAGTTTCAGAACAATTTTAAGGCTCGCTGGTGATACTATATCATGCTTCACAGATTCTATTTTCTCTAATTTATCACTTTCAAACTGGATGTCTTCATTTATGTTTCAATTTGTTAGAACTGTGAGTATTGTAACATTTGCTGTTCTCATGCAAAATACTTTAAAATAACAAAAACGGGCTAATTCATAACCACCTATTTCAATTTTCATATAATATATCATGAAAATTGTAGATAATTTTTCTAAATTTTAAATTTGAATTACAAAATGAAATACATTAGCATGAGAATAACACAGGTGTACTAAGAACATTTGTCCAGAAACTAGATCTCATTTTTAATGCTCACCATTCCAAGCCATTTTACCTTGTCCAGGACTTTGTTGAAGGCAATCTTGTGTCTTTGCATGTTATTCTTTACAAGTAAAACTCATTGTCTATTACTAATATGCTATTACTTGTGTAACTTTAGGGATGCAAAAGTGATACTTCTATAGATCTAGACTGCTTACCACTTTCCTTTTACTTCCAGCAAGTTTCATGTCATGAGTATTATCAGCAAAATCATTGTGTGATCAGTGTTTTAAACCTATTTGGGTAAAAGGTTGAGAGATAAAACATCTGACAAACAGAAGTATCAATACTTTGTCTCCATGTTAATGTTTTTGCACTTTTTGTAAAGACCTGGAAGTTTGCTGTGAATTCTTGCTGTGTCTGTGGCTTCACTATGATATATTCATGCTGTTTGACAATGATGTCGCTGCTGTTATGTTTGTAGTACCCTGTCTGTTTGCCACAGATTGCCAAGTGATCATATTTTGACTGCTACAGAATTTACTCTGGTTGATCATCATCTCTCTAATAAAAGCAAAGAATTGACTAGTTATACCTATCTTCCTTTCAAGGTTTCTTCTTAAAATAATCCAAGGAAGATGGAACTTGTACACACAAGTTTTTCAGTAGTAGCACCATGAATTAATTCATCATACATTCTCCATATGTAAACTAAATCACTTACTAGAGATATCTTATTTGTTGATGATTTTTCCCTGTAAAAATTTTGATTTGTGTACAATTGTCCTGGAGATAACTGGAAAACTTTTGTTTACACATATTCCCTTGCCTTCAATTTAAAGCCTTCAAAAAGCTAAATATTTCCAAGTCTGAAGTTTCCCTTATTTTATGCTGGACTACCAATTGGTTGATCCTCATGAAAGATTTTCCCTTGAGGTCAGATCCTTATTGTATATTACACAACTATCCAATGATACTGTAGTATTAGGATCTGCTCAGTGGAATATGACTGTTTTTTGTACTAATTTTCAAGTTTAAGTGTTTGTTTGAAATCTTTGTGTAACAAGATCTCATTGATGAACATGAAAAACTGATCAAGGTACTAAAAAATTGCTATTTTTTCTGCTCTCCTACTTGAAGAATGGTAAATTTTATGTTTTGCAAATATTTCAAAGAGGTACTTAGTTTGTGTTAAATTTTGAGTATAATTTTGATAAATTCAGACATGAAATTCCATGAATTATTTTTTTATTTAAAAAATGGTGTTAATTATTACACAGATGCTAATCTAATTTTTGGCAATGGAAATATAATCAGAATAAGCATCTTAATTTTACTTACCATTACAGATATTTTATTATCAGTCTGTTTTTAATTTTAGAGAATTTTTCTCTCAAAATAAATTTTATTCAATGTGGTTACATTTATTTATCATGGTACCTTGTTTTCAATGGTCACGTACCTGTGTTCTGAGAGAATAGGTTTCCGTTGTTTTTCTATATTATTTGTGTGTATTAGCGATGATATTAGAATATCTATAGTAATATACTAACTTAATAAAAACATGCAATTTTTACTCTAATTAGGGGGAGATGGTGGTAACACCTGCATTTTATGCTCACATGACTGCCTCCTTGGCAAATTTAGCTAATGGAAAGATTGCTGTTGTATTAGAGGTGAGTTTATGAATTATTTTCAGAGTATAATTCATACAGATAGCCTAAGATGTTAAGGTTATGAAACTTGTTGGTTAGATTCCACAATGTTATTCTCTCTGCAGACCAAAGCACCAACCATTTTTCATTTTATTCCAGTTGTTCACTGTTTTACCATGACTCATTATGGTTATGTTTATAATTATTTACAGTAAAACATTTAGATTTATCTCACTTAATACATTGTTGTGTTTCATATCCAGTTCTTTTCAGTTTCTTTTAGTTCCGGTCTATCTTCTAATCTCCCTATCATTATGTCCCAGCGATCTTCTATCTCACAAAACACATGCTAAAAATACCACTTAAGATACTCTGCTAACCTCGTATAAGGCAGATTTTTTCCATCCCTAGATGAACTGCAGTTCTCTTTAGCCAACTATCCACATCATTTCATAGATCTTTAATTATTTACATCATTACCATTCTCCACTCTCCTCTCCTGCCTTGCCTAGTCTCTAATGGAGTTTGTTTGACTCTCTTGTTTGGGATAGCTAATTCTGTGGGTAAAATGAAGATATCACAAAATAGAGGAATCTCCACCCTCCTGTTGGAACTGATTTTAGCACTGAGATAGAGTGAGATCTTCCCCATCAATCTCATCTCAGGACAGAACCTTAGATTAAAACTTGCTTATAAGTGTTTTATTTTGTAGTAAACTCAAGTAAACAAGTTATAAACATATCAAATAACCAGATTGCAGTGTTTGGAGGGCTGTTGAGTGTTGTGTTTGAGAAATTGTGCTCTGTGGCTAACTCCAACCATTACTGTTAAACAATCTGTTATTCATTCCTAATTGTCTATCTGGAAAAAAATGCTTCATTGTAGAGTAAAAAATACCATAATAAAATTATAGGAAAGGAGGCCTTCTTTAGCTGGAAAGTTGAAGAAAGCCTCCATTCTTCAGAAATGTGACAAGAAGGCAACCAATTTTACACAGTAGTAGTTCTTGTTCTCTCTAGATATATCTTCTGCACTAGCAAATAAAGCAAACTAAAGAAGATCCCTTTTTGTTTTTAGGTAAAAAGCATGTTTTAAAATTTAATTGGCAAAAAACCATTCCCTGTTGTTTTCCAATGTGCAAAAAATACAAAAGTTTCACATCCTAGTTAAATGATATTTAACAGCTTTAGCAATTGAATATCTGCACTCACGAAATTGGCTATAGTTTAATATTTTTTGGGTGAAAGGAAAAGTACACAGTATCATATTTCTTATTTTCTTTCCTTTCTCAATGAAAAATACAGCTAGGTTCCATGAAGTGAAGGCAGAGGTAGTTGATTAGATATTTAATTTATACATTATATTCTCCAAAGGCAGTGTTTTTTTTTTGATGCATTAAAAATATTCAATTTTCTTAAACATTGCTTCCGATATGAGATGTGTAACTTAGTAATTTGCGAGTTGAATTTATTTCATTATCATTTCCTTTTGGATTTTTTTATTGCCAAAGCTCTAATTTTAATTAATACCAGAAATTCTTGTAAAATTTTATGTTTACTGAATTAAGATTAGGTCTGTTAAGAAGGATTTATTTGTTTTCTTAAACAGGGTGGGTATTGCTTAAAGTCATTAGCAGAAGGAGCTGCTCTAACTCTGCGTTCACTGCTTGGTGACCCTTGTCCTGTTATAGAAGCCTTAGGAGAGCCATCAAATAGGTATTCATACTACTGTTTGAAACAATTTGCATTTATTAAAATTTACTATCATATTTATACACTTAAATTGAACTTTTTCTTTCCTTTTCTTACTGGTTTTAGTGTCCTAGAGACAATAGAAAATGTAAAAAGTCTACAATCACCATACTGGGCATCACTTTCTCAGGCAAAGAAAGTTTCTATGAAAGAGAATGATAGAAAACCGCAAGTGTATCCACAAAAGGAAAGCCCAAATGAACCAGCTGAAGATATGACCTTTGAAACAAGAGATTGCTATCCTGTTTTACCAGAAGAAAAAAGGTTGGATGTGGATGCCAAACTGGATAGCCTGATCATAGGTGAGGAAGGACCATTATTATCGGATGTATTTCTCTGAATTTCAATATTTTTTAACAGAGAGTTATAATAACACCACAACTGTGAGTGCTTTCATTTCAAACATCTCTTTATTTTGATTGAAGTATCTTTTCCTATATTTTCTCTTGTACTCTTTCATGGATATTTTCACAATAGCCAAATGTACTTTTATAACTCTAATCTGCTTATGTCCTTTCTTAAATGGTTGCTATCCAATGCACGCTACTGCCTTATCTCAGTTTTATTCCCAATGAGGAACAGACAAATAAATTACTACTGTGTTTCCTCAAAAATAAGACCTAAACAGAAAATAAACCCAATGTGGTTTTTCAGGAAGTTCTTAATATAAACCCTAGTTAAAATCATCAGCCAGACTGACCAATTTCATCTGCCTGTCAAAACAGAAAATGGACAGATTTTGTTTGCCTGTTGTGTTTACACACAACAAACATTGAATCATTTAGTAATGATTGTTTAAATAATAATCATATATATCAGGGGTGTAGCCAGGATTTGTTTAAAGGGGGGTCCAGAGATCAATGGAGTAATACAAAATTGCCTGCAATCTAGAGGTTGGGAAAAATTTCTCCTACCACTGAACTAAAAGTGAAATCATTCATATTTACATTTATAGATCCTGCAAATTTCCAGTAGCGTGAGTTATTGAAACATTTACATTGTTTGATTTGTTTTGGTGAGTAAAAATAAATGAGCATTTTGTTGAAAGCTACAGTTATTCCCTATTTCATTATGCAAGTATTATGAACTCATAAGATGCTAGAAGGAAACAGTTCCTCGGAGGAATTTTATTTGATGTTTGAAATGGGTAGCTAACAAAGACCAAAATAAAAGAGGTTCATTTACTTCACAGATGCAATCCAAATATTTGAATAAAGAACCATTTGAAAGAATCTCCAAGATTAGGGTGTATAAGACCTGGCCTTAGTATTGATTTTTCCATTTATTATGTTCTCACAAAATGATATTTCAAAGCAAAATGTTTATCCTGTGACAAGGTGTCTATTTATGTCTACTATTAACTTGCTGTTTTATTCAGTATCAATGGGTGAGGATTCCCTGTGGGCGAGTACTATTGTGGGTTGATAAATAGAATTAAAACCAACCCAAATCATGGGGAAAAATTCCAATGTTATCCTTGCTCAAGTAAACACATTTTTTCACTGTGGAAGAGAAAGAATATGTATAATTTAGTAATCCACATAGTTTAAAGAATAATAGCTAATATTTGAAATATATTAACACATTTTCCCAATTTTACCGTACTGAAGATAAAGTAAATAAAAAATTCATGTAATTTGCAACGAATTAATTGAATAGTTTCAGAAAAAAGCATGCTATAACTCTACTTTATGTGTAGAAAAAGAAATTACTTCTTCCAAGATCACTATTTTAAAGTCTTTACTACTACCAGTTTTGTAATATTCTGCAGATAAAAGTATAAGTTGAAGGTGTTCTAAGTTAATTAATAATTAAGTTACTTATAGTTAATAGTTAAGTCACTGATTATTTATTGTGTTAGAAGTTTACCAAAATGTTTAAGAATTACAATCATGAAATAATAAATACAACTTGTACTTTTCCACAAATATATTTTGATTAGCAACCAATGGTTTCGAACTTGAATGGCTCCCACATGTCTCCCAAGACCCTTCCTCTTCCCCCCCCCCTTTTTCCCTTTACCCGATTTGTGGTCCCTTATATCCCTATATTTCACTCTTTCTTTTGCATTCCTAAGCCTGACAATGAACTGGAAGTTCGAAACCATTGGCTGCTAACCAAAATATATTAGTGGAAAAGTACAAGTTGTATTTATTATGTCATTTATAATGGAATTCCACCAAATCTCGATAGAGAAGATTAATTTAATTACAATCATATTACAAAATCGTTTGCTAATTAATCTACTGTAATAATCAAAATTGTGCTTATACAGGAAAGCCTGCTAAAGATGCTTTTCAGGAGGCTGAGTGAAAAACCACAATATATCCTGGGTAGGGTTTTAAGCAGGATACAAAATCTTTTTGTTTCTTGCACCTTTAAAAAAGAGCTGTGAATGTTATCTTGGATGTTTAATTTTAAAAAACGTGCTTTCGGCCTTAAAACTAAAAGGAAGGAGTTTGATTTCATTGCTGAACAACTTTCTTATATAGATAGAACATGGATGACTAAATCATTCATTCATAAACTCTGGAAGGGAGATGTAGAAGAGGAAAACAACAATGAATTCACTTTCAATTACGGTTACGGGTGGAAGGATGAGAGTGAAAAAGTATTGATATTTTGATGGCAAAAATACTTAACGTTTCACTCTGCTCTATTTTATAGAGATTTAATTTTTCGATTTTATTAATCTCTTTCAGGCACCAGACTTACATTCCCTGCAGAGAGACTTTGCATAGTATTTGATGACAGAATGCTGAAGCACAAGAATCTGAGAGATCCGTGAGTATCTATAATATTTTAAAATCTTAAGATACAGATAATAGATTTTAAAATATCAACATTGAAAAAAATTCTTGCTTGCAAGTAATCACTTGAAACCTTTCTGTTTTATTTGCAAAATTTTAGAGGGCATCCTGAGAAACCTGATCGCTTATTTGCCTGTATGGATCGTTTACGGGAGTATGGCATTGAAGATAGATGTCACCAATTGCAGGTGCTTGAGATTTATCACTACTATTAATACCTAGTAGTGATGAAACGAAAAAATGTTTTCCTTTGATTTTGAGAAAGCAATTTAGTTCTAGAAACTATTTTAAGGAGCATATTATTTGCTATAATGGCTTGATATGGTACTCTAGAAATGACTTACATTCATGAAGTTCTATGAATACAGATGTTTTTGTATTGATATAGAGTGGACCATTTGCTGCTGCTAAAGATGTTATCCCATCTCTTATGAAAATTCATATCCATTTATTGAATCCTCCCCTACATTATGGTGATGATGAATGTTATAGACATGCTTTTAAACATTAATAAGGCTCCTGTTTCAATTTCTATATCTGTGCCTTATTAAAGTTATCCCTATGTAAATATTTGTCTTATTTGCTTCTTAAGATTAGAAAAAAATGCATTATACATTTGTATTTATATTATATAAAATCTTGTTGTGTAATGAAAGCAAATTCAATTATATCTTTTAAATTAAGCATTTGCAAATCTTTTCTTATGGTAAGTACAATAAATACATTTTTATTACTATTTATTCTATGTATGTTCCTTATAAAGCTATACTTTCATTCATCTGATATATCAGCTGCTCCAGAGCCTCCTTGAAATCTTGTGCTGGATTCCTTTGTGCTACCTTGTAACATTACTTTGGATCCTCTTAATATCATTTATGGCTCTCTGTTTCTTTTTAATTTTATGCTTTAGAAAGGAAAAGAAAACCCCCTGTGCTATGTCTGGTGGTGGGGCTGTTGCTACAGCTAATAACGTGACAGAAATAATTAATCACTTTTGCATTATGGGATAAATTATTGTTTTTTTAGAAGAAGAATTCTGTTTGTAATATTCTGAGCCTGCAGCCAAAAGTAAAGTAAGTCCCAATCATGCAGTTCTTCTAGTAGCTAATTTATTTCATTCCTGTAGAACCTCATATCTACTGTTACTCCATCAGGATGCATAAACTGCATTCTGCATAAACTTTTCCCTACAGAAAAAAGCTAATTATTATGGGAAGCTGATCCTTCAAAGAATTTCAATAAAGTTATGAGATTCAGAATGGCCATATGTATGTTGATTGCTAGAAATATATTTACTGTACTTATTCATACACCTCAGACCTTTGGTGCTCTTTTGGTAGCAAAACCAGTCATTACAATTAAACTGTGTACAAAATTTAAAACTTTTTTCTGTACTATGGCTTTCCACAAAGTAATGTCTAACCATATCACAATTTACTGTACTTTGTGTTTTATTTATGATTACAGTCGTAACCTTTGGTAGGAAATATTATATTCTCAGATTGCTTTTATAAATATTGGATGAGAGCCAATTAACAAATGATTATTCTTATTATTATTTGTTAGAATATCTAATTAATATGTCTTATTTGATTAGATGTGAATCAAGGGCCACAATTATAGGTGTATACCACACACTGACATGCACCATAATCTTAAGAAGGAAATCTTAGAATAAAATAAAATTTTATACGAAAGGAATGGGACTCCAAATTTTTTTAGAATACTCAATATGCAAATTTATTAATATTTATGGCATTTATATAGTATGTTAAAATTAGATTTAATTTAAAATACTTTTCCGCATTTTACCCACATTTTCATATGAAAATATGGGTAAAATGCAGAAGCAAAATAAGTAGTTTAGTCAAGTTTGAATAAAAAAGTAGTATATACATAGAATATGCTGATAGAGTTTCAGCCATAATTTTAAAGAAAATTTTCATATTATACACTGATAATTAAAGTAAAATATCTTCATAGTCAAAATTAAAAATGTGCTATCAAGTGTATTTTTTAAATATCTCATTATTAGTTGAAAAAATGTCCCTGTAGTAATATGCATGATACTTCTCCTCAAAAGAGATCAAATATCTTATGTTGAAACCAGAAATATCTTATTTACAGGGCCGCCTAGCTACTGAAGAAGAACTGCTGTTATGCCATCCCAAATCACATGTGGAATGGTTGAGAAGGGCATCTATCCTTGAGCGCAAGGAAATGATCAAACAAGAAGAAGAACTGCAGTCCATTTATCTTCATCCTGACACATATGAGTCAGCTGTTGTTGCTGCTGGCTCTCTTTTGCAGGTTAGTGTCGTCCTCTTGCATCTTTTCTCCTCAAAAATTTCATTCTCAATGAGTAGGAAAATTTAATTTTTAGACCACTTGTTACATCAGATTTTAAATTGATTTTCTTATTCTAGAAACATTTTTAACCTATGCTTTAATTAATGAAAATGATGAATGCAAATTATGCTGCCAATATTTGGATGATTCATAATGAAGAGGTGTGAAAAAGTTTTATCCTTGGAAACCAGTTCTCTTTTCTTAAACTTTATAACTCAGTTTTCTATTATGCTAGAAAATTTTCCATGTAGCTCTTATCAACATTTTTTCATCCTTAAATACTTCATTAACTCCATACTAAAATGTGATTTTCATTCCTATATAGTATTTATTGTAAATTTATTTCAAAATTACTTTTGTAAGTCATAGTTTTTTATATTTGTATTATTATCTTAAACAATAATGCAGGTTATAGATGCAGTTTTGAATGAAAACTGTCTTTGTGGTGTTGCCCCAATTCGACCACCTGGGCACCATGCAGAACCAGATGAAGCTTGTGGTTTCTGTTTCTTCAATAATGCAGCCATTGCAGCTAGATATGCTACCAGTGTTCATGGTCTTGATAGGTGAGTTTTATTTCCATTTGATATTCTTTACTTTTAGGACTGAATTTATTATTTTTCTCTAAAATTGACTTTTTATTCCTTCATAGAGTACTACTGCTAGACTGGGATGTGCACCATGGAAATGGCACTCAGCATATTTTTGAATCTGACCCCAAGGTCCTGTACATTTCTCTTCATCGTTATGACAATGGCAGCTTCTTTCCAAGTTCAAAAGATGCCAACTATACAGTTGTTGGAGAAGGCATTGGAAAAGGATATAATGTAAACATTCCATGGAATAAGGTAGAAGGAATTTTTTGATTCTGATTTAATTCTTAATTAATAATTGCATCAACATAATAAGTAAATTTTTTTCCATTTTGATAATGCATTTTTAGTGTTAATTTATATATGTGAATTCAAAATTTGTATTCTTGAATAACTCAATGAAAGTGAAATAATGTTATTTTAGTAGTATTATCTATAATTTTTATAATGCTCAGGGAAGTTCTAAAAAAGGTGTATGTTTGGGTTAAGTCAGTGATTGCCTACTTGGTCCCAACCGCACCACAATTTAAGTTTTCAAGTGGGTGGAGAGTATTCTTCAAATAATACACATTGCAATGCTCATACATAATGCACTTCAAAAGGACAACCACCAAAGATGTTTCAAGTAGAAAAATTTGATTATAAGATTGTTGTTTTCCAAGGGATAAAGGTATTTATGCTATGATGTATAAAACTTTCTTCTTTTTTATTGTCTCAGTTCTGCATTGTATTTCAAAGAAGAGAGTATTTCTTAAAATTTTGGTTTACATTGTGCTAGACAAAGTTACTAATTTACACAACTATGTTTGGCTGTCTTACGTCAATAAACATTTTACATGACATTAGTATAATAAATATTTTTTGCATTATCATTAGCATAAGTGCCAAATTAAGTAATTGGGACATCAGTAGGCATTACAGAAATTAAATATACGTTGATAGGCAGTTCGTAAAATAAATAAGGTTGGCAACTTAAAGGTTAAGAATCAGCCCTTTTATATGATCACAATCACTCTTTGTTATGCTTAAAATTCTTGTTCATTATGATACCACTTTCAATATAGAAAGTTCTTTTTTCAAGAATAAATTTTTTGTTAGTTCTGGAGTTACTAAATATCCCAAAAATATCAGTTTAGATTTTGATATTTCCTTAAATGAATATGTAATGTAATTAAAAGGGTAAATTATGCTGTGTATGTTTCGAAAGGGTTAACCTCCAGAAAAGAAATGTTTAGAAATATACCCTCATAACCAAACCTAATCCAGCTTGAATGACTGTTGACTTTGCTAATTGTAATTTATTTTAAGTTATACTGTAGATGGCTTCATGGTTGCCAAAGCGTCATCCATCCATCCACTAACCCTTTTAGTGTCAGCGGGCCAATCTATCAGCCCATGGGGTATGTGCGAAGAATGACACGGGCCGATCTATCGGCCAGGTGTTTCTACATTCAAGCCTTTTCTTTTTTGTCTGTGGAATAGCTTTTCGTCATTCATGTATTCAAGTATTAAGAGCGTATATAAAAAATATAAATTTCTGAGTACAAACATAAAAATTCGTCAAAAAAGCCTGGCATTTTTCACGTATACCAGGCCTAAGAGGCTGGCACTAAAAGGGTTAAGCTCACACATCATTTTAGTGGTTGTTTTATTTTATGTTTGACATTCATTCACCATTATTTACCAATTCATTGGAGTTACTTATTATATATCCTATCTTTTTTTAATTATTTTCAGCGAGGGGTGGGAGACACTGAATACATCTATGCATTCCAACAGGTGGTCATGCCCATTGCTTATGAATACGCTCCTCAATTAGTCATTGTATCTGCTGGATTTGATGCTGCTGTAGGAGATCCTCTTGGAGGTATTTCTAAGGATCTCTTTAGTTCATATAGTTAATGGGTATAGCAAACAGAGAAGTTAGCATTTATTTGTAATAAACAAACCAAGTAGTGTAATGTTGACATTAATTCTCTACTGTGTGGACTTGCATATCCAGCGGGTGCTAGATGGGCATTATCTCATTTAGCACTCACTGCTCATCCTGGCTTATTACTGTAATTAATTTTGCCTCATAGATTCACTAATCAAAAGTGAATGATAGTGGAACCAGAGTTATATTTGCTTTGTAATGCATGTTTATTCTGAAAGTAAACAAATTATTTTATGCTTTGCATAATATCTTCATACTTATTGTGCAAAATTATATGATGGAAAACACCTGTTGAGGAAATTTTCAAAACTTGTTCTTTCATCCAATGCATGTAGTTACCATCTTTCATTTAAGTATTTCAATTATATGACATCATGAGAAACACTGTCTCATCATGAGAATATTTATCTCTTATCTCTGACTCTTTTGTAGTGTGTGGTATTTTGATCACATGCCAGATCTGTTCACAATTTATCAGTGATTACAGTTAGCTAATATTTTATATTTTGTTGCTTCCATCTGAAATGTTAGTTATTTTTCGATCAGAGCAAAAGTATATTTTGATTAAAGAGCTGTCATAGGTTTTGAACATTAGTAGCCTATGTTTATGCTTTTGCTCTGAATATAACTATGTTTTTGAAGCATTTCTTTCATATTTTCCTAGGGTGCAGAGTTACTCCAGAAGCATATGGACATATGACTAGTTGGTTATCTTCTCTTGCTGGAGGAAAGGTTGTAGTTGTCTTGGAGGGAGGATACAATGTGACCTCTACCTCCCTCTCATTGGTGGCTTGCACCAAAGCACTCCTTGGTGACCCTCTACCTCCTCTTGGTGTTGCATTCCCTTGTCAGCCTCATGCCCTCAACTCTATACAGAATGTTGTCAGCACCCACCAAGTTTACTGGCCAGCCCTCAGAAAGACAGCAGTGCAGCAGGTAGAGACTGAAGTTCAGCCGGTTTCAGAGCAACCAAATGCTGATCCCACCCAGCAAATCTGTGATGCTCTTTCTTCTATTGATCTTGAAATTGCAACTGGAGATGAGGCTTGTGGAGTATCTGCTTCTGGAATTGCAGCAGCCCTCCAGATGGAATTTGCAGTGAGTACTAATTACCTAAGTGAATAACATTTATACTGAACAATTCATTTGAATGTATAACACAATTATGTATGTATATACAAACATACTTGTGTACAATATATTTGAATCATGGTATTAATTATTTCCTATAATTGCTCTGTTACCATGTATTTCTGTCGATTTTAAGTACTGCAGCCTTATGATATAACTTACTATATTTTTTACTGGTTTATTAAATATATATTTTGCCTTGAAATGTAATGAAAATGCTGTGATGCAGATTAAACATTTGCTTTGTTACATTTTCTGGGATGATTACAGAATGATCCTTTAAATGGTGGTATTTTGGTTTCTGTAACCAGGGAGAAGCATACGCAGTTGTGCCTATTAGAGACTGCCCTCATCTGAATAGAGTGAACAAGTTACCTGAATGTGGACTTGATCACAAAGCGCCTTGTGCTCAGTGTGGTTCATGTATAGAAAACTGGGTCTGTCTTACCTGCTTTGTGGTAAGTCATCCATTATACTAAGTTGATACGATTTACATCTATAGTGTTAGATTTTCTTCTTAAGATATTGTTTACAAAGTTCCTTAATTATCTATTCTATTTTTACTTAAGATATTAAATTTAAAAAAAGTCTCTTATACACAGATAAATACAGGACTTAATTTTAGTCTTTGCTGTCCTTTTAGTCTAACTTTGTTGGGTTTAAAATCCTATCTAAAGCATCCATTGCATAATTATTCTCTCCTGATTCATTTGGATTGATTTGTGATTTTATACATGTATAAGACATGTCACCAATAAAAATATTAGTAGAAAGCTAAGTAAATCTGACTCAATTAAAAAATGAGAATTATCTTATAGGTTGTTTAAATTTTTCTCGGTTTAACACCCAGGTAAGTTCAGGAGACCATGAAGTCGCCAACACTTCAATGGCTAACTCTCTAAATTGAAACGTTGGCATCATGGTCTCCTGAACTTGCCTGGGTGTTAACCCGAGAAAACTTTACACAAACTATCCACCAGGAAAGCATTAAATCTCTATAACTTATAGGTTAGTTACAGATTATTTGCAATCAATTTAGTGAACAAGAAGCAGTTAGGTTTTGAACCATTGTAAAATTTGATAGGTAGCATTTTATAGCAGTTTCTTTTAAATCAGTGAATCACCTCCAAGCTGCTGGTTTTGTGGTTGGGCAATTTTGAAAGCATGTAATATGAGTACTAGGAGAAATCCTTTTCTAAGTTGCTATGAAAATCATCTCCTGTAATCTGTTGTTATTTACCATGGTATCATAATTATATGTTTTTATGGAGGCATATCTCAATTTTTAAACTTTTTTCGTGTAACTCTAATTTTGTTACTTCCTTTTAAAAATATAAATTAATTTTTTCATTGAAATTTGTTTACGTATATAACATTATTATGCACTGACAAGGGAAACAAAAAAATCAAAATAAAATGAAAAATACTCATTCAGTTTATTCATTTAAAGTAAACTATTCTAAGTATTTTATTCTTCAGGGGATAGTGACCATTTGAGATTGCATCATTCTTTCTTTGAAGGATTAAATGGAGAATTTTCATAATTCTACTTCATGTAATCCATATCTTTACTTTATGAACCACCTTTTTTATAACCATTACCTGGAATGAATTGCTTTGTGAAGTGAGTTATATAAGTTCATATTTTTTATTGTCAACTCTGAATTTGCTTCACAAATTTCTCCCTTTTCTGTATCTGTACAGGTACTCTGTGGTCGTTATGTGAATGAACACATGATGTTCCATGGAGTAGAGGACCAACATCCATTGACTTTGGGAATGGCAGACCTTTCTGTTTGGTGTTACATGTGCGAGGCCTACATTGACAATCCTGTAAGCATTTTAATTTTTCAACCTATTTCAACTTCTTTGTTGATATGCTAACATTAAAATGCATAAAAAATATCGGAAAAGTTTTAATGACGAAATTAAACCTTTCATCTTTTAAAAGAGAGATTTATCTAAGCTGAGCTTGGAATAAGTTTTAGACCATTCGAAGAAAGTATAGGAATGTTTTGGATAAATTTTCAGTTATATTGAAGTTATCTTTACCATTCAATTTTGCTGCAAATAAGTATGCCATTTAAGGAAGATAAATGTCCTCTTCACGTTTGGCTGCTTGATCTTTGAAATGTTAAAACAAGTGTATGCTCATGATACCGAGGATCCCACATTGGTTGACCATGATTCATTTTTCTATTACTTGTAATGTTTGCAAAAAAATTTATTTTCTGAATCAGAAGTTATTAAAGATTTCATTACTTAATGCTGTTATTTGTTGCCAGACTTTAAAATTTCACGAAAGAAATTACTATGAAGATCAGTTTGGTATTATTCAACAATAAGCATGGGATGTTCAGTTGCCGTGTGATATTTATGTAGGAATGAAAGATAGAGAAATGGAAGTTCTTAAAATTTTTCATTAGCAAGTGGGCAAGACCATTTCAAGGATAGACACGGAATATTTTGGTAACTGGAGTTCCCAATAA
This sequence comes from Ladona fulva, assembly GCA_000376725.2. Taxonomy (NCBI): domain Eukaryota; kingdom Metazoa; phylum Arthropoda; class Insecta; order Odonata; family Libellulidae; genus Ladona; species Ladona fulva. Next base: position 382,965 of record KZ308443.1, read on the forward strand.
CTCAAAAGACCCTGAAAACATATTCCACAGAAATCTCTAGAAATTACTGAAGTAAAGTCTATGAAGCTTCATCTCATTGGGTGTTAGTGGGCTATGCTATAGCTATGCTTAGCTATGTGGGATTCATCTTGGGCGCCATGTGATCTGTGCATCAATCTCATACCGTGTTGGATTTTCTAGACCTCTCGATTCAATTTGCTACTCATATTCATCAGGATGCTGGGTAGACACAGATAAATGTTGGCCCCCACCAGGAATTGAGTCTGCAATCACTTTCAATGAAGTCGAATCTGTTAACCATTTAGCTATGCAGCGCCTTTCTAAAAATAAGACCAAAAGCTAAGATAAGCTGTACCTTAATTTTTCAGAATACTTGTGGTATCATATCTTCTCTAAATAAAATCCTAGTCAGCTACACAGAGGTATTGCATCTAACATATGACAAACACATTAGGTATGTTTGCAAAGACAGTTCCCAACTGGTTGTTACCTACCTCCTATTAACTAAATTAATAATATTTATGTTTTTATTATGCAGTTGCCTTTTGTGAAAGCAGAGCTAGGTTTAATTCTTGGTGGTGGCCAGGTTGTTAACCTAATGTTGTGAAAGAATAGGATAACTACCCTAATAGATTTAGGAAGCAGATCCTTATGTATTGGTCATGGAAAGCCACTTAATTGGTGTAGGAGTCATTGTGCTGACTATACATCACCCATGGTATAACAAAGAAACTTAATCATGACATAAAATATCTACATAAGGATGTTTGTCTGTTTATGAATATTAGCTTGTGTCATGAAAGTATTCATGGATGGACCATAAAATTTCAACAATTCTTTACAGTACTGGAAATAGTTGGCTGTCGAAAATGTATTACTTGGAGTTGATTTCATAATTAAATTTCTCCTTTCCCTTCTAATTTTCCTACAGGTGCTATTTGAGGCCAGGAATGCTGCCCATGTGAGCAAGTTTGGATGTGAAATACCACCAGGTCAACAGTAAATCATAAAAAGTTCTTACTTTTTTAACAAATTTACAATGCCAATCTATTTTTTGGAATGAGGAGGCTATTTTATTTAATTCTAAATATGAAATTATTTTTTTAACCAAAGTTAAATGGCTTTAAAGATTTTATGGTTTAATGCTCAAAAATGCATTCATATTGATACAACTTTCTTGTATGAATGAATGTACACGCTGACGCCCAATTTTTAGATTATGTGCAGGTTCTTGTAAATACATTATTATCTATGAAGTGTTCGATTTAACCACTCCAACTTCTTATTTACCAATGAAGATTGGTACTACATGTACTGCAGGGTTTCCTGGACAATAAAAAGATAAATATCTCAATGTTAGCTTTAGAATGCCAGATGGGAAACTCTCACATGAAATACTGTTTGATAAAATTTCAACATTGAGGAAGGATTGCATCTTATCTTCTTATATTAGTTTTACTCACCAAATGATTATCCTTAACAAAGTTTGTTAATGCTAGCATATCATTATTTAAAAATATTAAATCCAGAATTTTAAAAATGCACGACTTATTCTCTATCACTCTGTGAAAATGTATTTAACTCTTTTTATATTTTACAATTCACACTTCTCGTACAAATTGACAAATAAAGAATCTTATTCCTGAAATGAGAATTTAGCAATGCCATGCTACATGAACCCATCTCATTTTCCAGATTTTTCCTAATAAGGATATAATTTATTTCTTCTAGAGTAATTTGTGACCTTTTACCTTTTTATAAAGCAACATCCATGCTAATATTAAACCTTCATGCTTAATCATTTCCTAATAATTTCATCCAAACTAATTTATTTCTTCATATTGCCAACTAAAAATCAAATGCTTCAGTGAAAAAGAATGGGAACAATACAGGTGATGCATATAGAGGCAAAAGGGAAGAACTATGTGGGGTGAGTTAGATTTTTCATGTGACTTTCAAAAAAATTCAAGTTAAAATATCAATTTTTAATTCATTATCTGCCCCAAAAGTGTTAAATTTTGAAATTACAAGGTATTCTCTATCACTAGCCAAGCATATCGATATATTTCACCCTGAATATCAAAAATCCTCGAGTCAATCAAATTCTTTGTTTGCACCAAAATTGATTATTTTATAGGATTGGGAAGCTGTTATGAAACATATCCTTTCAAGAGTGGCTGGCTTATTTTATTGATTGTTAGGGATAATTGAGTAATTAATGTGAATAAGATAGCCATGAGTTGAGAATTTGGAACTACTTTTATACATTTTCAAAAATCATCCAGGGTGTTTTTTTTGACAAATTTGCATCATAGGGCTATATTAAATTTGGTCACCATTTGATTGCTGTTTAAGGTAAGAGGAGACTTGTTATTTTTTTAAAGTCATTGAATAGTTAAAGAAAATTGATTTACCACTCATCTTCTCAATTAACATTTAAGGGGATTTACTACTGGTAATGGTAATGCATGTGAGAAGCATTTTAATGTTTGGAACTAGGATTAGATGAACTGTATCTTTGGATTTAGCTTTCTTTTCCACAGTTTATAAAACTTGAGAATGGAAGTTCTTAAAATATTTTTGACAGGAAGTGATTTCTGTTTCTGACATTGGTTAGTAAAAATGTTAATGTATGAGTAAATTCGTATCCCCTCATCTTTTGTGGCAAATGGACGAATGTGACAAATTAATGCCTTCATGAGTTTAACCTTGAAGAATAGGAACCAAGATGGCATGAGATCAAGGTAAGATAATCATTGGGCAAGTGACCTTGTTGATTTCCATTTCCTCGAAAAATTGTAATCTATTGGCGGCGAAATTGCGCATGATTTTGTTAAATACAAATCTAATAAGAGCATGAGGTGCTGTGATATTTCGTCGATAATTTACTTTTAAAACACCATAACTTTTTTGACGGAAAAGTCAATGTGACGACATTACTGAAAGAGAACACGTAAAATCCAAGAATGTTTTACATGAATACCGACTAAATAATTATATCAACGGAAAAGAGCATGATTTATATCTGATAAAACACATGTGAATACAACTAAATCTATACAGCTGGTCTATGACTACCAACCCAGTTGCTGCTATTCGTTTGGAAAGTATTGTTAATCCATACAGAGGTGTTAGCCTTGTGGTTAGTAATCGTAATGTTAAGCTGATATCATCCAAGTAATCGTATGTCTAATACAACAATCTCTTTTTAAAAATATTGACAAATGTGATGCATAACCTCTGACCAATGATTGAAACAAGAAATAACAACCGCAAGATCATAAAGTCGAAAAATATCTAAGAATAATTCTAATAAATTAATCGCCAGCAATGCAATGCACGTATCCTTCTAAAAAATGGTTACAATTCCGAAAAAACACGAAATTAGAAATTGAATGAACTCTTCAGAAAGGTCTAGCCAGCTAAATCATTACGTACGCAGACGTGAAACATTTTATTGACCTAATGGCAAAAATGACTGACAACACCTTCGTTTGTTTTACACCAGAAGTAGTTCCATACAGAATCTTAGCAAGGCCTCATCGAAACTGCAACTTTTCACCATAAAATTAATAAATAGATGTCGATATAGAGTTTAATTGTAATTACCTTCGTATATTCTGCACCGGGGACAATTCAGGAAGATATAATCGTTTATGCACCACGTGCTCATTCTTAATATTAATATGTTAAACGCCGAATTACTTCCAGAAGAGGAGAATAAAAAGAACACTGGAATTTTAATTAACAGTTTACTAAATAATCGAGATCATACAATCGGTTGCCAGACGCCACATTATATCACGTGGTAATCAAACATCTAAGAGAGAAGGAAAACTTTAAATCAGGAAATATTATCAAAAATAGTATTGAATTACTACAAATATTATGCAAAATCATAATAACCTAGATAAAGTTTTCATATGTGGTTGCTTTGGCAGCAAATTCCGCTTAACTGCGAAACTATTTCATGCTCGCGGAGGGACATTTCAGCGAAACTATATATACGACATGCGGCCTACTTTCTCCGCCTCTTCCTCAGTAAGGTTAGGGTTTGTTCACGTGAGGTTGTGTGTCTAATAATTAGGTCACACAACCTAACTTCACTTCGTGATATAACTCTAAAAAAAAACAAAAAAAATTAGAAAAGTTCAAAACCCAAAAAAATCGTAAAAGTTAGAAAATCGGTAACAAGTTGCTTGTAATCCATCTGCGTGTGTATTCTGCTAACGTTCAACGTGGTCTTCTTCAAGATTCTGCTGAGTAAGTTTTCTTATTAAATGCGTAATATTGTATGCATCGTGGAGTAAATCCGTAAATTTGACTAATATTTACTTTTAAATCACTTTTATAGGATTATCTAAAATACCATGGCTTCTTTGTATGTTGGAGATTTGCATCCGGAAGTAACCGAGGCCTTGCTGTTTGAGAAATTTTCAACAGCTGGTCCTGTACTATCTATTAGAGTATGTAGGGATATGATAACTCGTAGATCCTTGGGATACGCCTACGTGAACTTTCAACAACCAGCCGATGGTATTTCAAATATATGATAATTATTGAGAAGTTTAATGAGGTTGTCAGGTTTGACAATTGACTTATTTTTTGTTTTCTCTAGCGGAAAGAGCGTTGGATACAATGAACTTTGATTTAATCAAGGATCGCCCGATTCGAATTATGTGGTCTCAAAGGGATCCTTCTCTTCGAAAATCAGGAGTGGGAAATGTATTCATTAAAAACTTGGATAAAAGTATAGATAACAAAGCTATGTATGACACGTTTTCCGCTTTTGGTAACATATTGAGTTGCAAGGTATATTCCTGATGAAAAGATGTGTTATGTTAACCTGTTAAGTCTTTAACTGATAACCAACTTTCGTATAGGTTGCAACAGATGAAACTGGTGGATCTAAAGGGTATGGCTTTGTACATTTTGAGACGGAAGAAGCTGCAAACAAATCTATCGACAAAGTCAACGGCATGTTGCTGAACGGAAAGAAGGTAATTTTTAGATTTCCGATGATGATGTACTGAAGTATTGATCATAAGAGTCCAGCCGTTGATTCGTAATTTTAAGGCAACCTGTCAATGCTATTTCTGCCTTTGTAAATGAAGCATCAAGCATAGGATTATAAGACATTTTCCATAACTCTCATACCAACTGCAAATTTTTTTATGAACTTCAGTTAAAAGTATAGCCCTTATCATTGGGCAAAGTTGTGGGTGGGTTGGGCGAAACCATGTTCAATAGTATTGTGGAAGGTGGTGGCCTGAACGGGTCAATCCATCGTACACTTAAGTGTGGATGTAATAGTATAGTTCACTGTCTAGTTGAACACATGTAGTATGAAATAACTGCCATTAAAGTTATAAATCATTAACACTTGATAATAGTAAGAAAGTCTCTTATGTTAATCTGAGATTGGTTTGGAACATGGATTGAGATTCACTAGATGGAAAAAGGTTTTAGAGTTCAACATTTTAGTATTGAATGTTAATTTTTGTATTTAAATGGAATCTGTATTTTATTTGAAGCCATTTAATACCGTGGTTCATTATTTGTAAAATAATTGGAAAAGATTTGAACGTTGAGGAAACAAGGGTTGAGGGATGATTTTTATTTCATGTAGGTGACGAAGTTGTTCTTTGGGACCAAGATGAATGCTTCAGTGATGATAAGAAAGTTATTTTAAATTCAAATTAATGAAATGTTTTGTCATTCTATTGTTCAAAATGCTCAAAGGATTGATTTTATCCCTCTAGTCAGCATGGAGGTCTCAATCTCACCCTAGCATAGACTATATTCAATCGTAAAATTATCATTGGAGATAACATCTTGCCAATTAACATTGAGTAGTCCAATTTCATTTATTTAGTTACAGTGCGAAAATTTTGCTACCTAAGAGATTTTTCCAACCTTAAATGCTAAAAATTTCTGAATCATCAGTTGCACAACAGTGTTGTTGTGGAATTTTAATGACTAGGCTGTTCCTGGTTATTCCAAACATCTATTGGAAATATCTGTTTATGAGTTTGGCAATGAGTTCCTGCACAAGCAAATTTGAAATTCAGTTGTTAAACAACACAATAAGTTATGAACTTTTCTTTGGGTAAAATCAACATTAAGTGATTCATTGGAAATAATTTTTTTTCTGTGAAACTTTGTTGATGAACTCTTGCAATTACAACAAGTTGCTGTTATAATGAATTGATTGCATATTTAACATACCATTGAAGTATCAGGATAAGAATATGTGATGCACGATATTCTCTTCTATATTTTGCATAATTGTGGCAATTCCTTTAGTGGTTGTTCTAATTATGCTATTTAGGATGCACTGTTAAAATATTTACTTTACTGTTAGATTTTTGCAAGTATGTATTACTTACTAAAGTACAGCTAGATGCAGCCTAAGTTCCCTGCAAAGTAAATAAAAATTACCCTCATCACATATTCATAATTTTCCTTAAATTATTTTCCTTCAGAATTGTTGATTTCTTAATTGAATAAATTAGAATTTTGCATTCTACTTGTCTAACTTTTCTCTTAAAATTTTCTTCCCTACGTGCCATTACAAATATGATTCCTATATATTGTTGCATCAATTTGAAATAGTCTTGTAATTGGTTTTATTTTTTAAAGTCAGGGTTGTAAAATTATAATGACAATTGATTAAGAAACTTTGTTTAAATTACTTATGCTAGGTTTTTCGTATGGATCAAGGCAGAAATCTAATTCATTTGAAGTATCTTGCTTGCATCCCATTTAAGATTGTGTGGTTCAGATAATATTCAATGACACACAGCATATATTTATTCTTTCTGGTTTCTTTCAAGGTTGTGAATGATAAACATAAAAATGTTTCAATGGATAATGTAAAAAAGAAAGTAAAATTTAATTTAATTGATCTTTGGTCAACCTACAAAATCGTACGTAGGATAAAAAATTTGAGCAAAATATTAGAAATCTTGTTTTATAATGCAAATATTTTATAATAGGTCACCAATTTTGTAAGTTGAGTAGTTTTTCTAAAATTTTGAAGATATTATTGAAATATGAATTATTGGTTTGAATATCCGTAATTTTTATGCGCTTAGTTCATGATCACTGGCTTATCTTTATACCTCAATCTCCAATGTGTTTATCACTCTAGCGTTGGAATGATCAGCAGAAAACATGTTAAAATGTATAAGGTAAATTTTACAGTTAAGAAGTTTTCAATTTTCACTGCAATGGTGTCAGTGAAGTAGCTTTTCAAGATCTTATCCATTCTAGAATGACTACCTGCTAATGACAGTTTTATGTTGAAATGTAGGTTTTGAACTATGTACATGGTTTAAAAAAATACTTTAGCAAAAACGTCTTTTTGCCTCACTTTGTCTGAAATACTTTCAATGTGTAGTAAAAACTAATTCAAGGCAATTCAAAAGGTCTGCAAAGAATTTTTTAGCCCTTCTAACTACAAGATCCTGACGAATGAAATATTTTACAATTGTCTTTTGGTACAGGATCGAGAAAAATGTATCTTTCGTTTACTTCTGTCTTGTTAATGGCCATTGTGATATGCAAGCTACTGAGGTATGAGTGATACTGAATAATAGTACTATTAAAGTCTTCTTATTGAATGCTTCAGAGAATGTCACTTATAGAGTCATTGTGCTTCACTTACATGGACTTGTTCTGCTTTTAGAATTCTGCCTCAGAGAGGGAAACAAAGGGCAAACTACCTCAATCCCATTTTTTCCTAGTAAAACTCATTTTCCTTGACTTTGGTGAAAGTGGTCCCGGGTTCGATTCCCACTGTGGGCCAACGTGCATACTGACCTTAGATGTCAAAGCACTTTTAACAGTACTACTACTCATTTTCCTCTCCTAGCTCATTTTAGCTAATGGTAGAAGAGATGAGGTCCCAACCTGCCTCCGGGCTGAATACTCAACAATCTATTAAACATTGTTTCTATAACAAGGAATAAATCTTCTTGTCCTTTAATTATCCATTATTATTTAGTGCCCACAAAATTGCTTGAGATGCAAAATGGTTAATATCGCTCAAATTATACCACTCGTATAGTTAACTCCCTAGTTAAGGTACAATTCCCTTGATTTTTAGTGTTTTTGGTGAAATATTGGAAAAGCTGTAAATCATAATTATTGCTTAAAGATATTCTGGAATTAAATTTTTCTTAAAAGATAATGAAGTATAGCCTGTTTATATATGAACATATTTTTACCTTTTTTATTTGGTAAATATTATTATGATGATATACTGCTCCTGTTCTCTGCTAATAAATATTATCATTATGGATAGTACTAGGTGTGTTCTTCATAGTAATTTGATTTTGCTTGGTTAATGAATGTTTTCCAGAAATCTTTAAGTGAGAAAGTCTATAGTTCTGTTGCAATATTTTAGTGGAGAAGGGTAAATGTTTTGTCTGTTAACTTTTGGATAATATTTTTATTAATGCAACTTTGATTTAAAGGTGTATGTTGGCAAATTCATCCCAAGAAAGGAAAGGGAGAAGGAGCTTGGTGAGAAAGCCAAGCGCTTCACCAATGTTTACATCAAGAATTTTGGTGATGATTTGGATGATGAGAGGCTCAGGGAGATGTTTGAAAAATATGGAAGAATCACTAGCCATAAAGTAGGTGTAAACTGTTATTATTTATTTCCTATTTACTGCATATTTGTTTCTTTTTTCATTCAGTAAGGCTGAATTTGCTAAGAGATGGCTGTAATTATTAGTTAACATTGATTTAATTATTTTAGTCAATGTCTTAATTTCATTTTTAGGTTATGATTGCTGATGATGGAAAATCTAAAGGTTTTGGATTTGTGGCATTTGAAGAACCGGAGGCAGCTGAGAAGGCCGTGGATGAGATGAATGGCAAAGATCTAAATGGAAAGGTAATAAATATGTTCTCTATTATTCCATGCAACAGGTGCATATTTTTGAAGTTCTAGTTTTATATTGTGTATGAATTTTCCAGTTGCTGTATGTTGGCCGTGCTCAAAAGAAAGCCGAACGCCAGCAAGAATTGAAAAGGCGATTTGAGCAGTTGAAGATTGAACGTTTGAACAGGTACCAAGGAGTGAACCTTTATGTCAAGAATCTAGATGATACAATTGATGATGAGCGCCTCAGGAAGGAATTTTCTCCTTTTGGCACCATTACCAGTGCCAAGGCAAGTATAAAAACTTCATACATGTTGTATTAATCTCATTAACTGTGCAGTCAGTCTGTTGGAAGCTGTAACTTTTGTTAAGTAATTAATTTGAGAGCTGACTTCTTAGCTAGATTCTGGTACTGATTTAAAGATCATTCGTAACATTGCATTTGGTATTTTACAGGTCATGCTGGAAGAGGGACGTAGCAAGGGTTTTGGATTTGTGTGCTTTTCTTCTCCAGAAGAGGCTACAAAAGCTGTCACTGAGATGAATGGACGTATTGTTGGTTCAAAGCCCTTGTACGTGGCTCTTGCTCAACGCAAGGAAGATCGTAAGGCCCACTTGGCCTCTCAGTACATGCAAAGAATGGCTAACATGCGAATGCAGCAGATGGGGCAGGTTGGTTCTATCAGATGCCTTTATGATGATTTAATTGAACTAAGCATTTAACACTTATTTTTTAAATATTACACTATCCACAGCAACAAATATTCCAACCGAACAGCGCTGGTTACTTCGTTCCAACTATGCCTCAGCCACAGCGTTTCTACAATCCGGCTCAAATTGCTCAGATACGAGCCACTCCTCGCTGGCCAGCTCAACCTCAGGTCCGCCCCTCTGCTCAGGTTGCCTCGGGTTAGTCATTTGAATTGTTTTCTCTGCTATAGACAGCTATATTTTTGAGTTTTTACATTTGTACTAATTGTTTGTTTCATTTTAGGATTCCCAGGTGTCCAGGCTCCATACCGCACTGCTCCACGTGCCCCACCCACCCAGCCAGGCTCTGTTCGCAGTGCCCTCTCAGCCAGACCAATCACTGGGCAGCAAGCTGGAGGTGAGTGTATTTTTTAGCAGGATTTCTATGTATCATGTGCTCCTAAAGCTGCATTAATTGTTCACCCAATAAGTATTAGGATTGTTTAGCATTCTAGTATATCAACAACATGATTTTGGCTGCTCAACAGGATTTTATATGTTTGCATTTTTCCATGTTGCATACTTTACTGTTAATTGGCAGCAATTGCTGCATATGAAGTCTGATGAAATAAGGAAATATATAAATGCTATAAGTTCATATTCCAGTAAGAAATATTTACCTATCCTTATGCTGTAATGCTAGATATTTATTGTCTTGTTGGTTACTTACTGTAACTTATTCAAAGGATTAGTGGGTTAGTTATCCTGAAATTAGGTGGGATGGTTAGTTACAGCGAAACTTTTTCCTCAATCCAATTTTATTGCAATTTTAAAGCAGTTTTATGTATTTTTGAGATGTTTAAAGTTCTGGGCTGGGATTTTGAAACTCTTCCGTCACAAATGGAATTTAGTCTTGAGTGGAATGGTCAGCCATCTTGTCACATTTTCCACATGGAATCGCTTTAGCGATTTTAAATCTCAGAATTCCGGTACCGGATGGAATGAGAGTCCACCGGTAGCGGAATTGTTCTCACCTACCAAGAGGTAGGTGGAATCCGCCATGTAAACAAGAAACATGATGGTCCATCTGTGTACAGCAAAGGTATATGTGGACAAATTGGAAGTGGAAAGTGAAATGGAGGACTATAGAACCTTTCGGGATTCTGTAAATCCATTTGCTGTGTCAGCTAAATATATACAGTAGTTTTTTTAGGTTACCTGAGAATATTTTATCTATCTATCGGAGGTTTCAAAACCTCAGCTGGGGCAGCCTGCAAGGATCATTCGGAATCCAGTGAATTTGCTGGATTTACTTTGTATGTTATTTTTCTTGGAGTGAAATTTAGTGGCAACCACAATTGTAGATAGCAATACATTTATGTTATGGACAGGTGAATCCTACTCGTGTTGATTCTTTGTGGTTTTGCGATATTGTAATCAGAAGCAAGAATGAAATAGAGTAATGATTGATGCAATTAGTCAGCATTTTCTCTTCACATAGTTGAAGTTCCCGATCTCTCTGACAAGCAACATGTCAAGGAATGGTAAGTTATTTTTGTTAATGATATGGATGTATGGTAATATTTGTTATTAATCTGAAGTTCACAGAAGAGAAGCATTTTCTTGTGTTTTTGTGCTGTAGATCATACTTAAAAAATAAGTTATGTAATAATAAGATGTTTCTCCCAATCGTGAAAAGGGATAACTTTTTAATTGGATAATGAGTTTTTAAGCAACTGACACTCTTCTATTGTTAATATTATGATGTAATGGAAATCATAATTCGTAAGCTCACCTAGTAGACTACATGTACTCATCAATATACATGCACGTTGATGAGAATGTTGTTGAGCAAGCAGGTTGAATACGTAAATCATGCAAAGCCGTTCCGAAGAAGCCCTCTGATTCCATGTGTAATGAGACATCATGCTCATTCCATGCATATTGGGAAGTTTCAAAATTGCAGTCCTGTTCAGAAAAATTCCTAAGGAAAATGGTTATACCAATATCTAAGGAGTTGAACTTTGGTAAATTTGGTGTTTGACAAAGAATTTATGTAGTTTTTTATAATTAACATGTTTAGGCATTGCTAATGGGTGTATTGTGATAAGCATTCTTCTGTAACTATTGCTGAGCATGAAATGATTTTTCTTGCATTTCAGTATCATTATTGTTGCTGATTATTACTATTATTATTTTAATTTCCAGTCGGGGGAGCAAATGTGCAAGCTCCAAGGCCAATGGCACCAACAGTGTCTGCTCAGGGTCGCCCAACGAGCATAAAGTACACTCCAAACATGAGAAACCCTCCTCAGCCAATACCAGTTCCACAGCCACAACCCGTGCAGCAGGTCAGTGTATGTATACAAAAATTATCACCTGTACTCGCATGTTATCCATGGGGAAGGATTGGTGATGGTCTGGTATCATAATATCAGATAAAGTGGAGGCTGGTGAAGTAGTATCTTTACTGTTTCTACCTTATCACATTTAAGTAGACTAACAACTAACTAATTATTTATTACTTGCTCTTTCACAGCTGGCAAGTCTATTACTGTCAGTTGATGATTGTAGAATGGATGTAGTAGTAGGAGTTAGTATTATAGTTTGTTGATTTCTTGCTATTCTTTCAATGTGATTCCGTATCATGCAGTTGAGCTTCAAATTGTATTTTTCTTAGTTTTTTTTCTGGCATCCTGCAATTAATTGGGTTGTATGAAATCCAGCTTAATGTTGTTAATTTCTCATCTGTAATTAAGTAATTTTTGTAGTAATTTTGTAAATTCATTGTCATTTTTTAATTTCATCAGTTTTAGATTTGAAACTTTAGTGGATGTCAATAAGAGTAATTTCATTTTAGTTGTTTATTGGATTAAGAATTTTGATGGCTACTTGAAGGACCATCAAGACTATTTATCTAGTCAGATTTTAAGAATTCTAAGCTTTTATATTCTTCTTTATTAAGTCAAGCTTACTTTCTAATTATGTCATTCTTTTTGCTTGTTGTATTTAATCATTAATACCATCTATGTTTGTAGTGTATTTTTGAACAGATGTTGTTTATATCTGAAAAGATTACTAATTTTGGATTTTGTTTAACAGTCCGTGAATATCCAGGGACAAGAGCCACTTACAGCCACCATGCTTGCTGCAGCCTCACATCACGATCAGAAGCAGATGCTTGGAGAGCGCCTCTTCCCTCTCATTCAGGTACAGTTGTTTCCATTTGGCATAATCAGTGGTAGGCAACCTAGTGAAATCTTTCCTATTCAACTGAGGTAGTAATAAAACAAGTTTTTCAGCATTAGTTACAAAATAATGTGAATTAGATTTGTTTGCTGCACTTGACTACTTCCATTTCACTCAGTTTAGTCAGTACCACAAGTTCTGTACTATCCAACATTGGTTGGAATTTGCATAATCTTATAAATTGATGAAGTGAATTTTCATTTGCTATTTTGTTTGCAGGGAATGTACCAAGACTTGGCTGGAAAGATCACTGGAATGTTGCTCGAGATAGACAACTCGGAATTGCTGCACATGTTGGAGCATCACGAATCTCTCAAAGCAAAGGTCAGTATAAATTTCTTAAGAGTACAAATGCTTTATTCCTATAGGTCATGGAAATGCTGAAGAATATCTGCATACTTTCCTAAAACGGATAAAATTTTCAAATGTGAAAAATTCTATTAGTTAATCTATAAAATTAATTTTATTAAAATTTGTGAATTTTTTATCATGCAGTAATGAGGTAGACCATCCTATTTCCTGTGTTATGCACTGAAGCTCATGTTGCACATTTATTTTCCACTTCTATCAGTAATCCAAAAGAGAAAGAAGTACTGAATTTTTTTACTAGTACTCTTCATGCTGCATTACAGTATTTTGTGAAAAGTGCAGATTTGTAATAGTTTAATTGTGGGCCTTAACTTAATGAAACTAACAAATGCTAATACATTAAAAAAGGGACGTTTAAAGTTTTCCTGGAAACAAGTTTTAGTTGAGAAGTTCCTATTGAGATCAATCTAAATGATTGGAAATTTTATAACTGTCATGTTGTGATTCCAACTAGAAAATTTAACATTTCTTCTGTTATTACATACTCTGCAAACAGTCCTGCAGCTCTCTGAACTGTTAAAAAACTTCACAATTTTCTTTCCCCTCATCCCTTACCCTCTTATCAATGGTATTGTGTGTATTCATTTTAGGTGTGCTTGTAAAACTAGTTGCAGTATGGTCTGCAGGCTGTCTGGTATATTAAATTATTTGTGGTTTATACTTGCATGATGATCCCATGTAAGATATTTCTTTGTTTTTAATTATGTTTTGAACTTTCTAAATTATTATTTCAATTTTGCTTCTTGGAAAATGTGGTTTAACTGCCAGTTTTGAACAGGCAGATCTATAAACTCCCAAGGGGGTGATACTTGACAAGGGGTGGCAATTAAACAATTCCTTATGAACTCATTTTCAATTAACTTTTTAAGACCATTTTACCATGATGATTGTGGTAGATGTATGGTGATTTTTGAGAAACTTCTCAGTATGATTTTAATTCAACCTCTGTGATAGATCCTAGGCTAGTACTAAAAAGTCATCATGGTGATCATTTACTGTATCCACTGTTGGTTTAGAGTAAATTTGAAGAAAATGAAATTGGTAATGGTTTTGGTATCTTCAACAAATTAACATTGATTATGTTTGTTCCCAGGTTGAGGAAGCAGTGGCTGTATTGCAGGCCCACCAGGCTAAGCAGGCTTCACTCGTCAAGAAGGATTAAACCAAACCACTTAAGATGGACGTGGCAGGGGCAACAGTCTCCGAGAATAACTAGCTACGCGCACGATATATAAAAAAAGGAATTCTCAATTTCAAGGGTTTATCATCAGAAGGATTAACTGAGGAAAGGCATTAAATGAAAAATACAAAAATATACTATCAGATTAATCTGATACGTGACCGATCGCAAGCATCATCCCGTGGACAATTGTACTGTTTGTTTCTATCTGTTTATGGATTTTACATTGCATATTTTAATGAATGACTACATAGGTGGGAGACGGCCATTTTTATGGAAATTGTGCAACCAAAGTCAGTTTTTGGGAATTGATTTAAATTCAACTTTTGTGTTGAGTATTGTTTCCAAGGTTTGCCTGAAGGTTGAAGTGCTGAGTCAGTCTTTTGCTAGCAGCAACTCTTTGATTATAAAGAAAATATGAGCACTTCTTACCCACACGTTGCATATTTGTCTCAGGCAGCCACAATTTCCATTTAATTTTTAATAAAGAAAAAATCGGAAAATGAAAGAAAATTGGGAAAAGACCTTTGAAGCCTTTAGTGGCACATTTTTAATCAAAGGTAAAGTTTACTTAAATAGAGTAATCTGAGAAATGATTTTAAAAATACATAAAAACAGTAAAATATGGCTGATACTGTATGCCTCAAAATGCATATGTGAATAATGGATGGTCAAAATTTACAAGTATTAATCCATGGTAGGTATGTAGTTTTTTTGGTAATGTGTTCCAATGTCACATTAAACATATATTGGGTAAAATGTAAACAAAAGTGGGATTTCAGGGTTTCTGAATTAAATTTTTCTTTTTCAACCGAATGCTATTTTCAATTTATTCTATATTCTGCTGATGCGCAATTCTATCTAAACCTTATATGCTTTCTTTTTATCAAACATTATATTCTGGGAGCAAGCTTACTTTTAACCTACTGCTAACTATTATCAAATGTATTTTACCCTTTAACCTACAATTTCTTTAGCATTAAGCGAATATTAGCTTTTAATTTTAATTACCATTAAAAAGTCAGCTAAGTGTTAGACCTGTTTTTAATTGCTTCAAATGTGTATCCATCAGCTTATGTTAATGCAGATCATTCTTGTTAAAATACATTCTACTATTAATAAATGTAGCATTTAGTGGCAGAGTTACTCAGAGAGGTGCTCAATTTCATAATTTCTAAATAAGGTTGGCTTTGTCATGGGCAGTACATACTTGAGCTGTTACAGCAGTTGAGGAGCTTAGCAGGCAAAAAGGTGTGCTGTTCAAGTTTGTATCCATGTATCTAAAGGCTCATGAGGTCTTAAAAGTAATTCTTGGGTTAAAACTGTTATGTTAGCCTTTTCTTTTACTTGTTTATTGGAATGATTAAACAGGTCTAATTGCTTAAATTTGCCGTTGTTTTTCTTAGTATATGTATTCACCATCTATAACAAGTACAGTTGCTGCAAATGCAGGTATGACAAGCTGAAATTTCGTTTCTTGCTTGAAAAGTGGTGGTATGTCAAATCGGTATTAAATATTTTTTATTAACGATATGTGAAGTAAAACAACCAATTTTGTCATCACTTTTCAGCATAGTCCTTTCCCTACTCAAACATTGAGTGCCAAATGCTTCACAAGTGTTTTGATTCCATAAGAAAAAATATCTCTAGGTTGGCTGTGCAGCCATACATGTACTGACATTTTCAACTCTTCATCTGTGAAATTTAATGTTGCTAATTTAAAGGAAAAAAAAAGAATTGGGAGATTCAACAACTGCAGAAGACCTCAGTGGTCATGATGCTGCAACAGTATGCCATAACGGACAAAATCATGTTGTTTGGGACCTTATTTTGGTTTTCAAATGTTTCTGAATAGTGATGGGACAATTAATTAGGAATGGTAGATTTTTTAATCTTATTTAATATCCCTGAAATGATTCTTTGCAAATTCATGTTTATATCTCTTTCTTCTATTTATGGCAAGTTTGATTCCTTCCCCTATATTTTATGACTAAAACATTAACAAATTATTTAGGCTTTATAGGGTTGCCTCCTTAGTTGCTCATTCCTAGAGCTTTTTAATGTCGAAGAATGATTTTCAGTGTGTGTTGGTCATTAAGATTTTTGCTTAAAGCAGTATTTTTCACTTGTTTATAATTTAAAGCTAAGTTTTTGTATATCAACTGTTCATTTTTGATGCTGAAACCTTATATTGCAGCAACATGGAACTGATGTTCTGGGAGATAATATTTTGTTGTTGAGATGAACTCATTAAATGAGATGAATTCCAGGAGAGAATGTAGCTCTTCTCATTTACAGCACTCTAATTGGAATTGAACAGACTTTACTTGGCTGAACAGCTTGCATTAATATGGGTGGCAATGAAAGCTTTTGCAACTACCTTAGATTTTATACTCTGTCCATACTATGGTTGTGGAATCCATTGATTGTGCTGAATCTAATAGTAAAAAATAAAAAAATGAGTATGGTTAGGAGTAATATAGTGATGCAGTGGTCTTAATGGTAGGAAACTAGGGATTTCTGAGTCAGTATAGTAATGGAGATGATGGTGTGAAGGAGTAGTTTGCACAGTGTATTTCACCCTTTGTCCATAAGATCGGACAACATTCCAGACAGATGGTAGTACCTCAAGTGGTAGTAGACTGAAATCCTTTCAGGATTTGGAAAATGTGTTGAAATTCTAGGTTCCTAATGTGGATCATCAGCTACATAATTTTTAATACTAAACCCAGGACTTAACCCCCTACCCTGATGAATGTCTGATATGGGTTGGACTTTGAGGAAAGCATTTTTTTGTCATTTTGTGATTATACTTAACTAAAAATGTAATGTTTTTCCTCCCCTTGGATCGCTGGTAATATTATGCTACACTTTTTTTCTCCTGTGAATCCTGAATTCCTGGAAGTGAACTCCTGAATTTTAACCTGTGTACAGTACATCCACAGACATGATAATAAGGTAACTGACAAGCATGTTGGATATGAAAAGAGAGGAAGAAGAAGAATTAAATTGGTAGATGAGGTGAAGAGCTGCAGCTAAAAATTAGTCGAAAGAGAAGGCACAGGACAGAAGAGGATGGAGACAGCAGTGGTGTATGGGACCTGCCATCAGGCAGAACACCAGATGATGATGACAGTATCCACATCTTAAACAAAAATATAATGTGTACCAATGGAAAACACAAAGCATGCTAGACAAGCTAAGTACATGTGACAGCTTCACTGAGATCTTTTTGGAAGTAAAAATTGTCAAAAACAGAAAATACTAAAGAGATCTTGATAAAAAGGTAACTGACAAGCAAGTTGGATATGAAATTGAAAAAGAGGTTGATGAAATGCTATGTTTAGTATGTGTTTTTGTATGGGTCTGACACGTGGACAGGAAGAGAATAGAGGCATTTGAAATGTGGACATGGAGAAAAATGGAAGGTATAATTTGGAGTGACCAAGTAAGGAATGAGAAGTGCATGGGAGAAGACAATATTGATGGAAATTATTAAGAAGCAGCAGAGAAATTGGATCAGACACTTTCTAAGGCATGAAGGCCTATTGAAAATTGCAGTAGAGGGAGCGGTGGAGGGAAAGATGAAGAGAGGTAGAAGGAGAAGAAAGCTTTTGGACAAAGTAAAAGGAAGGGAAGGATATGCAGAATTTAAAACTAAAGCCTTGGGAAGAAAATTATTTTAAAACCTATGACGCCAAGGACCTGCCATTTCGCAGAAAACATGATGATGAGGCAAGACTGGATTTCCATTTCTACAAGATATTTAAGGTGTCAGGGAAGTGTTTTATGAAAAATTTAATTAGTGCATTACGCATCATGAATAGCCACTGATGGTGGCTACTTTACTGTAACTATGCATCATTCAGTGTTCTGGTGTGAATTGGATATCCTTATCTCCAACCCCCTCTACTGTGTGGTGCTTATTTGCTACTTATGGATCTGCCAAGGTAACAATCATTGACGATGATTATACATTTAATAGCTCCAGTGGCTGCTGGCAGAGGGGAATAGATCTTTAGTAAAAATTTTATGATCAGGATAGTGTAGAAATCCAGTATGTGGACCATTTGAAATGTTGGTATAAGAGATAGCTAGTTTGCTGGAATGGAATGCAATGGAAGATTAATTGCCCTAAAAAGGCAGAATTGAAAAACCATGGCACTACATTCTCTTTGAGAGGATTATCTGATGAGAACATACAATAAACACTTGATCCTTGTGCCAACTGCAATCAATTTTGGCAGAGGAGTTGGATGACATTTTAATTTAGTCTCTTCAACTGGATTTTTAAGTACCTACATTAATTTTGCCGCAGTACAAATCTGACGCTTGTACCAGTTTATTACCTTAAGAAAAAGAGACCAAACTCCATTTCTCAAAGATGCTCAGGTCTCTAGAAGTAACCTAAAAACTCAGTGTGCAGAAGCAGTAGGGAGATTAAAAGGCATATCAATACTTCAATTAAACCACCTAGTATGAATGATCAGAGGAGCTCCAGAATTAGTATTAGAATATGGTATTTGTTAGAATCCATACTAATTGAGGATTATGAATTAAACACATCAAAAGGTAAGGGTAAAACTAAAAGAGAAAACAAAAACCTGCAACAAATAAGAAAACATCTCACTATATTCATATATAGATATAGTTTAGATGGAAACAATACCCAAAACCTATATAATGGAAGAAATTTACATAAGAGGAATGCTGGTAGCCATCACTTACGTAGAATTCCATAATCAGCCGAAATAAAAAAGCACTAAGGTTCCATACATGTATATCTGAAAAACAAATCAGTTTTCACAAATGAATAGTCCTCATCAGGTGATGACTATTTATTAGTTGAAACCTGAATGTCTTTCAAATATACGTTGTGAAATTTTAGTGTTTTATTTCTGCCAAAATATTAACATGCATATATATGACACCACCATATAACTCATTAACAGAAGAGAGAAGTAAGTATATTAATTTCTAAGTTGAGATCTAATTTCTTTATCTGTATGATTAGTGTGATGAGATCTATTATGGTGCACCATTTAATGATTAATAAACTCATTATTATGGTACAAAAGAATAGCTGAGAGTCTAGTCAGTCATTTTATGGTTTTCAAACTAAGTGATGCTCACTGGAAAGAAAGACTGAACTAAAATTCCACTTTCTTTATGATGACAGTACGAAGAAGTAAAAGTTTAAAATAAAGTTGGTCTGCAGCCAAAAAAGGAAAGAGAACTTCCAGATAAACTAACATTCTTGAATGAGATACTGCAAGAGAAATTGTAAGTTGGGCACCTCAAGTAAAGAGTGCATTATAACAGAGAGAAATAGTCATTGTCATCAGATAATACAAGCTTTGATAATGGGGAAACATTTTAACAAAACCTAATCATGAAGTCCTTTTGTAAAGCTATGAAACATGGAAAATACAGCAGCAAAGAAGATTAGATAGTATGGAATCGAAGAATGACGAAGGTAAAATGGACAGTTCAGGTAACTAATGAGCAAATGAAGAGAGAAGTGTCTGGTAAACATTGGAAAAGATCTGGGTAAGATTATGAGAAGCTTAAGGTTAGGAGGTATCAATATAACAACAACGATCATGTTTTTATTGGACAGATTTTGGTCATTCTAATAATTAACCTTTCTTTACAATACACAACCCAACCATAATGTGGCCTAACCAGGATTCAAACTCTGCACCTAAGCATTCCTTGAATAGCAAATTAACCCTCTACATCATGTAGCAATTTGCTTAGAACAGGAATGCCTGGAGATCCAAAAAATGATTTCTTATCAATGATCATGAAAATGATATGCTGAGGAAACATTAGTGTAAACAGAAAGTGCATGAAACAATCAAGGAATTCATTCAAAAGTCCTAATCATTAATTATATTAATTCATTATGTATTATATTCAGTTTTAGAGTATTGTTAAAAGTGCTTCGACAGCTTAGGTCAGTTCTCTTGTAGGCTCCACTGGGAATTAAACCTGGGACTGATTTTACCGAAAAAGCCTACTGCATTGCTTTCTTGGCTATCCAGGAGCCCCAATATATTCATATTTTACATCCTCTCTCCATCTACTGATGTGTTGCTCAAAATTAAGGGTACACTAATTTGATACCAATACATTAAAAAATTCAAAATGTTTATTATTAAACTAATTTTTTATTGCCAAATTAAGCTACTGTTTATGTGAGTGATGTTGAGAGACTGCAGCAATTAAGATTTATTTAAAATTAATAATTCATTTTATGTAATATTTGAATGGAAACTTAATTAGTTCTTCGTAGGATTATGAATTTTGTTCATAAAATTTTTGAAA
This sequence comes from Ladona fulva, assembly GCA_000376725.2. Lineage (NCBI taxonomy): Eukaryota > Metazoa > Arthropoda > Insecta > Odonata > Libellulidae > Ladona > Ladona fulva. The sequence continues at coordinate 403,676 of KZ308443.1, forward strand.
TGTATAGCTACTTAAATGCTAGCTTTAATTTTGCATTTCATTAAAAAATAATAATCCTGTCCCTGAAATAAATGAAATATCACAACAATTTCTTGTAAAATAATCATTATGGTCCCAATAAATCAAAAGATGCATCATTTTCATCAAATATGAAAAATCATAGGAGCAAGGTGCAAAAATATTACCATCACCCCAGATAACTTCAACTACTATAATTTATACTGTTTTAAGTCTGATTTTGAGTCAATGAAGTCTTTGAATGAAATTAAATCTACAACCTAAAAAAGCAGGAACAAATTAACTCCTCAAAACCTGACCAAATAAGAAGCATTGTTTTCATTTGATTGATTGCGTAGTATAAATAGGTTCCATAAGTAAAACAAAGTTAAACATTTGGTAGCATTTGTAAATTACCACCAAAATTATTTTCCTGAATATACACAAAAACTGGTGTATGGTCGTTTGCAAAAAGGAGCAGTAAGTAGTAGTAATAATTCAGAAAAATCTGGCCACATCTGAATAAATTATAGCTCACTTCTCCAGACATCTGTACCATTCATTACTCTTAAATTAATGAATTGCTTCCTAAGTTTGCACTGGCTTAGTCTCAAGTTTCTTGATAGTCTCCTTAAAATCATTTCAAATGAAAACTTGCATTTGCAGTTATAATTTCACTGAAAGGTCTACTACTTACTTGCCTTATGTCATTTTATGCTATGAGACAAATATATCTAGAATGAAAGTTACACTTCTTTACATTTTTTTAAATTCAGTGGACTTTTTGATTCAAAAATCAAAATACACATTTAATAATCAAAGAAAATTTTAATCACAACATTGTAAAAGTCTTTTTCATGGTCACATGGGATCTGATGCACAAAAATCTTCTCCACATTATCCACAGGCTTAGCAACTTCAAGCAAGAGTAAACTTACTGCCAATCATCAGACATTTTTAATAATACTTCATTTTAATCAGCCTTACAATAGCACTTGTTATTGGAGTGCGATATATTTGGTCATACCATCTCACCACTTTGTCACAATATCCGCTCTTAATAACATTTACATCTTTCATACATTATGCACAGCTGTTCCACTCTTTCCCACAATGTCCACAGAGATTCACCAGGCAAGATGCGATGAGATTACTAGTTGACTATACAAAAATTTTCAAACATTAAGTACTCTAGGGAGACTAGAAACCTTAAAGGCTTTCAAATAAAATGACTAAATTACTGAACATAATACATTAACACATCCTGCATTAAATAATCTAAGACTGATTTACCACAATAAACCACAGAGCTATGAAAGAGCATGATTAGATGTGCCACTTTTTGCTTCCATCTTGTGATTAAAAGCTAATATCAATAGCAGCGTGAATACCTTTACACTCAACTTAAGGGCTTAAACTCAGAATTAATAAGAGGAATTCTAATCCTTCAATGAAAGGGTGTTTCTACTAGTCTGCAGACTGACTTCCAGTCTTTATCCATGACTTCCAACAGTATTAGAACCAAGCAACATTTATGAAGGGGTTCTAAAGTTAGGTCTGCTATTTGTGCTCAAATGCCAGTGCCAACACCTAAGGCAAGCCCTGCAAAATAGGAGACCAGAAAGACATGGATTTCACGTGTCTCAAAAGGTTCCTCTCCTCCAAAAACATGGTACCACTTGCGTCGAGCCCTCCTTTCCTGCTGCTTCAATAATGCCTCAGCTCGATCCAATTTTCGATCAATATATCTCTCTGCCTGTATAAAAAAATGATAGAAATTTGTTAAAATGGCCCCTGAGTAGCACACAGAGTTTTGAGATGTTTCAGACTCAAACAATGTAAGCTAATTCAGTCTCTCATTTGATTCTTATATTTCTCCAAAATTGAAATATTCTTCAAGTTCTATAATTAATTCAACACACGGCTGAAGACCATGGATAAATTTTTCCCTAAGTCTAGGAAAACATCATGCGCACAATACATGCATAAGCATATTTACTGTGATGTGATTACATTACATCAAGTTTCCTTCAACATTCTTCAAGATCGAATATTAAATTTATATCATAAGCTGTTTCCTCGTCATACATTTTTGATAAATCGAAACAAAAGTAAAATCGTAGCAGTTTACCTTCGCATGAAAGGAATAGTGCCTGGGAGGGAGGAGCATAGCAGTTTTAAATTTCATCAAAAAGTTTACAGATATTATACCTTATCAACCTATTTAAGTGTATGCAATTCTGAATGAAGAGAAAATTCTGATAGGTAATCGAATAACTAATTGAATTGTGGTAATTGAACTGATTTATTTGAATAATATTTATTGAACAAATAGGACATGATGATGGCTTAGATAGAAGAGGAGATTTTTAGTCTAAATAAAGAAGTTTTATATAATTATTTAACTACAAAAAAGTTTACTACTTTGAAAATTTTGGCAGTCAGTAGTATATCACAAGATAAAATGCATCATGCATATTTTGTACTTACAGGAGAAATCTAATTGTGGCTAAAATGTACACTTGTATTATGCTTTATAATGATGTAAAATAAATTAAATCCTAACATAAAATAAACAGTACGCTTCCATAGTGAGCAAATTCCCCAGCAACTACCTAGGTCATTTCTATATCTTCACAAGCAATCTCATAATTTGGCACTTGGAGCAGCTGTTAATGTAGTAGTTGTTAATGCATGAAACTTCTAGTTAGCTTGATTTAAAAAAAAAGGGTAGAATCATGACTGCAATCTCAATTTCTCCACAATCTGCTTTCAAAATGGTTTCTGAAGTCAATGTTGAAGATAGTATAGTCAATACTAATCCATATACCCAACTCTTTTTATTTATGCCCAAAATTTATAATAAATAATTAAATATGAAATTAATATGTTCAAGCGTAACTTTGTGGAACTCAACACACATGTTGGAAGAAAGGATGCTTCGTAATTTCCACAGTAGGTTTACTAATCGACTAGTTTTGTCAACAGGTTGACATCTTCACCTGAAGACAAAACTAGTTGATTAATAAACCTGAGGAAATTACGAAGCATCCTTTCCTTCAACATGTGCCATAATTCAGCTTCTTGATTCTTCAATGCTAAATACCCATTTTGTTCTCTTTCAAATCAACATGAGCTCGAATTAAAAATTTATACTTTTTTTCAGCCCTTGGCGAAGTTTTTTATTGATGGTGAGATAATTTTGAAGGTCGTATCTACAGTACTTAGTTTATTATTCAGCCTAGTTAAACTAAATTGTATTAATTATTTCCCTGGTATTTGAAGAGAGCAATATAGATTGGTATCCAAATAAAAATACTTCTATCATGCATTTGACAATGCTTTCTATCATAAAATAATTTAGCATTTGAGAGTAGATGAGTCATTTGAAACGTAAATTTGGCACTAATAAGCTGCATAAGGTTACTAAATAAGACACAATGAAACAAATTTATAATTGATAGAGATTAATCTTTCCCTAATTAAAATTGAAAGAAGTTGAATGTGATCAGCTATATCAGGATTGAATAAATTGTTTGATGTATATAACCATCTTGTCCAGTCACAAAAGCTATGAGCAACAAACAGTACTTTGCTTACTATTAGAGAGGGAATCAAAAGATACATCAATATCCCAAAACCAAAGGAAAGAATATTCTGCTAAGTAGGCTCTATTAGTTAGAGTAACAATTTGCTTGGCAAGTGAGAGATCCAGTGTGAGTTACTTCCAATATTTTTCAATTTTACCATTCATTAGATGCCTTTGCTTTCTATAAACTGAAATATTTCCTGAAAGTTATATATGCTTTTGTCTTACCAGCAGACACCATAAGTTTTTTCTGTAAACCTACTTACAGTTAATGATTCTGTTCTCGGGGTAACTGTTATTGTAATGAGGCTAATGATCTAAACAAATACTGTTTTATAATAGGCTTTTTATAAAAAGATGGAGTAAGTAGCAGTAGAAATATTCAACTAAGAAATTCTCAGAAACTTGTAAGAGAGTGAAAAAAAACTAAAGGGGATGAAATAAAAAATAAATTTTCTTGGTTCATGGACACATTTTAACATTTTCCAATATTCTGCCACCCCTATTAACTGCTTCATACCTTTTTTGATGTTCCAAGCTTTTCTTTAACATAATACTATCTTTTTTTTATTTAATCAGAGGAAATATATAGATAGATTGAAATAAATCCTTCATACTTGGTTAATAATACATGAACATTAATACTTTAAATATAAAAACCTTAGCAAACAATATTTCAAAGAGGTGAATTATGCACTTGTTTATACAACAAAGAACTTAACATATTTGAGGTTATACAGGCATGACAGAATAGCAAAATCTAAACAGCTTGTAATATTCCAAGCAGATGAATACTTGATGAATAAATCAAAAAAATGTTTACCTTGGATAACCAGAGGCTAATATTGGCTCATTTGTGTTTGGCAAGAAATGTAATGATGCGGCAGTGCTGAAGCAAATGGACTGCTGCCAGTTTAACTTTTTAAAAGTATAGGATATGTGTAAGTTTTATTCCAATAGCAATCAAAGCACTCTAAATAATATTGAGATTTTATTACAAAAACTGAAAAATTAACGAGGAAATAGGAGGATGCCTACAAGAATGAAAAAATCATACAGAGTAATTCATCTTAGACAGGATTTTCCCTGAAAAATAGAAATGCTTCAGATATTTATGTCCACAGACTACTTAGCCCATAAGAAACTGAACTAAAGAGGAATAATTTAGCTAACAAAGCAATATACTAAAGTCACAAGTTTAATGTGTTAACAGTACATCCTTACTTTTTTGTGAATGGAAGCCTTAGAAGACAGCTTTCTTCATTAGGAACTAATTCAGATTAGAGAAATCGAAGTACTGTAAAATGCTAGATAAAAAAGGGATGTATCTGCCTTACAGAACATATTACATAAAATGAGAGCCTATAAAAAGCTAGTAGATGTGAGAAGTTTTATGCAGGCTGTTTTAAAATTTTGTTCATAAAACATTACAAAGAAAATTAATGAAGTGGGAAAATGTTACTGCTAAGAATTGAATGTAAACAAGATCTGACAATCTGAGTCAAAATTCGTAAATTGTAGCTAATCAGAGTGTTTCAGGCTCTCGGATAGCCATGTGGGAAACGCATTTGACTTTAGTGAAAGCGGTCCCGGGTTCTACTCCTGGTAGGAGCCTACATGGAAAATGACCTCAGATGTTAAAGCACTTTTAACAATACTGCTACTACC
>KZ308443.1:410960-424340 GCA_000376725.2 Ladona fulva
ATTGGTATCCAAATAAAAATACTTCTATCATGCATTTGACAATGCTTTCTATCATAAAATAATTTAGCATTTGAGAGTAGATGAGTCATTTGAAACGTAAATTTGGCACTAATAAGCTGCATAAGGTTACTAAATAAAACACAATGAAACAGAAATTTATAATTGATAGAGATTAATCTTTCCCTAATTAAAATTGAAAGAAGTTGAATGTGATCAGCTATATCAGGATTGAATAAATTGTTTGATGTATATAACCATCTTGTCCAGTCACAAAAGCTATGAGCAACAAACAGTACTTTGCTTACTATTAGAGAGGGAATCAAAAGATACATCAATATCCCAAAACCAAAGGAAAGAATATTCTGCTAAGTAGGCTCTATTAGTTAAGAGTAACAATTTGCTTGGCAAGTGAGAGATCCAGTGTGAGTTACTTCCAATATTTTTCAATTTTACCATTCATTAGATGCCTTTGCTTTCTATAAACTGAAATATTTCCTGAAAGTTATATATGCTTTTGTCTTACCAGCAGACACCATAAGTTTTTTCTGTAAACCTACTTACAGTTAATGATTCTGTTCTCGGGGTAACTGTTATTGTAATGAGGCTAATGATCTAAACAAATACTGTTTTATAATAGGCTTTTTATAAAAAGATGGAGTAAGTAGCAGTAGAAATATTCAACTAAGAAATTCTCAGAAACTTGTAAGAGAGTGAAAAAAACTAAAGGGGATGAAATAAAAAATGAATTTTCTTGGTCCATGGACACCGTCAATCATTAAAAAAGCTCTAAAATGACATCTCTGTAACATTTTCCAATATTCTGCCACCCCTATTAACTGCTTCATACCTTTTTTGATGTTCCAAGCTTTTCCTTAACATAATACTATCTTTTTTTATTTAATCAGAGGAAATATATAGATAGATTGAAATAAATCCTTCATACTTGGTTAATAATACATGAACATTAATACTTTAAATATAAAAACCTTAGCAAACAATATTTCAAAGAGGTGAATTATGCACTTGTTTATACAACAAAGAAATTAACATATTTGAGGTTATACAGGCATGACAGAATAGCAAAATCTAAACAGCTTGTAATATTCCAAGCAGATGAATACTTGATGAATAAATAAAAAAAATGTTTCTCCCATTTAGTTTACCTTGGATAACCAGAGGCTAATATTGGCTCATTTGTGTTTGGCAAGAAATGTAATGATGCGGCAGTGCTGAAGCAAATGGACTGCTGCCAGTTTAACTTTTTAAAAGTATAGGATATGTGTAAGTTTTATTCCAATAGCAATCAAAGCACTCTAAATAATATTGAGATTTTATTACAAAAACTGAAAAATTAACGAGGAAATAGGAGGATGCCTACAAGAATGAAAAAATCATACAGAGTAATTCATCTTAGACAGGATTTTCCCTGAAAAATAGAAATACTTCAGATATTTATGTCCACAGACTACTTAGCCCATAAGAAACTGAACTAAAGAGGAATAATTTAGCTAACAAAGCAATATACTACAGTCACAAGTTTAATGTGTTAACAGTACATCCTTACTTTTTTAAGAATGCAAGCCTAAGAAGACAGCTTTCTTCATTAGGAACTAATTCAGATTAGAGAAATCGAAGTACTGTAAAATGCTAGATAAAAAAGGGATGTATCTGCCTTACAGAACATATTACATAAAATGAGAGCCTATAAAAAGCTAGTAGATGTGAGAAGTTTTATGCAGGCTGTTTTAAAATTTTGTTCATAAAACATTACAAAGAAAATTAATGAAGTGGGAAAATGTTACTGCTAAGAATTGAATGTAAACAAGATCTGACAATCTGAGTCAAAATTCGTAAATTGTAGCTAATCAGAGTGTTTCAGGCTCTCGGATAGCCATGTGGGAAACGCATTTGACTTTAGTGAAAGCGGTCCCGGGTTCTACTCCTGGTAGGAGCCTACATGGAAAATGACCTCAGATGTTAAAGCACTTTTAACAATACTGCTACTACCNTAGCAGTAATTGAACAATTAGCTCTTGAGAAACTTGAGGACACTTAAATTAAATTTTAAAATGGTAACAATATTAATGATAAGTATATACTTCAATTTTCTCCCAGAGACTAATCTTTTCACCTCCACAATATAATAAACCACTCAAAGGGTAGGAGCCTACATGGAAAATGACCTCAGATGTTAAAGCACTTTTAACAATACTGCTACTCCCCCCCCCCTCCCAAGAGTTTCATTTTTTGAAGGAATTCATACTACTATATTTATCTGTTGAGGAGATTATTCATGGCTTTGGTATTTACAGATGTAACTGTCCAACTGTAATAATATCTTGTATTGATATAATGAAAAATACTTCTGAAAAGGAGTAGATAGATTCAGATATCTCTAATGTGTGTCTGCATCTTCAAATTTATCATAACATTAATGCTATAATTTCATTGACATCCTACTCATCTTCACCTGAAAACAGTATCTTTCTAGAAGGCAATTCAATCATTATTGAAAAGGTACTACAATGACCATTCTTCTAATACGTGAATGAGAAATATTCTTTTAGCAATATGAATTTAGGATCCTATTATAAGGGAAGCAGAATTCTTGCATCTTTGGAAAACAGAAGACATTTTATAAGAGTTTAACAAAAAGGAATCAAATTCTAACGTGATGATATCCATGATGAAAATACCTTCAAAAATATTTTTCCAGTGAGGTTGAGGCCCATGTATTTTACTTTGCCAACAACATATACCTAAGAAAAAAACTATTTAGATTAGGAAATCTAATAGCAAGCTTAAATTTTGAAATTTCTCTGATGAATACTGTTGAAAATTGATGAACCCTGCAAATTTGTTTGCCACATGCAATCACAATTACCAGGAATGAGCTGTAACAACTCTAAATATTAAAAATATATTTAATCAATCTATGGAATGGTTGATACCACAAACACCATATTTAGTCAATACTAATCCATATACCCAACTCTTTTTATTTATGCCCAAAATTTATAATAAATAATTAAATATGAAATTAATATGTTCAAGCGTAACTTTGTGGAACTCAACACACATGTTGGAAGAAAGGATGCTTCGTAATTTCCACAGTAGGTTTACTAATCGACTAGTTTTGTCAACAGGTTGACATCTTCACCTGAAGACAAAACTAGTTGATTAATAAACCTGANACGTTAGATATAACTTTATGTTAGACTTACGCGGAGAAATTAGATTGGGATATATAAATCTAAAAATTATTTTCGAATACACTCTTACCTTGTTCCTAAAAATAACATTAAAATTTGATTCCTATCTCACCTTTCAGGTTCATCTCATCAAAAGAGACATCTGAAAAGCTGCATTTACAAAAATAGAGTAACCACGTAACACTATCTTGAGCAGATCTGAATTTTCTTCACTAAATGACTAAGGAATTAATAAGGCTTTTAAACCAGAACTTCCTCAAGTCTTCTTCTAACAGCGAAGCCCCTTAAGAGATGTGAATAACATATACAAATGTATTCAAACATATAAAGCACACCAAACATTTTCTTGGTTGAAGATCTTTCCGAGGATTAATAGGAGCACACAAGAGTTTCTCTTAGTTAAGAAGGATTAAAAGGCAAAGCAAGGAGTTAGGAAGATGCTACACCAATGAGAAGTCCCCCTACAAATCCAGCAGCCAAGTATGAGTTCTCCTGTGCAAATTGGCAGGCCTGTAAAGACAGATGGTCCTTTCCTTTACTAGAAAAAAGGCTTGAGGCATTCAGCCCTGACACTCTCCTACTTATAATTAAATTAATGCAGCATCTACTTCCTATAAAAATTAACATCCACATTTACTACATCCATTATGGATATACAATATTCATAATAATATTAACTGAGGGGAAATTATGGGCAGCATGCTTCACAAAAATTAATTTATTACACATGTACAATTTATGATGTTACATACATAGGATCTACCATCAATGTTTGAGTTTCTTATTTAGTGGCAGAGAAATAATGAGGTGAAGTCAACCATAAAAATTATTTTGCAAGCTAGTTATCCGAATTAAACCTTAACTGATGCTCTAGAGTATTTTATTTATAGGAAACAAACATTTTGATTATAAACAAAAGTACAAGTGTACAAAATGAGAAAATTGAACTTCGTATTTTCTTATTTATTAAATGGTGTTCCATGAAGTTGGGCCTAATCTTAATTATTACATTAGTACAAACATGTTAATCTTTCCCTTGAATAGAATAGCTTAGGATGTTAAAAATTCTTATTTTAGATGTTTTGAGGTGAAAATGATCTATGAATATAGCAAAATTTCCATTTGTATGACAGATAAAATTGATGCCAAAAATGATTCCCCAATGATCACTTTATATTAAGAAAGATTGATGTTCAAATGATGCTTTCTCAATTTTATTTGCATCACTAAAGTGTATGTTAAGACAGGTCAAATAAAATTAGAAAATAACTTGGAGACTGCACCAACATAATTGAAAAAGATATAGAAATTACATATTATAACCAAGATTTCACTAAAGCTAAAATCCAAGCTAAGTCTCTTTCTGTATAAAATTCAATTTTTATAATCGCTTTTCCATAAACCCATGTTATGACGGGCTTAACCAGAATTGAGAACAGAAAAAATTAAGAAATGATTTGTTTTTCTTTACATGAAATAGTAAATCCAGAACATGCATGAATATTTCATGGCCAGGGCATGCAAATACAGTTAAGCTTGGTTAAATAAATATAACATAAGCTTGGTTAAATTATAAATTTAAAGAGTTCTATTGACTGCACAATAGAGGCCAATCAAATAATATGCTAGTCAAAACTGATTAGAATAATTTTGATAGTATTAGATGCTAACTTAATTCTGAAAATAGTATCTTACAAGATGAAATGGTCCAGCAATACATTCATTATTCTCTGACATGCCATGCCCATTTAAATGAATACTTTCATTTTCAGTGGTTAGCAAATGATACACAAATAACACAGCTTCACTCAATAATTAGACGAAAATTAATATGAAAAGAACCTCAAACAATGAAGGATATTATGAGAAATGAATTTGATTGAGTTGGAGCAGATCATATGAAAATACTGTCAAAATCCTTCCAAATGCAGGATCTGTATTTTTACTAATAAAATAGCAAATTAAATGTCTTAGAAGTGAAACTCCAAAATCCTTATTTTCCAAATATTCAGAATTTAGACAGTGACAGGTAATACAGTCAAGAACTGAGGAAGACTTCCAAAATTAAAAAAAAACTGTATTATAGAAAATCATTATCAATGCTAGATTGATTGGGTTTTACTCCAAAAATCTGCAGGTTAAAAGCATTTCATCTAAATTTTGACAGACGATTTTAAAATCTTTCTTAATTGATAAAAACAAACAAGATCGCCTATCAAATTATCCTATCATATGCATAAGTCAGGAAATGTACTCCACAATTACTCTTGAATTCATTCCTTTTTGTTATAATGACATCTGTTATAAAGTTAGCCATTTAACCAAGTGGAATTGCAAAAGCAAATGATGAGAATGAGGTAAAAATTGCTATACATGCTAGCAGTAATTGAACAATTAGCTCTTGAGAAACTTGAGGACACTTAAATTAAATTTTAAAATGGTAACAATATTAATGATAAGTATATACTTCAATTTTCTCCCAGAGACTAATCTTTTCACCTCCACAATATAATAAACCACTCAAAGGTCTAGCTACCAAAGATTTTTAGTATATTCAGCACTAACAAGTTTAGTTCTGAGAGATAAATAATATATACTACACATTACAGCCTACAGTGAATTACCTGAAGGGATGAAATTTTTGAGTAAATTTCATATAACTGGCAGGTAAAGTTAAGTGTTAAAGCAAAATAATAGGGCATATACTCCTAACAATTAGTCTGCTGACAGCTTACTGGTAATCTTTTAAATCTACGTTAAAAGAGGATGAAAAAATATATATACAAATCATTCAATTTGAGTCGAATTATGCCACTAGAGAAAGCTGCACTTTTCCATATTATTAAACATCCTATTTATAAACAGCAGTAAAATATCTATTGACGATAAAAAGCATACTTAAAAAAAAATGATTTATATCGCAAAGGCTGTAAATATTTTTGCGTCTAATGGTTTCCAGAGATACGAACAACCAATTAAATTTGCAGTTTAACGCTTGAAAAATTGTAAAGTACTATTCCCAATATCTTAATAATCTTCCAAAATAATTAGAGAACACAAAATTACGTTAGATATAACTTTATGTTAGACTTACGCGGAGAAATTAGATTGGGATATATAAATCTAAAAATTATTTTCGAATACACTCTTACCTTGTTCATCCATGGTGCTTTTTCCCCGGTAGCCTTTTCTTCCACTTTATCAACAACTTTGTCGACTTTGCGATATATTTTATCCCAATTAATGTTGATATAACCCTGGTGATTGGCTACTTGCAACAGTATTATGCCACCACCAACAGCCATTGCTGCAACTTTTCCGACCTTCATTGCCAGATAACCTGTACACCTATAGACAAAAGCACCGAAAATATATAAAAGAATAATTTAAATACTACGGAGGAGGATAAGAAACATGATAGACATTTACAGGGAAATAATATTAGATGTTCTAGGAGAAGATTAAAATATATTTTTTAAATTTGAATTACTGGTTAACTTACCATCCTGAGGCCCCACCCAACGCAATTTGTTTACCAGCTGACGATTTACTAACGTCCCCTAAAATTTTTTCGATCAAACCTTTCGTGGTCTTAGCCATTTCTTCTACTTTCGCAAGTTCTTTATCGTTTTCTTTAGCCTTAGACCTTAAAAGGAAAAAGGAGGTTTGGTTTAGTCTGCTATCATTAAAAGAATATATTAGGAGCTCGGTCTTGATGGAAATATTTAATCAATAAGAATCTAAAATAGCGATTACTAAACCAAAACAAAGACACTGTATGACGAAGTTCTATATTTAATATGCAACAGAATGGATTGGCATCCTCATCCAATAAAAATCAATGACATATCAGTATATACGTCTAAATCAAAGACAAATCTATAACTACTAAGATAAATACTCACATCGTTAACAAATTAGATGAAACTACACAGAAAACTGAGTTGTATCAATCCTCGACTGACAACCCGTGCATGCCTTCGGTTGCTAAATCGAAATACTGATTGTAGAGGGGGTGATTATCTTTATTGGGGTACATGGAGAGATGCAATGAATTCGATTTCGAATGACCTTCAAGATTAATCCTTTAATATAAAAGATTTCATTATTATCTCATCTACTGAATGATATCACTTATTTGTTCATTGGCAAATGAAATGCAAAATAAATGCTATTCCACCACAGCAAAGGAACCAGTACAATATTTTTTGTTTTTGCATATAGAGACCCTTCGTTCCCCCATCTGAAAGTGGTGGCGCGTGGGCACCTTTGAAGAGTGTTGCGCGTTGGGTTATCAGTAGTGGAAGTTTATTTTAGTGAAAATGGATATTTCTCGATAATACAATGAAGTAGTTCACCAATCGGTTGTAGATTGGTCTCTGCGTCGGAATAATGGCGCAAGAAACCGACGATATTAATTTAACACCGCAAGAATTGCAGGTGCTCTCAGAACTTGACAGGTAAACAACATGGCTCCGAATGCATTTGGATCTCATTAATTGTTATAACTATGTGAATTAAATAGCTCCAAGTATAAATCCTGTCAATTAAGTAGAGGAAGAGTTTGAAGATATGGCTAGGCTTAAGTGAAGGCGATATCGACGCCTGTGATTTATTGTCACCCATGATTTGTTTGTGTTGTCGCCGGAGTTGCATAAAATTCAAAATATTTATTTTCTCACACTTTATATTGCCAGACTCGAAATAAATCTAAAGGATCATTACTTATACTTCACTTCTTTATGTGAGCTTGTATTATTGTCAGTCTCAGCGTAGTCACAGTGAAAATCATAAATTGTCTTTGGGAATCTAATGACCGATTTGATCGTCAAACATACTCAATTATCGGTTGATATGAAATAATTCCTAATAATTACTCAAGCTATGAATTACTATTCAATAAATTGTGCTGATCACATTATATTCTGATTACATTTACGAAGTTGTTTGAAGTTATTATGATTAACATGTGAATGATGCATCTTGTGTTTCTTGCTGTATATCTTGATTGTCTATTATATTTACCGGTCATTATTTGGTTTATGCTCTATGCTATTATGTATGAATTTCTTTTCATTTAATAACTTAGTCTTAAATTTAGCCCTAGCGGTTACTTTTTATAACGATATACTTACGTTGTAACTCGTTATTCAATATCAATAACTTAAATATTCCAGCCGGCAATTTGGATTTCTTAAACTCAATACGCCGGAACAAACCAAGAAGAAAGCCCTTGTGGTTAAGGTATGTATTATTCATCTTATAATTAGAGAATATAGAGACGAGTTATCTAATGAATTTTAATCTAGATTAGTTGTAGTATAAAGTGTTTGTAGCACTTAATTCCAAACCTCTGAGTACCAGAGAAGAGAAATTTCCCTTAAATATTTATGATGTCTCTCTCATCTTATCAGGCTTAAGTTATATCTGTAAATTCAATCAGTGCAGCCAGTCTTTTTTCATTTTTCGCGTAGTAAAAATTTCCAGAAGTCTGTGGCTATATTCTTTGTTTGTACCTTCAGTACTCGAAGATTGCATCTGAGCATCGTCTTTTCATTATTAAGATTTTGTTCCACCAATTTCTTGATTTTTATATTTTTATTCCCGTATGTGCTTTTATTTCTACCCCATTTTTTCATTCTAATACTTGTCTTAACCCTTTTTATGTTTCTCTAATTCTCCGCGAATCAATCTTCATATAACATATCAGTTGGCATTTTAATTAAACCATTAATTGAAAATGAATAATTTTCAATTCTTTCTTTTTAAATTTATTGTCTATCATTTCACTGATATGTAATATGCTCATTCATTTTTCATTCATTATCTATCATTTCTCATGCATAGAGATGATCAGATAATAAAATTATCCAATATTGTTGTAAATCTTTGACTACCTTAACTGAAATGCTCATTGATAAAGATTGCGTCTTAACTGATCAGAGTAGACTCGAAATTTCTCCAAAGAGCTTATTTTTTCAGGAGTATTGTTTATAATGTATTGTTGAAAGTTAATTTTTAATCAGGAATAGCATGGTGTCAGTCAGTTTGCATGATAATGTAGCCATTGGTAGCTGATTAAGTATTGCTGATCATATGTTTGAAAAAAAACAAAAGAAGAGCATTTAATGGAAAAAACATTGATTTTTTAAGTAAAGACAGTTTTAAATACCAGATATAGATTTCTCAAGTTTAAACTTTTCATTTTTTATGGCAAAATATTTGATAACTTGTGTACTTTTCTAAAGATTCCTAATCATATGTTTCAGAGATTAAACTTAAATATATTTCTTTTATATTTATTTAATATGAAGATGTTGCATATCTTGAAGCTTACTGAATTAAATCTATCCTTAAGTTAAATTTAGAAATAGCATTTTTACCTTTCTCTTTTGTAGTGCTGATTGATTTTGAAATTTTCCTGGTTACATTAATATCTCTTTGCTTTCTTTGCTGACTATGGCATACTATTTAAAACCTAAGTAACCTTCAATTACATAGTGCCGAATAGTATAATTATTCAGATGAAATTAATTAAAATTATTAAGATCAAAAATTCAGATGTTGGTTAGAATTTTAAACCCCTACTTCTGTTTTATCCTTTAACCCTTTTAAAAACAGTTCTCAATATTTTTTCTGGTTCTCCAATGTAGTAGTTTTGTACAAGCATCACCTTATTCATCTTACTACCCTAATAGTGAAAGATGTTAACATATTCAAGGCCCACCACTGATTTAATTTCCTCATTGAACGTAGAGAAATTGCTCTTGACTGCTAATTGTATGGCAGACCTCTATTAGCTATTTGTTTATAATAATCCTTTGTTTCATCTTTCCTATATTGGTTTGATTTTCCACATTTCTGCATTATATCCGTAATATAAGTAAAATACTTGAGCTATACCAATTAATAAAACCATGTGTATGTAAATATAAATTTCAAACTTATTATTTAATAACGTTGTTTGCGTGAACTGTTTCACGTCTAATTTTGTGTATCACTGCTTTTGTTTATTTGTATTTTAAGTTATTGTATATTGGTAGTTAATTAAATCAGTTTGCAGTGACTTAATTATTCCCAAGTTGTGTTTATTTGAAATGTTGAAAATCCAAAGTTATGAGGATAATGTCGCACAGAAATTATACCCTTGGAACTTCATCACATAAAAAATAAGAAATTGTCTTATACTTAAGTAAAGTAATTAAAAATTGAAGTAGAAGTCAATTGGTTTTATCATTGCAGAATGAGAAAATATTTAGGTTTATATTCAGTCAAAGATTTTAAACTTTTAATTTCTTAGGTGATGAAGATATTAATTTCTTAGGATAAAATTATTTAGCAGTTTTGCGTTTAATTTTGCTCGTAAAAAAGAGATAGAAATGAAAATCAAGGAATTAGTGTAGATATTCACAGGTACTATTTAAACAGCAATTTCAGTTGCACACTGCTTTCCATCATTTTCATGATAGTGTTGCGGAATAACTTTTTAAGAATTTCCCTAAAGCAAACCTCTATCCTTTCAGAATACCTTTTTACTTGTCTTGCTCTCCAGAACTGTTGTAAATGCTTGCCTGCTCATTTTAGGTGTAAGATCTGGTGGGAAAGTTGTTAAAGTTCTTCCCAATCAATTCATGGTTTTACTCTTAAGTCTGCATTTTATTGAAAGATTTGGTTGTAGAATTGGATTTTAATCAAGGTTTAGTTTAACTCTTGAATCCTTATTTTAGGCTGTCAAGTATTTGGAGCGTATGATAGTCCAAGCACAGAGTCAAAAAGAGCGTAGTCGCAGATGCAGTGGAGCATCTAAAGATGATGAAGCTGGTGGAGATAGGACTCCTGACAAGGAAATCAACATTGATCCAAAAACTTACTGCAAACTTGGCCATTTCCACCTTCTTCTTGAAGATTATCCTAAAGGTAAGCAACAATATTAACTTAAGAAGAAAAGGATAATGAGCCTTACTCAGCTACTCAAGATATTTAATTTACTGTGCAACTGTACTTAAAATGTGAGCTAATTAGCTTCAACAAAACCATGCATCACATCTATAATTTTCCCTTGCTTTTCCAAGGAATATTAATTGTTCAATTTTTTAGTTTAGAATCTAAGTAACTTGAAGGAACAAGGAAAATTTTAACTTTTACAAAACCTACTTATTCCCTTATGGAGTCCTACCATGAAGTGATGGCCCAAGCAATTGATTCTATTAAGTAACCTGCTTTGCATCTATGGTGTCAGCATTGCACAGTGTGTTTGGATATTCATCTGCAAAAAAATTCTCTCTGGAAGAATTGATTGGGCATAACCTTTCTTTGCAATTGAACAAGTAATACTAGTTTGTCAGTATTGCAAAAACATCTCAATTAAAAAGAAACATTTTATACCTTAAAATTGAATAATTGAAAATAAGTGCTATGATTTTGGAGTTAGTATTTTTTAAAGAATAAGACTTAAATATTTATTCCCAAAAATTTGAGATACTTAAATTGCTGCTGCGTCATTCTCTCAAATATTTCACTATTTCATCAAAATATCCGGTATATTTCGGTATCATTTCTTTAGAGACTGGAATTTTTGAGGAAATATGGGTTAGAGGAAATTTGCCAAATTAAGGACCAGTATTAATAATTAATGTATACTTAAAATTAATATACACTTTAGGGTCAGGTGTTACAATGGTTTGTTAGAGTGAAGATTATTGATAATAACCATATTAACCCATGATAATTAAAGGGGATTAGCTATAATCATCAATTAAACACTAACAAGCAATTATAATAATGGGTTCTAAATTGAACATTAGTTAAAGGCCATTTTAAGCATATATTATAATACTGGACCCAAGTGTGGTTTAAGCCTTTCTTAAGGTTATTAGTCATTTGCCTAATATCATAGGTCAAAGTACATATCCAGATGTCTTAGTCATTCAGGAACTGAGCAGCAATCTTATCTTTCTTGGTCTGTAATCTTGTTTCTGTGGATTAGATTGAATCTTGAAAGATCTAGTACTATCCTGGTGAATATGGCATAGAAATTCCTCTCGTATTTCCAACCAGATTGTGGAATGGAACTGATCCAATATTTTGGCTGCTAGCTCCGCAGCCATCTTCAGGGTTGAAGTCCATTGAATCTTCTTCCCTTGATTTTTAAAAATTACAGTAATTTTGCTCATTGCACTTCCTTCCCTATTTGAAAGATTCTAGTGAGAAGACTGACTTATACTCTTCTCCTTGCCCCAGTATAAGTGATAAGACATCAGGGTATTTGTTATACAGGAGGCTCATTATCTCATGAAAGAATGAGAAAATATTAAAATTGTCAGAAAAAGCAAACAAAAATATTTCACTTTTAAGCAGAACTAAAGTCAACATTGACATCTTGCCCATTTCGAATTCTAACTACTGAGGTAGAAGAAGAAATTGAAAGAGAAAAAGTCTGCCACAGCCGGGAATCGAACCCGGGTCTCCCACTTTTCAGGCGGGTGCTCTGTCCTCTAACTTTTTTTTTTTTCAACTACTGAGGTGTTAATAATTCTTATTATTAATATTCCCCTGAGGGCTGTCATTAAATGATGTCATACTCAAGGAGCAGGGAGTCTGTTTCACTTTGTCTCATACGATAGGACACTTGGTGCCAGAGGGGGGATGCTTCGGAAACCCCAATAATGTAGTGACATCGTTTATCTATGATGCCTTGGGAGAATTTTTGGGAAGGTTAATGCTTAGATTTTGCTCTTGCAAACAAGAAGTACCTGTATATTTTAATATTCAGCTTATAGTATTTCAGTTGATGTTTTTTTTAATATTTTTGGACCTGTAGGACTTGATAACTGTCCAGGGAAGAGTGATAATAATTAATTTTCAAATTTTTATTACCGTATTTTCTGGTAGATAACCAGCATGTTATCTGTACCAGAAATATAGAAAAATAATAGTGCGTGATATACAATGGAGAATCTCTTTTCATTGAATATTGAACTCGGAAACGAATGCATAACAACACACATCATATATATTGGAGAAGTCACGGAGTATATACTCACTTAGTACTAGGTCAATTTTATTAAAACCAACATATTGTAAATCTTAACGTAATCAAATAATTCCATTCAAAAGACAAGAGTAATTATCATAAATATTACAGTAGTGAAAAAACATTCTCGTCAAC
>KZ308443.1:424718-449566 GCA_000376725.2 Ladona fulva
ATACTGATAGTTTGAAAGAAGTCTTTAAATATTTTTTCGATATTGATAATTCAATTATTTTTTCATTGATTTTAATGAGATGAAAAAAAATCTTTTTTGATCAATATTTTAAGGAGATAGAATTTGTGTACCTGGGTCATCCCTCTACTCTTAAATAGAGCATCAGATGAGAAATGAAAGTTAACACATAACAGCTGCAAGTCTTCAATGAAAAATTTAACTAATTACTTATTCACAAATAAATTTCTAATGCATAGGCAGCTTGATATTTAGGCTAGGGTGCAGAGGAAAATATTTGCATCAGTTGAAATAAGTGACGTCTTATTTACCTATGCTAAAAATACATGATACAAACATAGATTTATGATGAAATTGTATGCACTGAACAAAAGAAGAAATGTTATTAACATTTTGTATGCGGAAAGATTGGAAGAATTAAGGCAGATGATTCCTTTAACTCCTTATGTCCAGTTTCAATATCATGTATCAATGCATATTTATATTACATGTACATGATGGTTATTTATAATTAAAATAGCTTAAAACCCCATAAGAAAATAAAATCAGTGATGTATGTGTTAGTATGAGATACTGAACTGAAATTGGAGGAAAGTCATGGGGGGCATAGTTCCCTCAAAATTTTCCATCTTCGAATTTTCCTGTAATCCCGCAATACATAGTTGGAACTAAAGAAAATCAACTGGACAGCTCATAAAAAGTATTTTATGGCAGCCCAGGCACTCAGCTTAGTGAAAGGTAAATGAAATTTATTGTAGTCTCTTATGTAAGCCATTTGTTTTCATAAAACAGTTTGGTAATAATGTCAAGTGAAGGCATTTACAAGCAGTTTCCTTAATTTTTCTCTCATTCGTGGGTGTGTTTGATTTGTAAATCTTATATCCTCAACGTTAATTTATGATGTCTGTCTGTAAAGTATCAGCCCGAAGGCCAGTTGGCTCCTCATCTTCACTACTATTAGCTACAAAGAGCTAGGAGAGGGAATGAGGCTTTTTAGCCTAAATGAAGAGTGAGGTAGTTTGCCCTTGCTTTCCTATCTGGGGCAGAATACTATAAGCAGAACAAGTCCATGTAAGTGACACACAATGAGTCTACCAGCAACACTCTGTAGCATTCAATAAGAAGTGACCATAATCACTGCCATTATTCAGCAACACTCATACCTTAGTACCCTGCATATCATCACATCCATGGACAAGACTAAGATAGAATTGAATGAAAGATACATTACATTCTATCCTGGACCAAAAGACTGATGAGAAATATTTCATTCGTCAAGATATGGAATCAGGACTAATTTATTATATAACAATTATTGTTTGGTACTTGATAGCTTTGGTTGTGGGATTGGCTTTTGGAGGGGGCAGGGATGTTGAACCAGCAATGTGAAATAATTTGAAAGCTACAGGAGTGATTAGAATCTATCTTTGCCTAGAAAACCCAACAAGGTGGTTTGGGAATTATTACACTGTGCCACCTACTGTGAAAAATAACTTTGCTGGATTATAGCATATATAGGCTATTATTAGCATGTGTTAGCAGTTGTCCTAGGTAAATCTATTCTCCATTTCCATAATTCACTTGTCTGTGACTCAGGGAAATGAGTTTGTCAGCAACCCCTTATAAATTACATTTTCAATAAGTGAAAGTATCTTGGATCTTAGTTTGTGGTAATGACTTACAATTTCAAGCAAGAATGCAGATTTTAAAAATATTTGCATACATTGTTTATTTATATTATTTTTTGAATTGCAGATTTCCCTATTGGAGGTTTGGATAGACAAACGAATTGGAATAAAAATTATTATGAGGTAGAAGAAGAAATTGAAAGAGAAAAAGTCTGCCACAGCCGGGAATCGAACCCGGGTCTCCCACTTTTCAGGCGGGTGCTCTGTCCTCTAACTTTTTTTTTTTTCAACTACTGAGGTGTTAATAATTCTTATTATTAATATTCCCCTGAGGGCTGTCATTAAATGATGTCATACTCAAGGAGCAGGGAGTCTGTTTCACTTTGTCTCATACGATAGGACACTTGGTGCCAGAGGGAGGATGCTTCGGAAACCCCAATAATGTAGTGACATCGTTTATCTATGATGCCTTGGGAGAATTTTTGGGAAGGTTAATGCTTAGATTTTGCTCTTGCAAACAAGAAGTACCTGTATATTTTAATATTCAGCTTATAGTATTTCAGTTGATGTTTTTTTTTTAATATTTTTGGACCTGTAGGACTTGATAACTGTCCAGGGAAGAGTGATAATAATTAATTTTCAAATTTTTATTACCGTATTTTCTGGTAGATAACCAGCATGTTATCTGTACCAGAAATATAGAAAAATAATAGTGCGTGATATACAATGGAGAATCTCTTTTCATTGAATATTGAACTCGGAAACGAATGCATAACAACACACATCATATATATTGGAGAAGTCACGGAGTATATACTCACTTAGTACTAGGTCAATTTTATTAAAACCAACATATTGTAAATCTTAACGTAATCAAATAATTCCATTCAAAAGACAAGAGTAATTATCATAAATATTACNGCAATGGATGCATCTGGTCTTCTTGTTGTCAAGAACTAACTCCTTTTTATCTTTTTATGGAATCTCAATAATCATTTTCTTGTCCATCATACTCTGATTTCTATATCCTTTAATTTGGTTGATTTATGGAAATACTTTTAGAAATCAGCGAAGTTTTAAAGTTAAATTTCAATGAATCGGTTTTTTATGTAAATGGAGATTAAAACCTATTTTTACAAAACCTTACTTTCCTTATCTTCGAATATTATTCGATTCTTAAAAATGGTGAATATTAAATGTGCTCCTGATCGGCATACTCAATGAATACAATTCCCATGCGGGCCCAATTCTGTTTGACTTAGAATGTTCTCCGTACATCTTTATTCGCAATATTATATTCGGACTCAATAATTCGTTATCATTTATTGTTTGAAATCCTCCCGTATCCCCATGATAGGTCATCTCCTCACACAAATTGCACCCACCACACCTGCCTAAGTTATGCTCCTCTTCTCTCTCACCTTCCTTCCGTTTTACTTCTTGACGTCATTGTGTTGGCAATCAAAAAAGTCTAACCTCGAGGTACGTGCTTTGAGATCCGCATTTATTCCGTCTCGCCGTGGTTTCGGAGATGAAATATTTTGTGCGAGCTCTCTCGCATGAAAGCATGTGAATAACCCGTCATCGCTCACGCTTTATAATTTCATCTGGTTATAACTAATCTGAACAACCAGTTTTCTACAGGCTTATAACTGGCTGTCACCGTAATATTTTTGGCATTCGTCGCTACGTTTACAAAGACGAGAGATTGCCTGTTATTTACTTTCCTTTATATTTGGCCGATTTAAAAAGAATTTGAACAGCGAATTCACTAGAAACTTCTTTGCTGGATCGTTCATGTTTGAAGTTTTGGTCTTGAGCAAGCAAAATAGAGGATCTTGATTCAAATGATGATGTTTGTAGAGATAAGAAAGAGCATGAGTTCTCGAGCATACCCTTTGGCTTTCAGTCCCGTGCCTTATTCATTGCTGTAATAAATCATTTCAAAAGTTAATTATGAATATTCGGGCACAGGTATGGCTGACAGACAGAGTGCAAACATGAAATGGTCCGGAAGTATTTCTTAAAACAACATCATTTAGAATACTTCAGTTGCATAGTTTACCTACTTTATTCAGCATTTACCTAGTCTTTCCTGTACCTACTGAAAAAGGTTTATGGGTTTAGGTTTAAAGGTTTCCTACTGGAAAAGGTTTTATTTCCTATAGGTCCCCTTGTTTGGAAACCCTTTATTAAATTGATTCCTCTGTGGATTGATGTTAAAATTTATGATAAGATATTGAAATGGTGGTCTTCATTTCAACTGTAAATGTAAATTATTAAACCGTAAATGTTTCTATTTGATTGAGTCATGCATCTTACACCGTTTCACGTGGACAATGTTTCCTGTGTTATTCCTAAATCTGAAATATTTTCCCTTAATTTATTTGGAAGTTTGAATAACTGTATTGAAGGTTTACTGGAAACAAAATGTGGCACGAAATCAGGGTTCGATAGTGTTCCGCTAACCATCGAGTTAACTTTCGCATAGCGTTGAGTCGCGCTGGATTTTTCTTTTTACAAAATTTACACATCAGTAGCATACTTTTAAAAAATAACTAAAGAATACTTTAGCCACTTAAATAAATATATAGCTACCTATGATATTAAATTTCAACCTAGTCAGAATGCACAGTTATAATTATTAGAAGACATCCCTATTTTTTAAAAGTACTCTGTCTTAAGAGATACGGTTTATAATATCAGATCGTATCACTGGTGTAATGAGAGCCTTTATCAGGTTGGATTTTGCCTCCAATTTATAATTCAGGACTTTGTATTTACTTTTGTCTTGAATCACATAGCTCAGTATTTAATGGTTTGCTTTCACTTAGAAAGTGAAGTCTATAGTTTCAACATTATGTCAGTTGACTTCTTAAGAAGAACGTGTAAGTTCTTTTTGCTAAATTTGTTCCAGTGGTGTTTTGCTGAATTTCAAAATTACCAGTTTCAGTTTAGCTTGAGATAAATGAGGTTGAGTGAAGTTAATTTGGGTTGAGGCAGTAATTGAACAAGTGTATCTATTTTTATCTGTGATAAGAAGAAATTGGGGGGATGTTCATTGAGTTCAAATGGTTTTCTGGAAAACATTTCATTTTATACATCAAAGTAACTAAAAAAAGTAATATGTATAAAAGAGNAGTACATACTTAGTTTCGGCGCGTAATTGTACCTTATTTCGTGCTACATAATTTGTCAATTTTCCTCGAAATTTTAGGTATTTGGATTCTCACGGAACATGCTTTGGTCAAACTATTTTTGTCCTCTCTTAATTTAGCCTTTAATTTCTTATCACTAATCTATTCTTTTGTTTGCTAGTGTTATCAGTTGTTGCCATTTTAACACTTTTTGCTACCAAATTAAAACCTCCAATCTTTCCACATTCTTATCTGCATTTGGGTGACGACGTTATTTTAGGCTATCGTCCAGTCACTCGTCTTCCTCGTTTTAACTCAAGAATTGATCTCTGATTCTTTAATTAAGCGCGCATTATCTTTAGGTTTTGATCGGAACCGATAGGAAGATTGCTGACCCAAAAATGGGGTCCACTTCTTGATATCTCAATGCATTCTGACAAAAAAATTATTTCGAGGAAAATAAATAGGAAAGATTATCTTTTCAGTGTTCGGCCGGATGGAGTCCGTTGTATGTATTAATTCTGATAATAAGTTTTTACGCTAACTTGCTACACGTTTTGCTCTATAATTTCATTTACTATTTCGTTACTAATATTNTATGACATAAGCAGGTACACCTTCTGGCCCGGGAGATTTCTTACTATCGACCTGTGATAATAGGTTTCTGATTCCTACCTCGTTCAATTCTAACTTATTCATTATTGAAGTAACGCGAGTAGGAAAAGAATTGACGCTACCGTCATCTAATGTGAAGCATTTCTTAAAATGCTGGTTAAGAATATTCGCCTTATCGCGGGCATCTGTTATTAAAACTCCATTTTCATCGACGAGGTGTAAGACGGTGGATTGTTTTCCTCTAGTTTCGCGAACGTAAAACCAGAACTCTTTAGGATTTTTCTCTAATGATTCACACAACAATTAAAAATACACACATTTCAGTATTATGAAACTAATAAAAATCATTTTACACTATATATTATATGAGAAAACACTTAAACATTTTTATATATAAAAAACAATTCAAAAGGAAAAATAGATAAAAAAAAAGTTTACAAATATTACAATACATAGTTAAATATTATGTTAACACATGGTAAAGAGAAATTTTAGTAATACATTATGTAATATAACATATTTATCAACCTAGAAACTAAAGACATTTAGGATACTAAAATATCAGTCTTTGGATACTAGGCATAAAATAAGTTATTAGAAAATAGGGATTATATAAATGTACAATTAATTTCACAATGCTTTCAGTTTCCTCTTCAAAGTTGGTAACTTAATGTTAAATAAGTCAATTTTGTCCCCTACAAAATTATAATTTCTCATTGCAAATAATGTTGGTGAGAAATAGGTATAATTTCTCTCTTTCTTTGGTAAGTGGAAAAAATATTATTTCTAGTGTTTCTCGGAGGTATATGGAAACTTAATTTACTAACGAGGTCATTAGAGTCTAGGTTATTATGTAGTAATATAAGGCATATACCTATGCTGTTAACTTATTGAAGTATTAATTCTGAATTCCGACGTTAGCTTTTCCATCGCATTTGATCGTTTCGTCTTTTCCAGCTAATTTGATGCCACAGACAGCGCGATTCAATTTCCCTATCGGCAATTCTAACTTCCGTGGCAGCAAACGAATGCGGAACTATCGCGAGCGAGATGCTAGCGGAAACGACAGATGCACAATTTAGACGAAGGAACGATGATTGGAGGAAATCACCTCTTGATGACCTGTTCCTTATCGAATGCATTATAATCGATGGGATTATGTACGCGCATCTGCTTTACCGACGTCGACCTGAAGACGAGCTCGATTCTCATACCATCCCATACTCGCCGATTAACTACCCTGTTAATTGTTACATAAAATTTCACCCGGATGCATCTAGGCGTAATATTCGTCGTAGCAGCAGATTTTCTTTGTTTCCGTACGATATCTCTGAAGGAGATGAAGCTCTTCTCCATAAAAGGCATCAGGGGGATAAAGTCTATTCTTTGATCTTTTTTATGGTCGATTTCGAAAATTTTCTAGGATAGAAAAAAAGTTACGTATTTTCTAAAATTTTTGTGATTTTATTACTGAAGTCAACATCATAATGAGAATTAAAGAAGGCACTTCGTAGTTCTTTAATTCTCATTATGGCTTTCCACGAAGTCCGGCCTAATACTATAGAATTCAACATCATAAACTCATTTTTTATTGTTCTTTTTATTACTTACCTAGCTTACATATAAACCTAGCATTGCTATTTCAAAGGAAAACATAGGAGAAAACGTTCGCCGCATTGGTCACAATCCTTATTCGAGATTATATAAACCACATAAGATGATGTGAAAAACGTGTGATATAGGTTTATGGTCAGTTAAAAATCATTCTTTTACAAGAATTTCTTGAAAATCTGAGAAAAATGCCGCTAGATTAAAACAATAATTACAGTTCAGTTCAAAACAGCTTCGCCAGATAGATACCAGAAGATAAAATATGAATTTGAATGATTATTCATTTGTATACAGAGGTTCATTTGGTATGGTACAAATAATATACGTAAGGTGAAACATATTTTGTCTCTCTTTGAGCAAGAAGAATCCTAATGTTTGGTTTTTAATTAAAAAGGTGAAGAAAATTGTTCACGGCGTTTTCCCCGGGTAATAGCTACTATGGACGTCATCGACAAAACTTGTCGGAATTGTCACCGAGGTAATTCAGGGGTTTGCATTTTAAAGTTTCCGTCGTCCTGGAATCGAAGAGAAACTCATCTTGCCTCCCAAGCAAAGTGATTGAGTTTGCCCAAACATTAACATAGTTCATATAATTATCATAGTTGTGCCTTAAATTGTACCTGTGGCTTTTTGACATACGATTGTATACCTCGCTTCTTGTTCGCGATTTGGAAATCTCCGTTGGCAACATCTGTTTTTTCAGGTTTGCGGTTCATTGCCAAGTCTTCGATTTGAGATTCCGTTCGGCACGCTTATTTCTTCTCAGAATCCGAGAAAGGCTCTGGGTGATGCTCTTGATTGGCGAATCACATCCAAATAAGGCTTACGCAGGCGTGCTGTGCAGGGTTTATCGGTAGAGTAGCCCTTTAGGAAGACCTCCAGAGGTCTTCGCGTGTTACCAACTACTTTTGTAATGTCTTTTAATGTTCATCAGGATGAAGTTAGTCTTTATTTCAGTCTACCTCTTGGAAATATACTCGATTTATTAAGAATTGAGAAAAAATATTCGTTTCTTATTTTTTAATAAACTATAGAATGCTCCATCAAGTAACGCTTGATATGATTCGTAAATATACTTGGATAAGTATAAAATCGTGTTAGTGAAAGTCGAAATGAATCATTGTGAATGTGCTACCTATAAATGAAGCTTCTTTATGTCCCTTTTTAGAAAGAAGGCATTGGCCTTCATAATTATTCTACCTTGATGAATATTTATAGGTTGAATGATCGTGAAATCCACCTTGGAAATCGTACTGTATCATTACGTGATAGTTACGATGTTTAGTGTTCAGATGCGTGAGCTAAGGAAGCAGGCGATCGGCCAGATGTTGTAGTTTAGGGCCGCATTTCTACATTTAAGAGCCTCTTACTCTCTATCTTCTATTGAGTGCTTTAAAGAAGAGTTTTAGTCATTATAGGTAAGTGAAGTAATTGCAGAATTTTTGCGGAAAAGTTTCTCATTGTATATAAATTCCGATTTGCAGCTCGACGATGCTCCAGGCATAGAATTCGGTGTTATTTTGTGTTAAGAAAAGTCACCAAAGGATTTTCCACGCGCCCACTGGATCTCGGTCATTCTTTTATTTAAAATCAATCTTCTGAAGTGAAATCTAGTGTAACCATTTTCCCAATGAAAAGCGAGAAAGGTATTGGCACTTCTTCCGCAAAGTTTTTATTACCAGGTTTCGACGTATTCATGTCATCCTTTTCACGACATTATTTTATTTATAACCGTAAATTAAGTGATTCCTATATTTTCGGAAGGGGTGGACATTCAGTTTGAGTTGTCTCGAGGCCGAATTCCCGCTGAAATCCAAAAGTGCGAAATGATAACAGCTTACCGCCTTCGTAATATAAAGAATATTTGATAATATTAAAAGCGGTCGAATGTTGTTATTAGCCTTAATAAATCAGCTAGGATGATGTCGAAAAAGAAATTATAATGATACAGTGAGGAAAGCGAGGGATTCTCAAACTGTTTTTCATCTATTATCACCTATTTTTAGGAAAAGACTGAACTCATTGGAAGATTTTAATATCTGAGCAAACTCCCGTTATACGGGTAAGACAGCCTGTAAGATTTGTAAAATCTGAAATAGTGGTTTACTGTCGATTGATCGTTATAAATCCCTATTTATAAGTGTCTTGATTGACGTTATTATTCGCGCAACATGGCAAAATTTTAAAGTCGATCGATCGTGAATTTACGAAAGAATCTATCGTCGCATTCGCCAGCTAAACTGAAATCGTAGGAATGCGAGTGCTGAATGTTATGTTTCTTCAAATTCCTGAGAAGGTATGTTTAGCCATTCGTAGCTTACTTTGGAAACTTTTCGCCGATTCAACATTCGATTTCAAGGTGCGAATTTATCTTTAGGTTGCACTTAGCTCGAGGCAAGCTGAAAGTGCGGGTTCTATCGAGACCGATATATTCACTCCAGTGGTCTAGAAGGATATCAGAATCTTGTCTAAGTTTCGGAGATGGATACGTTTAATATTAATTAAAGGCCATAAATAAAGAAAGCCTCTTAAAGGCTTTAATGTAGACAAGGGTGGGATATCCTTTTATCGCGCCTGGAAATTCCTCTTTTTAAATGTTATTCGCCTAACTCCACTTTGCTAACCAATTACCATTCCGGAATCGCATCTTTCCTTTTTATTGAAACATGACCGAAAGTAACCATTTCATGGGTTAAAGTAATAGTTAACTAAAGCATAGTCTGAAAATTTTAGCAGTATGATCCAGGAGTTTTGGTTATATCTTTCTCCACTTCTCAATATTTTAAGTAGATTTTTGCGAGCTACACGGAAGAATTTTGTCTCTTGCAAATCCAGTTTTCCTGTATTGAATATGGTTTCTCTCGTCATCGGGTCAGAGTATACCAACTTATGTCGTTTCCCTTCCCAAATCCTCATGTCTCTTAAGCTTATTTGTATGCCATTTATTTCTGAATAGTCAATTTTAATGTACATTGACAGTAATTTCGATGTAATTGTAATTTTTCGCGCAATCGATGTCTAATTGTTGTGGTTTAATGATTTGACATATTGACTTGCGGTTCACAGAAGTATCATTCCGAGTTGTCGGTTCATGTGTAAAAATATTTCGTGAAAGATATCGCTTCAACTCTAAAATATACAGGTATTCTTATATGAATTTGTTTAATCCATTTAAATACATACACGGCTCGTAAACACACAAGCTTCGTAGTAGGGAAAATCTTCACAATACACAATGCACCTTAGGTTCCCGGTTAGCCAAGTGGGCAACGCGTTCGACTTCGGCGAAAGCGGTCCCGGGTTCGATTTCCGATGGGGGCCTACGTGCGAAATGACCAAAGCAGTCGAAGCACTTTTATCAATACTACTCATATGTTTCTTATTGATTTGTATTCTTTTCGTGTTTTTGTCGTAGAAGTATTTCTTAACCAGGTTTTTCGAGTAGTTTTTAAAGCACAGAAATATTTTAAACATTATTCCCTTTCGACTTCTATTAACTTTATGCATTCAGTTCGCAATAATTTCTTAAATTTGAATTCGTTTATGGACAATTGCTGGACCAAGTACATCCCGTTAACGAAAAGAGCGAGGCTTAGCATTAACAGATGATGTTTTACATAAGAGTGTGTGTGCCCTTGAGGTGATTCGGGAATGGAGGGGTGTGCTCGAATGCGAATCTCCTGTTCCGTAGCCATGAATGGGCGGATGGGTTGGCAGGGGGACCTGTTCCTAGCTCTTTTCAGTACTCACGCTCTTTTTCTCTTTCTCTACCGTGGACAAGTTCCTGGACGAGAGGATGTATAAATATACACTACCCCATCCTTCCAGTGTTAACAGATAGCTACAGCTTGGTACTGCCTCTGTTGTGGTAGGATCTTTCATATTTTAACCCTCACTCTATATGCGCTGATTTTCCCCTCTCTCAGCAGTGTTTAAAAAGATAGAGCGTTGAAATATATTTTGTATCTTATACTGGCAAGATACGCATGGGTTTTTCCAAGGAAATAATTTTGGATAAGATTAAAAACTTCATTTTTTGTGTATGAAGCTTCAGTTTTTCTGAAGATTTAGATTAGCGTCGGCCATCACAAGGTCGGCGTCCCAGAATGCTGCCCCCTAAATGACTTAAACCGTACTGCCTTTTATCACATAGTTTATGAAATAAATTTCTGTTTCTGAGGCCTGCGTTTGCAGATATTATAAGCATAGCCTCACGATCGCCTTCTCCAGGCATTCGTGAAAGTTAGTAGTTTTTTGACTGATAAATCGCGTCTTTCGGACCTTACCGATTTCCGTTTAGTTTTATCGATCAGTTGAAATATTATTGTATGCATATGTTATTTATGAGGAAATGCTACTTACATCGCCTCGGATTTCGAAATATCGTTTGACAGCTCTCATAAAGTTTCATTCGAAGCGTAATAATCTCTTTCCAGACCATAAAAGCGCCAATTCCTATAAAGTTTAGCTGCAAAAACGTATTGTTTAGATTTAAATCGATATCTTAGTAAATTTTACGTGATTTGAAAAACATCTCTTAAAAGTTTGTTACCGGATTTAATAGACTTGGTCCACCTTTTCTCGAAAGTTTTAGAAGGGAATGTTTCTCATTGTTTTGGAAGGTAGAGTACGATTGGATTAGAAGTATTGTATATACCTAAGTATGATTCGATCTCAGCTAAAAGTCGACCTAATTAGTAGCTAGAAAATCAAGAATTTTTAACGCGCCTCCAATAATAAACGACCATAGAATTTTGTGATACTCTTTTAATCACTGCGATGCCGAGCAGCTGCTGAAATGTGCTTTAAATTTGTTGTTGAGAGTGTTTATTGGATAATAGCTGTAAATGTATAACTGTATATGCCGAAAATGAGAAAGAGCAAGGCTAAATATTTCCAACTGCAAATCTACCATGGTAATAACTCGTCAGTCATATTTCTTTCACGGTACTGACATGTTCACGTATGCGGTCATTTGTAAATTATCATTAATGTTCGTACTTTCGTTCTTTAACGATTTATACGTAAATTGGGCTTTTTCTATTAAAAATTTGACCCAGATTAGACGTGAACTTCGTCCCTTAAAAATGGTTATCGCATGAAGATTGACCTCTTAAATTCAGCCTATCAATTATTTGGTTATACTGTCATTTCTGGGTGTTCTAATGGTAACAATCTTGAATCCAGTCTGAGTTAGAATCTTGCATTATCCATGTTTTTCCGTGATAATATGATTAAGATGTTTGTATCGACAACATTAGTTTAAACCAACTTTAAGTAACAAGAAACACATCTTTGAAGCTCGAATATTTGTGTTTAACAACGATTGCACCGCCGTATTTTGTGCGTGCCGCAATATTTCTTGCGTGACATAGGTTCGTCACCCCCGCATCACCGCATTTAGATTAGCACTTCTTTTACTGTTTACGCACGAGTTGTTTAATTTATGGGGTCTCTGCTGACCTACTTGGCAGATAAAATTTTTAATGTGACTCCCCACCCTTTATGGTTGATTCCCCAATTAAAATTATTTTTAGTGGTGCCCGCGCTAGCCAATTTACGGAAGTAGGTAAGATTTTAATTTTCCGCTCGTCTACAGTGATTTCCTGAAATTACGAATTTCTCGGGTATAAAAACCTCCCTAGTGAGTAGTCTAATCAGAACCGTACGTTTTGATGATCATTGGAAAAATAACGAATTACAAATCTAGCGGAACTTTACCCCTTTATCGACTTTCCGAAGTCGGAAATAAGTTACAGACCGGCCCTTGCGACTTTTAGACTATCGCTTTCGTTTATGTTATCTAAACCTTGAGCAAACTCTGAAGATTGTGTTAGTTGAAGTGATTTTGAAGGAACGGGATACGGTAATTTCGGTTGATTTATTCTTAAATACTTAGGCATTTTCAATTCACACATATTATCCCATAGTTCTTGGACTGAGAGTTCTGTTTCTTATGATTTCCTGTGTCAGGAAGATCAAATTCCTCTGAATACAACATCGAATATGACTTCTTTAATTTTTCGAGACCTGTATTTCTCCGTTTTCATAAATAGTATGCACATCTCGGTCAACATTGTTTCAGATGACATTTTTAAGTTCAGCTCTTCTTAAATATGTTTTTCTGATGGTTGGCTACTGACCCTAAAATATATTTATTAGTGATTGATCATATTATTTTTTAATTTACCTTCACACACATTTTACACATTTTGTCACATTTTATGAAAATGCATGATTTATAAAAAATGTAATAAGTAATTTTATGGAATTCATTCCGAAAGTGGAAGAACAAGAAGACTGAAAGAATGAATAAGAGCATGTAATTTTTCTTATTGTTTGAGGAAATCATTTCAGTGGCATTTGAAACGTTTTGACTTGATTGCTTAAATTTAAGTTTACAGATGCGAAGTATGATTTTTGTTTTCAAAGCTTTATCTGAATTATATTCCTTTGTAATGATTACCTTTATTTATATTTGACAACTTTAAGTAAACCTATATTGATGTAAGGTGATGAAAATCTATTCATGTTGAAAGCGGAACTATTTCTGGAATGTGTCGCAGCTGTAGTTGCATGTAGTTCTCAAATCTGCCGTTCTTTGACGAGGCGCCACTGTCAAGTGATTTTAATTCATGCCCTTAACTCCGAAAGAAAGTTGGTTATAGTAAATAATTATTTTGTAGTTTCGTATTTAATATAATGTGTCGTTGAAGCGAAGGAATTTTNATTCCCTGTATTCATTTTGCTGAAGGAGAAATCATCATCGGAAATTTAAATCTCGACATGAAAGATCTTAAAATCATTCTCATAACGAAAAATTTTTAAATACTTGAAAATTAAATCAACTTTTGTCGTATCGATTTATTTGTACCTTTAACCGAATAGCGCTTGTAGTGGCCAAGGAAGTTCCTTATATCGAGAAATCTCCGTGCACGATATTGTATGAGCCACGCTTCTCTACGTATAAATATTTAGGTCTGTATGTATCATTCCGATTCTCAGATGTAGATAAAGAATAGCTAAGGATTCTCTCGGTATTATTATCTTAGCATTTACCTGAATTTCGAATTTAAATCACTTAAAGCGATCCAGATTAGGCTCCCTTATACGTGAATTATTACTGCTAGGTTCTTTAGTAGGTTATTAAGTATTATTATGATTTACAAAGTTTTGAGATTTTATGTTGTAGTCCTATCGTCGTTATCTTCGATCGACGGAATGTTCAACAAAAAAGAGACCAATTCATTTAAATGTTACCACTACCGGAAATGAATCGTAATTGAGATTGTATCGCATATCCGCTTCCCATTCAGTAAACGGAAGCTCCGCACTCATTTTATTCAGTAACCACAGTTTTATAGATCGATCGCTTATCTGTAAGTTTATCTTTGGTGAAGGGTAACTCACTTTTCTTTTCTAATTTTAATATTATCGCGGGGATTTATTAATCTTCAGTCATGTCTTTTGCTACGCTTTCTGTTTAAAAATATTTGGACTTTGAAACGATCCCTTGTAGCGTAAGCTATGTATGGGATGATTGAAGGTGTCGGTAGTCTTTCATGATGCTTCACTAATAGGGCCGATCAGTTGTTTGTGAAGAATAACAATAACTTCTTTAATAGAAAAATGAAGTCCCTAATACACCCATTTTAATAATCATTATTATTTACAAATCCTTCTCTGGACTACAACCTTGTCGTGGTGGAAGGGCTTGCGTGTTCCTAGCTCCTAGAGAGCGTAACTGGCGAGAACTATGTTCCTGGTAGAGTCACCCATGCCAGAATGGTCAGGAGGAAGGGGCCAGACAAAAGGTAGTCCACACAGCCTCAGTACCTCAGTGAGGCGGCTGCAAAGGCGTCTGTACCCCAGTGGGGCGGCCATTACGGGTGATGGTGGTGTCAAGTTAAAAGAAAGGTTGAGGAAGGCAACGGGAGCAGATCAAACTATCTAATTCTATCTTTTTCCATCTCTAAGTAGAAGAGTTAAGTAAGGTTTCTCCCAATTCTGTTACCTATTTCGTCAGCATGCTAAGTTCTTCGGCATAGTACGCGATCGTATTCGTAAACGATCTAAACTTCTCGCGAAGAAAGACTACTGCATCATATCCCACCCGATCAGTCACGATCTTTAGATAGAATTCCTTCATGACAAAGTGAATTTTCGCCGAAAAGTTTGACGTATTTAGCCATAAATTCGTTATTCATGCCATTAAACAAGGAAACCTCCAAAAGCATGTCATCATTCTACCAATTGCTAAGAAATTTCGTGTTTCTCTAACATACGGGCAGCTTTTAACGTTAGTATTACTTGCTTTGACCCTCGGTATCGCGAATGACCCCAAATGAGTTCATGATATCTATGATATTTGGAATTCTTTATCTTTCTGAAATCACCTCTTTGGGGAAATCCATGGCTATCAAAATCATTTCGCGAACTTTTTTCAAATTCAAAAACTTTTTCAGCCAAATGGCGTCTGCATGAACACATAATTCCATCGTCCCCCACACTTCGATGCTTGCGGCTTTGCCATCCGTATGCTGCCCTTCAATTCGCTGCCGCACTGATGCGAGCGGAAGATACACGCCTCGAGCATATGATGCCATTTCCTCTCTATTGCACACGTGTTTTTTTGCACGCGCAGTTCTTTCGTTACTCTTTACACCTACCTGGCGATGGATGATAATGCTTTTTGAGATCTTTTCTTCAGTACATTTTCGGAAAGCTTTTATTTGTGTCGTTAATTTCTACAGCTGAATTCGTGTATTGATGATTTTTTCATGCCCACGTGTGTATTAACATTTGTAATTTTTTAAATATGTCGATTTTGAGAATATTTTCGTGAGTTAGTGAGTTCGTGAGTGAGTATTCGGGTTTCTTGGTGTAACTTTTTTGCGGAAATAGAATTTTCAAGCACTCTCATTCCCTGCTCCACAGTGAGTCTTATGTAACTTCTAATAATGCTCCCAATGTGCATTTTTTGTGGGCCTTGAATTCAGTTGCGGTGCGCAGAAAAATACGCGTAGCAATACGGAGATACATAGTTTGATTACCAAATTTTCAAGATTAAGATACATCTTTCCACTTTTATTTTTAAATTGCGATGATTATTGGTCGGCAAGAAGAAAGAAAATGATTTTTCCTTCAAACCGATTAAGGAAAAAATAACACCCGTAAAATGTACCCGTAGCCACGAATTTACTCAATTCTCGAGATGGTAATTTTTTGATCGATTGCATTATGCATTTATGATTAGGATGTACGCGTACACGATAGTGAAGTAGGTTTATGAAAATAATTAAATTTACCTTAATGATTAATTATGATCTCGATTTGATTTCACTTTCTTTCTTTCCCTTTTCTTGCTACAATGCCTAAGAACTCATCTCCTATAAGCGATTAAATGGTATTTTTGTCTGAAATGTGAATAAATCAAACTAATAAGTGTCAAAAATCTAAATGCGCTTAATACATTTTATTATTCTTACGTTCACGTCTGAACCACTGAAGAACTTAGTAGGAATGGAATTTTGACTTACAATTAGATTCATGGTTTCGACTTCTGATGATAAATCATAATGAGCTTTGATTTGTGTATTTGAAAAATTATTTCTCGAAAAAACGAAAATTTGGTAAATTGTTTGAAATTTTTATTGTCTTCACGTTGTGTTTATTTTTCTTATACGAATTCCCTGTATTCATTTTGCTGAAGGAGAAATCATCATCGGAAATTTAAATCTCGACATGAAAGATCTTAAAATCATTCTCATAACGAAAAATTTTTAAATACTTGAAAATTAAATCAACTTTTGTCGTATCGATTTATTTGTACCTTTAACCGAATAGCGCTTGTAGTGGCCANTGATATGAAAGGAAATAAAGCAACGGGCATTGACGAGATACCAGTTGAGCTACTTAAAAGCCTGGGGGAAAGGGGTAAGAGAGAATTCTATAATTTATGTAGAAAAATTTATGATGATGGAGAGTGGCCAGAGGATTTCACTAAGACAATCCTGATTCCTTTACAGAGAAGAATAATGCTTCTGAGTGTCGGGATTATCGTACAAGCAGTTTAATATCTCACGCGGCGAAGGTTATTCTAAGGGTATTGAATGGAAAAATTGAAGGAAAAATTAAGGGGCAAATCGGAGAAGACCAGTTCGGCTTTCAGAAAGGGAAAGGAACGAGGGATGCAATCGGGGTAATGAGGGTACTAGTAGAGCGAAGCCTGGAATTTAAAAAAGGATGTATGTGCATGTTTTATCGATTTTGAAAAGGCTTCCGATAGAGTTCAATGGCCAAAACTAATGGGAATTTTAAAGAAAATTGGGTTGGACTGGAAAGATAGGCGGTTGTTGCAAAATTTGTACTTAAATCAAATAGTGCGAGTTAGAATAACTGAGGGTGAGTCGGAATGGGCAGAGTTAGGGAGAGGGGTAAGACAAGGATGCCCATTATCACCATCGCTTTTTAATATATATGCAGAGGAAATGGTGAATGAAGCTTGGGAGGAAATAAGCAAGGAAGTGAAAGTTGGAGGGGAAGTGGTGAAGTCAGTAAGGTATGCAGACGATAAAACTGTTGTGTGCGATTCCGAAAGGGGTTTACAAATACTAGTAAATGCACGAAACGATAAGGGAATATGGAATGAAAATAAACGTAAGTAAAACTAAAGTAATGAGATTCACTAAGGGAAAGAAGGCTAAGTTAACGGTCAGGGTGGATGGGGAAAAACTAGAACAAGTGGATAAATTCCCGTACTTGGGTAGTGTTCTATCTTGGAATGGGAGGTGTGAAGATGAGGTTCAAAAAAGAGTAGCATTGGCCAAAGAAGCCTTTATGAAGCGAAGGGAATTGATGACAAAGGGTCTCGATAAAGGAAACAGGAAAAGATTGGTAAAATCGTTGATACGGAGTGTCTTGCTGTATGGGTGTGAAACAAGGACCTTGCGAAAAGAGGACATCAAAAGATTGGAGGCATTTGAGATGTGGCTGTGGCGTAGAATGGAAAAGGTGAGCTGGGTGGATAGAAAAACAAACATAGAGGTGCNGGAAATAGAAACGAAAGGGGACAGAAATTAGTAGACTTTTGTAAGAGGAATAACCTCTCCATCACAAACACACTTTTTCAGCACCATAATAGAAGGAGGTACACATGGAAAATGCCAGGAGATGCGAATAGGTACCAAATTGATTACATTTTGGTAAGAAAAATGTTTAGAAATAGTGTTAAAAATTCAAAAAGTTACCCTGATGCTGATATTGACTCAGATCATAACCTGGGCATGATGAAAACCGAGCTAAAGTTTAAAAAAATCTTTCGGGCAAAAATTACACCCAAATGGAACCTTGAAGAATGGGAAAGCTAGAGAGTTCCAAGAGTCGGTCAGTAAGGCCTTAGAGGATAAGGGAAGAGAACTTACTATAGACGGAGAATGGGAAAAGATTAAAAATAGTATCAGGATGAGTGTCCAAGTAACTATTGGGAGGGTCAAGCAAAACAAAATTAGGAAACCATGGGTGACAGTAGAAGTGATAATTATAATGGAGGAAAGAAGGAAATGGAAAATTGTTAACACAGAAGGTGGACGTAGAATGTATAGGGCTCTTAATAATGAACTAAGAAGGGAAACAAATAGGGCAAGGGAACAGTGGTGGAAGGGTCAATGTAACGAAATAGAAAAGATGGACGAAAGTGGAAGGGTCGACCTAATGTATAGAAAGGTGAAACAGTTAACGGGAAATAAAACACGAAACAGAATAACCACAATAAAAGATAATAATGGTAACGCTCTACGAGATCCAGCCAGCATAATGGAAAGGTGGAAAGAATATGACGAGGAACTATATGGGAAGGACATGAAGCCAACAAACGTAATGTTAGAAAGTGAACAAGAAGTGGAGGATGATGATGTTGGACCTGGGATATTAGATAGTGAAATTGATAGGGCCTTGCGTGATATGAAAGGAAACAAAGCAACGGGCATTGACGAGATACCAGTTGAGCTACTTAAAAACCTGAGGGGAAAGGGTAAGAGGAAATTCTATAATTTATGTAGAAAAATTTATGATGAAGGGGAATGGCCAGAGGATTTTACTAAGACAATCCTGATTCCTTTGCAGAAAAAGAATAATGCTTCTGAGTGTAGGGATTATCGTACAATCAGTTTAATATCTCACGCGGCAAAGGTTATTCTAAGAGTATTGAATAGAAGAATTGAAGGAAAAATTAAGGAACAAATAGGAGAAGACCAGTTCGGATTTCAGAAAGGGAAAGGAACGAGGGATGCAATCGGGGTAATGAGGGTGCTAGTAGAACGAAGCCTGGAATTTAAAAAGGATATATGTGCATGTTTTGTCGATTTTGAAAAGGCTTTCGATAGAGTTCAATGGCCAAAATTAATGGGAATTTTAAAGAAAATTGGGTTGGACTGGAAAGATAGGCGTTTGGTGCAAAATTTGTACTTAAATCAAACAGCGCGAGTTAGAATAACTGAAGGAGAGTCGGAATGGGCAGAGTTAGGGAGAGGGGTAAGACAAGGATGCCCATTATCACCATCGCTTTTTAATATATATGCAGAGGAAATGGTGAATGAAGCTTGGGAAGAAATAAGCAAGGGAGTGATAGTTGGAGGGAAAGTAGTAAAGTCAGTAAGATATGCAGACGATAAAGCTATTGTGTGCGATTCCGAAAGGGGTTTACAAATACTAGTAAATGCACTAAACGATAAGGCAAGGGAATATGGAATGAAAATTAACGTAAGTAAAACTAAGGTAATGAGATTCACTAAGGGAAAGAAGGCTAAATTAACGATCAGGGTCGATGGGGAAAAACTAGAGCAGGTGGACAAATTCTCGTACTTGGGTAGTGTTCTATCTTGGGATGGGAGGTGTGGAGATGAGGTTCGAAAAAGAGTAGCATTGGCCAAGGAAGCTTTTATGAAGCGAAGGGAATTAATGACAAAGGGTCTCGATAAAGGAATCAGGAAAAGATTGGTAAAATCCTTGATATGGAGTGTTTTGCTATATGGGTGTGAAACGTGGACCTTACGAAAAGAGGACATCAAAAGATTGGAGGCATTTGAGATGTGGGTGTGGCGTAGAATGGAGAAGGTGAGCTGGGTGGATAGAAAAACAAACATAGAGGTGCTAGAAATGGTTGGGGAGGAAAGGGTTTTAATTGAAGTAATTAAGCGCCGACAAAAGAAATGGGTGGGTCAAATATTGAGAGGAGAGGGATTGACAGAGGAGAAGGCAAAGGTAAAAAATGTTAGATGACATAAAGGGTGGGGTGAGTTACCAGGTAACGAAGGAAAATGCTATGAATGGGGAATATTAGGGCACATGGACCTACCGAAAGGTAGAACACTTAAGTAAGTAAGTATTATTTACAAGCACAAACAACCATTCCCTAGACAGAAAAATCCGATTAACTCGAAACGGGAATCTTAGGGTTGAAGCGCCAGAACCCTAACCACTCTCCCATCGCGGCCGGCCAAATGAATTTCACCTAACTATTTGAAACTATAGTTTTTCATCGTGGAAAATTCCCGTTCTTTTTCGATGTACAATGAATTGAAATCGATTGCATACCAAGTATTGTATAATCAGTGATAGGGAAATCGCATCATGGTTGAATTAAATTATTACAGTCCCTATGAAAATTTGGTTACCATCAATTCATCGTTTTAAAGACACTCATTATATTTGTCGGTGTTGAATGTATTCTGGTGCGGAAACTTTCTCACACCGTTGTACACTTCTTTCGTTTTATTATTGTCAGTGTTTCCTTTTTAGGCTTCATAAAATAATGTTCATTGATTTCTTAATTTAGCTATTATCATCAGTAAATGTCATAGGTTTTTCACAGACCTGCTTGTGGGTGTTTTTCTGCAGTGGAGATTTTTCCTAAATACTTGATACAGATTTCTTAAGGAAGAATGGACTTGAGAAAAGTATGACGGGACCGGGAATCGAACCCGGGTCTCCCAATTGCCGGTCGGGTGCTCTGTCCGTTGAGCTATCCCGACAGAACATTTCTGCAAGCCATTTGGGAGACTGTGGGCAAGGACGTTGCGAGTTCCTCCACATGGTGGCATCGTTCGCGGTCTCGGCTTCATAGAAGCACACAAGGACATTGGGAGACCCATCTTTTAGAAAACGAAGATTATGATACACATAAATTTTATGAATACATTTAAATTACTATCAATAATACATATGATACACTGTTGGGAATCTTAGACTGTTTCAGTTTTTCTATTTAAATGTGTCGCTATGCATGAGTTGAACAACAAATTATGAATACCCTCGGCAATATAAAGAACTGTCACTTGTAATGTGGTTTTATTATCGTCAGACAGTGAAGATATTCAAGTCGACAACTTAGGTAATCGAAAAAAGACACTTCTACGCTACTACAGCCAAGAATAATATTCGAAGAGTGCCATTTATCCAGACGAAAATTTGTGCATGAATTAATTAGGAATGATTCTGTGCTTCTAATGACAGTTAATTTACTCCGTTTCAAATACAGATATAAGGGGATTTTGTTTCCACACCTGATGCAAATGTGCACAAATAAATTTGCCAATATTAAGTACAAATGATGCCCTTACTAGCTGACCTACACTTCATTGATTTGGTGACAGTCGCACTAAATTATTTAGAGATGGTGATAATCAACACTGCGTGCGCGTACACCTATCGCAGATGATGTTCTTGATATTTTAGTGTTTAATTCATCCTTTTTACTCTATACTTGATAATGACACATTACAGTGTCAGGTGTAGCAGAAGCAGAGGTAATACGTCGTGTTTTGTTCTTCGAGTGTTTCTTCGCTTTCTGTTGGTGGAGGTATAACACGTGACATCCTACATTCGGAAATACTCGGTAATTTACTCCGCACATGGGTTGAACACCAAACCGATGGGTTTCGAGCCCGATTAGCGTACAGAATCGCTGAAACCGTCTCTGTTAGAAACTTTTACGGAATTTTTCCCAATCGATGAGGTGGGAAGTAAAACCGATCGATTTGGAATCGACAAAATACAGAATAACCCCCCAGATCAACTATTGCTCATCATTGTACCTCAGTTCTCATTCCTTTATCATCTAAATGAAAAAAAAATTCGGCGAAAACAAAAATTTTTCGTAAAAGTTTGATAAGAAAACGTCATTCTTGTTGATGTATCCTGCTGTAAATGAATTATCTCCTCGGGCATACGTATATAGTTTTTGTGATTAATTTGGACACTGTGCAACTTTGTGCGATGAGCATGTCATTCTGTGGTTTAGCTGTTGATCCATTTCTGTACATCTATTCGCTATAGCACTGCCTCGATAACTATTGTCCCCTACAGAAATAACCAAGGCGAGGATCTCCGCTGATACGTTATTTTTTAATTGTGATGATGACAAAATTAGTTATATTTACGTTTACATTTACATAAATACTCCACAAACCGCCGTATGGCGTATGGCAGGGGGTGTTAATACACCAAATTCCCCAATTATTCATCCTATTTACGCGTCTAAAGGCCTGTTTACACGGTACATTAACTTGTACAAGTTAATGTACGAATGCATGAACCATCAGAAATGCACCGTGTAAACACATCAGCTTGTACGAATGTATGAATGCGTGAACAGAAAATACTACATGTTCTAATTCCGTTCATTCATTCGTACATTTTCCACTCGTGTTTCAGAGGCATCTGGTGGTAAAAAACGTAAAATGAATTGCCTTCCGATTTCTCCTCCTTTCTCAAGTTTTAAAAATAATTCTTCTCTTTAGCAGCAAAAAGGGCACTTAAAAATTGCTTACTTGTAAAAGTTCATAGACAATTATTTCTTAGTCCAAAGTCAGATTTTCATGAATATTTTAAATCAATTTAACCTGATCCACACTACAAACTTATGTGAATTAATATTAATTGACCATATAAATTTCTATCGTATCTTCAGCATTTTACGTATTTTTCATAAACATTATGAATATTGAGAATTTCTCATTGCAATCAAATAATTAACTTTCAATTTCACTAATCTCTCTGATTGTCTGAAGGACCTTCCATTAATTTTAGTTACATTTTCCTACATGGGGATCACATAACTGCATTTCCATTATCATTTCACACCAGAAATAGCAAACCACAATAAAGCTACAGAATGGTCGATCAACAATGCTAATGCAATATATAATTCCACTTCCTACCAATCCCAAAAGTGATTATTCCAAAGAAATTAGTACAGATCTACCGATTTATAATACCAGCAGATCCAACGCCCTCTATCACAATCACTCATCCAATTCGCTCAGATTCAAGCACTCAAACTTATGTCATGACTATGATTCTCTATTTGACTGAACTGTTCCTGCAGTATCATGAGAGCTCTAAATTTTAATCAAACTTTGGTAAACCCCTCGATTCTAAAACAATATATTTTAAGAATCCCAAAAAATTCTAAAAATTTCTTTACTGGGTTTTCTTTGACAACCTGTTAATTCAGCAATCACTCACAGAGCACTCACACATTCACCTTTCATACAAAAAGATTTAATAAGGTTATGCCCACACCGAAATAAAGTACCAAAAGCAAAGTACAAAAAAAATGAAAATGGAAATCCTCTTAAACTAATGTTTGATATATTTTTCATCAGTATTTTCCATTGCTTCACTTACTATATACATCTCTCGGGTGCAATTGTCTTCTTTCAAAGGCATCGAGAGTATTGAAGTTTTATTAACTCATCAAATACAAAGTAAATTGCTGTAGGAGATTAAAATTGCATTTCTAATTTTCTGTTTCAACTTCACGTATATAAACCGGTTATATCGGACTTCTCTATTTGCTGCTTCGTCCAGGTCCTTGTTTGTGCAAATTTCGAAAACGCGAGAGAAAAGTCGAACGAGGAGCAAGGGTCAAAACAAGAGAAAGAGAGAGGGGTTCCAAAACGTGCAAGAGTCTTAACAGGAGAGCGGAGTCCAAACGAAGCAGAGGTCAAAATAAATTTATAAGCACCAATTCGCACGAAAACAAACAGAACCACGCAATCAAGGTAGCTGAAAGTGACGTTTCCGCTTTCTACCACATGATGTCCCCACGGAAAACTAATTAAGGAAAAACCATACGCGGAATATGCGATAAATGAACTGCTTTCGAGTTGTCGATTTCTGTTTAACATTTAAATGATGCGCTTTTTTGAGGAAAAACAAAAACAATCGTAATGCGCTTCCTAAAAATGTATGAAAACTTGTACGAAATCATTCACCGTGTAAACACTGATTCATGAATTTCGTTCACGCAAACGTACAGTCATGAGAAAAAAAAACTCAAAAATTGCGGGTAACATAAGATTCGGGATACTCTTAAAAACACCTTCAGTGGAACATGTTGCAACACTGTAAGGAGACCATGTCAAACAACGGTAGTTATATTCGCTGCAAATGTGCGGGGGGGGGAGTTCGGTTTAAAGAAATGGTAGGAGCATCGCGAGCGGCTCCCGCGACAAGGCCTGCAGACGGCTACCTTAACCGAGAGAGTATCGTCAATCAAGTCGAATACGTCTTTTTACCGCAAAATCAACGTTATGGACCTCCAATTACTTCCTATTACGTGACAGAACTTAAGATAAGGTTCGCCATCACTTTTTGGAACAGTTTTCTGAGATTATATATCGGGCATATTTGTGATAATGTTGGTGACAGTAGGTAAGAAAATATGACTGCTCTATGCACCTGTTCTCCTTCCGTTAGAGAATCAGCGAGTCGGAGGTCCATAACGTTGATTTTGCGGTAAAAAGACGTATTCGACTTGATTGACGATTCTAAATTG
>KZ308443.1:450061-520600 GCA_000376725.2 Ladona fulva
AAATATCCGAGATAAGGTTCGCCATCACTTTTTGGAACAGTTTTCTGAGATTACATATCGGGCATATTTGTGATAATGTTGGTGACAGTAGGTAAGAAAATATAACTGCTCTATGCACCTGTTCTCCTTCCGTTAGAGAATCAGCAAGTCAGATGTCCATAACGTTGATTTTGGGGTAAAAAGACGTATTCGACATGATTGACGATTCTAAATTGCGAATTCATTCAATCTACACCATCTATAACTTGTACATTAGAGCTGCCACCGCGTATACGCAACGTTTCCATCAATGTATTTCTTAAAATTAGGTCCGTCCTTCTAAATGGGTGTCCGCTACGGGAGCCGCTCGCGATGCTCCTACCATTTCCTACCCCACATTTGCAGCGAATATAACTACCGTTATGTTTGACATGGTCTCCTTACAGTGTTGCAACATGTTCCACTGAAGGAGTTTTTAAGAGTATCCCGAATCTTATGTTACCCGCAATTTTTTTTTTCTCATGACTGTCCATGATTTTGTACATGAAATGGTTCATGCATTCGTACATTAAGTTGTACAAGTTAATGTACAGTGTGAACAGACCTAAATACTATCTAGAAAAGAGACCAATAATAACTATCCGTTCGTGCAATAATCTCACGAAATTTTTTCGACGTCTGGTCTCGCAGGAATCACTTTGTCGCGTATTTCGTCATGTAAGTCACTATTCAGGAATTTCTCGAACATTCTGTGCCTAAACTCGAGCCTTCCATCGTCAAGAAAATTCCAGCCAAAGGATTTTATCATATCTGATACACTGCTGTCGAACCTGTATTCTCCCTTAACGAAACGAGCCGCTCTACGTTGAACGCGCTCTAGTTCCAAAATCAAACCCTTCTTTTGCGGATTCCACACCGTGCAGGAGTACTGAAGTAACGGGCGAACTAGTGAAAAATAAGCTACCTCTTTGACACACGACTGACTACCTCTAAGAACGCGGTTACATAACCTCAAAGCCCTATCGGCTGACCCCGCTATATCTCGTATATACGTTTTAAATGATAATTTAATACTGAAAACGACACCTAAATATTTGTATTGACACACGAATTCTAACGATGAGCCGCTAATGTGATAGGGAGATAGCTCACGCTTCTGATCGGATAGCGGGTCATGCTCATTCCTACACATTTCTCTACGTTTAAACTGAGCTGCCAATCTTCACACCATGTGGTAACAACGTCCAGGTCACTCTGTAATATCAATGAATCCT
This sequence comes from Ladona fulva, assembly GCA_000376725.2. Taxonomy (NCBI): domain Eukaryota; kingdom Metazoa; phylum Arthropoda; class Insecta; order Odonata; family Libellulidae; genus Ladona; species Ladona fulva. The sequence continues at coordinate 451,315 of KZ308443.1, forward strand.
CTGCGTTTTGGATTTTTCTGTATATAAGGGTGTCGTCCGCAAAGAGCCTTACGTTACTCTTAACGTTGTCTATGATATCTTTAATATAAATAAGGAATAATATCGGCCCAATAACACTGCCCTGAGGTATCCCTGATGTCACTTCCACTTCATCAGAAAAAGCCGCATCTGAGACTACGCGTTGGCTTCTGCATGTCAGGAATGACTTAATCCACTGAATGATTTGATCATCGATTCCATAAGATTCGAGTTTCTGTAGTAACTTCGCGTGCGGAACTGTATCGATTGCCTTTCTAAAATCCAAGAATATAGCATCTGTCCTAAAGCCTTCGTCGGCTGCATGCATTATGTCCTGATTGAGAAGTGCTAACTGGCTCTCACAGGAGCGACCCTTACGAAACCCATGTTGACTTTACGTAATCACAACATTTTCACTGAACAAAAGCATTATATAACTACAAATGATTTGCTCACGAATTTTAAAAAATACCGACGTTAATGATATCGGTCGTAAGTCGTCTGGTTGTGTCTTACGCCCTTTTTTCGGCACTGGGGTAATGTGCGATTTCTTCCATGAGACCGGAACGGTACATTCATCTAAAGATTTACTAAAAAACGCGAGGAGGAGCAAGACATATCATGCTTTTTTGATCGATTTGAACCTTCACATTACTTATTTCGTTGTTATCTTTCGAGGAATGATGGACGTTATAACGCGTATGATGAATTGCTATTATGGTGGTGCATCGCCGTAAGAATTGATCCGTTAGCGGTATCGATATGATTCGGTAGACACCGAGTATAGTCCTGAAGAAATTTTAATGTAATCTACATTAGTACATCTACATTAGTACCCTGCAAGCCGCCTTTCGGCGTGTGGCAGGGGAGGTACTTTTCAATTTATGAGTGGTGCGATCAGACTAGCAGTAGTCTCATACCCGCCTGTCATCTGATGATCATGCTGCACGAGGTAACTTGTGGGAACAATTGATAGTCGCAACCAGTGGCTAATATGGACAAGTTCAAAGTCTTAGTCCGTCACGAAAACTGTTCGTTGGTCGAGGGACTGGAATCAACCAGTGAATTCCTCTTCATTACTCCATAGCTGTGATGCGGCGAAGGGTGTGAAGATTTTAATTGATATCTATGTTTTCTGCCTGACCCAAAAGATACATTTTTAATGTATATTTTTGTAAAGTTGAATATTGTGAGTTGAATAATGTAGGGTTGAATTCAGCATGTCTTCATTATGAAAGTGTTTTAACGGTTGGATTAAACCAACTTTCAGGCAGAATCAGCTGTCATGCTTGATGAAAAAAGGTCAGCCTACGCATGAGACCGTTCAGCTTAACTTCTTTACGAAGTCGGTGAAGTAGACCGTTCTTAGAAATCTATCTATCATTATCTCCACCAGGAAGCAGCAATTGGTGTTGTGCTCAAAGATAGGAGAGGGCTTAAGCCTGCTGCCGGATGGGTTGACTACAGTTAGGAACAGCTTCAGAAGTTGAGGTGCTCATTCTACTGCTTGCAACTGATTCCCGTAGCGCAGCTCCATTTATCTCTTTGTTAGCTCTCGGAATTGAAAATCTTTTGTAAATCTCCTGGTTGTATAAATAAATAGGTTGCTAGCTTAGTGTTTACCCCCTGCCACGCGCCGATAGCCGGCTTGTAGAGTACGCATGTATATCCAAAAGCAGAAGTCACCGATTGCCGCCACTAGTTGCTCAATGCGAAGACAGCCTCATTGCATTATCAGCATCACCGTTAACTTACAGGCCATGACGTATAATCTGCGTCACTGTCCAACAGGATTTGCTCCGTTCATTGAAACTTTGCGAGAGCCTCGTCGCGAAGAAACGCTTCATCGTATCCAAGTAATGGAAACATTGAACCCTCTACGTAAGGATGGGGCTTTTTCATCTTTGTCTCGTCCCTTGACCAGCCCTGGCTAAGACTATTGGAGACAGTGCGCAATCTCTAAACCATTTTTTATCTCTGCTATTTATCAGACCTTTACGAGGCGTCGTTTCGTTTTCCCTCCCTCGCCTCGCTGCGCCGGAAGGAAGCGGCCTTTGATTCCCTCGGAGGACCCTTCTTTGCGTGTGGGTTCCTTTAAAGGGTTTTCGGGGATCGATACGGGGCGGCGGGACCAAGGCGGGACGCCCTCTGCCCCGCGTCACCCTAACCGCCCCCCGCTTTGTTTACTTCTGACGGACTCGCGCAATGAACCCGCGCTCATTTCTCGCGACAATTTTTCCATTTGCCGCGGCATATTTACTCTTCCCCGCCGATGAGCGAAGTCGGTCCGCGGAAAGTACACCGCGGTGAGGGGAAGAAAATTTGTTCCTCCTGAAATGAGGTGCTCGAGAGGGTGCCATGGGAAGTCTTCGGGAAGTCATCTTGAAATGGATTATTTCCATAGGGAACCGATTGTGGAGTCTTGTATTGAACCGTAGTTCAGAAATTTTCAAACACTCCTAAAAAAATATAGCCTCGGGAAAAGATTTTATTTCCAAGGTTTGGACAATAATTTATCTCGCATTGACTATATTCATCCTTGAATCATCATCACGGAATTCCTTTTCGTTGATGGAACCCACGAAATCGGCTCGTCGAATAAATTACGGTGAATAAATCGTTTGATATGTCGTCCACGATTCGAAAATCATCCTTCCTCCCTCGATTATAGTAACTTTGGGAAAGTTTTCGTGGAAGCTTCCCCTCAGGATATTCGTGGGGCGCCTCCGTGATTCTTCCTCATCTTAGAGGTTCCTAGTTCGGCGCTTAGGAAATAGTATCCGCCGAGAAGAGGCACTCCTAATCCGAGGGTACTGAACTTGTCTCCGCGCGCTGCTTGCGTGAACTCCGGGAGGAGATATGGCAACGCCGCCCCGTGGTTCCGTGTGTATGTGTGTGTGAGCCGTACCGAACCTACTCGGCTGGGGTCCGCCCGCCCTCCCCCTCTTCCCCCGGCGCATGCCTCTTCCCCATTCTCCACAAAGAAGTCCCCTCCCCAGGTATAAATGGGATCGTCTACTAGTCGACGCACTCACGCACATAGATGCGACGTGGTGGGGGCAGGCGGCGGAGTGGGGGGCAGCAGTCCGGAGGGGCACGGCGATCGCTCTTCCTTCCTAGTGTGAGGCGAGACATTGTCAGGGGAGGTCGTGTTGCTGGGTGTCGGTCGGGAATAGACGAGATAGGGCAGGGCATCGCACGCTGGCTTCCGTGGGTCGATTCTCGTCGTTCGATCGGCCATGTGACAGCCGTAGAGGGCAAAGAGAGGGGCGAGTAAGAGTGTCTATGTGATGCGGAGCGAGTTGAAAATGGCCGCGCTCAGCTCCTGAGGCGGTGGTCCCGAGGGACTGCCCCCGCTCCAAGTGATCCACACGTTTTATCCGTCCCAAATCTTGGATTTATTTAGTGTTTCGTGTATTTTCACACTGCCGCATTTCCGCCGACGGACTCCGGAAGTGGCGTGTCTGCGGTACCCCGTGTTCGAGGAGATTATCACCGCTGGAACATCTCTTAGCCTTGGTCTTTAAATTCCGTGACGTCACCGCACGCGCTGGTAAGTCGAGGACATTTTCCGCGCCTCGTAATGGAGCGCCTTTTCGTGCCTTAGCCACCCCAATGTGTCACCCTCAACGAACGTCACTGACCTCCGCCCGCCAGTGCATTTTAGCTTGCGAAAAGATTCTGCAGCACGGCGATGTTGCGATCCTCGTGTTTGTCCTTCGGATGCGAATTTATTTGGACCGATGCGTGGTCCTCCGCGGAGGGTCTTCATTGCCTGCCCATCTTTGGTAATTTTCTCTCTTAATAAACAGACGAAACAGCGAAAATTTAGCTGTTTTCCTCGAAATCAATCTTTGCGAAGTGATTCGAGTGCATTTCATATACTTTGTATGTGATAATTTTAATTGAATTACTGAATAGAGGATGTCAATCAAATACACCTTTGTCAATAAAACGAGCGTTAAGGTTAATAATGCCTTAATAGTTTTCTCAGTAAATTGAATAATAGTTTAATTAATGACAAGGGTCACGTTATCTACTTCTTAAAAATTCAGTATTTTGTGTCATACAAATGTGCTGATTGTCTGTACAACGAATTTATACAATTTTGGTCCGCTATTTTTCAATTCAGTTGCTGAAATTTTGAATTACTTTGCTTGAGGCAATAGCTAATCTCTATGAAACACAGGTTTTCGTCCGAGGTAGTGTAATTTTATTGAGTGATTCAAGGAATAAAGTGATTATTATATACAATGAAGTCGAGTAACCGTACGGGGCATAAGAAATTTACTCATTGTTACGCGGTTCCATTTAAAATGAAATTACGTAAAGTAATACACAATGTCACGATTAATTATTGCGATAAGTCTGAGCTCTTTGAGAAATTTCCAAACTACCTTCTTCATTACAGCTGCCACGGATATATAATTAAATGAAGGTGATTATACTGCATATACTCGTGGCTCCTTTATAAATGACCCGCCATTAACAAAGGATGCGCATCACTGCTTTTCGTCCAGGTATTTTTTTGTTGCGAGTCATATGTCGTTCTGCGGGGAATATGAATGGCGTCTATAGTACCGTCGGGTGAAAAATTAGTCAGTTGGTATAAGTTCTGAAATAATTCGTTTTGTATTATGTAGTAGATGTTTGCAGTTTGTATATCAATTGAATATCCGTTGATTTCTTTTTCAGAGAACTGATTTGGGAGGAATCGGGAAGTTGATGTCCACCCTCTCATTCACTAATCTTTTCAAAATTAGTTTTTTTGCTTACATTTTCTTATGATTCGAAATTAAGTTGTTTTAGATGTATAATTCGTTTCCGTACTTCTTACTCGTTAATGTCATTCTGTAACTCATGGAAACTCGACTCTACTAAATTGGATAATAACATTCCATGATTAAGTGATTAATTTGATGTGGGTTTATTTATTCTTCTAACTATAAATTAGGTGGAGGTAAAACGGGAAATCTCTGAACGATTTATTTTCACTTACGCCTCGTGACACTTTTCCAGCTATGTTCTTAATAACCTTTCGCAAAAAGGTAATGTTACCCTCATCTTAAGGAATCTCATTCCTACAAATATATTTAAATGTCCTTGTATTTGTAGAAGCTATGTTCATAAATCTTTCGTCGTGGAATTTTGCATCGAAAACTTTTTCTTGTCAAAGTCGGCGAGTTTGCAAATAACTCGACTTTTTATCTAGGAGTGTGTTTACTGACGTCCACATCGGAATTGTTGTATTATTTGTCTTAATGTCAGCCATTAAATTTCCGTTGTTCTTTTAATGAAGTAATGCATCGTTCAAATTTTGAGCTTTCGGCATCTCTTTATGTATTTTGAAGGGGCAATTTATCGGAAGATATTGCTGCTGCTTTTTTCATTACTCGTCATAAACGTGATGTGCATTTCTTTTTAATAATCTAATGATGCACAGAGAAATCATGATGCCAGTAATGTTTATAGTTCGACGTTGTCGAAGTCACGTGCGCTCCAATCGCTTCTAAGTTTGGAAGAAGTTTAACCCTTCCCCTCCGAGAATAGTTTCGCGAAATTGAAAGGGTCCTGAATAGTAGGGAGAGGTTAGTTTTAATCTAGAAGTTGTACTGGGAACCACCCTCTGCCTTGATGATGTATCGATGACGGGGAAAACTTTGTGATGAAGACTTTATAATGGCATCACCCTTATACTACGAATTTGTTGACATAGTTGCTGCGGAGCTTTTCGCTAGCTTTCTGATCTTTCCTTTCATTCATGCTTCCGTGGATTTCCCCAGAGCGTATGGCTTCTCTGTCATCGACGGAAATTGGAATTGCTTTTATGCTAGACCTTGAAATGCAGTCTAAAGTTTCCAGGAAAGTTTAATCATCGGTGAAGACCGAAGAGGGGCAGACCGAATGTCGCGGGTGAGATCTGTCAAGGAGGAGGATTGAAAAGAAATGAAGCCTTTCATAATGAATGCGGAAGATTTTGGGAATGGTATACTGCTCAGGGTTATGTCAAGGGTTATGGGAATACTTATCCCCGAGAGATCCTTATCATGCGAGCGTTTTAAAATCACGCGTGTAGACATATGTCTCATCGACTTTGTTTGTTTTCAAGCTTCAGTGGTGCTAATTTGAAGCAGTACCATGCTCTATCATGGTGGTGTTTCGTAAGTGTGCTGTAATCTGATAGTATGAATCGGCTTCTGCCAAGTCATGGGTGGTTAAGGAAACTAATTGGGTGGTATTGCTTTAAAATTGCGTTATTTTATGTCTATTTAATTACAGTAGTCATTAGTGCTAGTAGAGCTTAGTCAAGTCCTAGTTAATTGAAGTTATATTCAGGCTACGCTTTATTTACTTTGTTCGTTCTTTCCGCGTAGCATCAGAGAATCTAATAAGGTAGATTAGGTAAAGTGTACACCCCCTGCCAAACGCCACTGGCGGATTGCGGGGTACAAATGTAAATCTAAATCTAAAACTTAGTAATTATACAATTTACGATCGAGATAGAAATATCGATTTCTAATCGATTTCTATTCAACAGTTTCCGGTGCTTAATATATAGTTTCTTAAAGTTAAATTCCCTCAAGGGGTTCTCCAACTATTGGTTCGTGATTTGCGAAAGAAATTTACGGATGATGTTTACTCGTTGCGTATGATCCTGTAAGAATACAATGTATTTCAGCCATCTCATCTACATTGTGGATCATCTGCTCCCGCAGTAAAAACGATACCCATCCCATGCTCTTTCCATTCTTCGAGTGTAGTGGTACCCAGTACTTGACTGGAGTTATTTTTACTCGAGGCGACGTAAATTATTATCTTAAGGAGAGCGTCAGCCGTAAAGGTCGTCGCCTCGAGGCCGTATTTACAAACAATCACAGTCGTAGCCGCGGCACGTTTAATTTCGCTCGGAAAGAGGCGTCTCTACCGAGACAAAGGCATTTGTCTTTCCATCTGTCCACCGAAAACCTTTGGTCAGGTGCTGCGCCAATCTTGTGGCGTTTAATCAAACATATCATTCCAATTTTCCGTTCATCCTCACTCGTGGAATGTTCGTTGAATAGACTTGCGCAATTGATGCGATAAGGAATAGTAATCCCAGAAGTGGTATGTAAGTAAGCCTTTCTATGTATATTTGTCACTCCTTTACTCCTCTCGGCGGCATTCCGTGGTCAAATTTATGGAAATTGTGGGTTCTTCCCGCTATCCTACGATCGTGTCTACGATCTAACATTTTTCTCCATAATTTAGCAATTTGCAATGTATTTTCTTTGGAGATGTTTTGTGAGTTGGATGCGGGTACATCCGCTTGTTTCATATGGAGGAAAAGGCTTCGTAATCTCGTCGCCAGTCTCGCCCTAATAAAGCCGCTATCTTATCTGGACTAATTTCCACAGCCCCCGATAGTACTTAGTCTGTTGTGTCCTTTTTTGTGGTTACATTTTCCCTTATCACATGTAAACCTCTCGCCTTGTGACCTTTTCCTCATATAGTGTTGCTGTTGAATGCGTGCTTTGACCACTTAACGATTAAGGCCCCTTTTCATGCAGTAAATGAATGGTCATATTCTCGAATATCCGATCCCCCATTCCTTTAAATCTGATTGACGATCGAGGGAACCCAAATCCTATATCTTCGAATTAATTTGCAATTTCATAAAGTCTTTATTTTCCTGGATTCTTTCGCGTCTAACGACCGTTCGGTCAAGCGTGTACTGTTTTTATCGTGCGTGATAAGCATCCATCTGCAAGCAACCGCTTATTCGAAATAAAATCAGGAAGGTCATCTGCAAATGAAGAAACTGCTCGCGTTAAGTAATTAAGTTGAAACACGTGAATTAGTGGACAGCTGGGAATTATAAGGAGAAATTAATTTCGGTAACTACATTTCCTTGTTTTTTGCGTACCTATTAGAACGTTGCTGTATATGGGAGACATAGTTGCATTAGCGAGTTTTTCATAAAGTTAAAAATTTTTGTTCTTTTTGTATCGTATACCCTGAAAATCTAGCGTGTTCTCTTGCATATGGAGATTTTCTTTGTAATAATGTATTATTGCATAGATATGATTAATTGCGAAAAGTTGAATATTCAAATGTCTTAATGGATTGAGGAGGCAGCTTTGTCATACATTTTAAGATTTATGTTTCATTTTCTATCAAGTGGATACAATTAATTACGAAAAACTTACCATTATAATACTTCAATCAATTTAATTAACAGGCAAATATTACAACATTTCAGACGATAGCGAGTCTGAACTCCACTTTAATTAGGAAATACACTTATGTTCACGGACCCCTTCGGATTATTTCGCGGACCCCCTAAAACCGCGCACGCTAGTTAAGGAACCAGTGGCATAACCTATTCATTTGTATTTTCACGATTTTGGACCGTCAGCAGGGGACAACTCAAAGAAAAAGAACCATTCTCCTCGTCATTTATTCATATAAATTTGGTAAGAGTATATCAAAATATCTTTAAGTTCATTGTCTGCAAGGTAAACGAACTGTATATTTTACTCAGAATCCCAGGAAATACTATTTTCGTCGTTTCTATTTTAGAGTCGAGGAGGAAGATGATGCGGAAGGTTTGATTCGAAGTTATTCGCCCCTCAGAAATCCATCTCAAGGACATTTCCGCGTTCGCCTCGCAAAATAGAAGTTAGCCCAGGTTATTTACCAGCGTAGATCCATGAAGATTAAAGCTTCATTTAGGAAAGCTTTAATGTGTTCCCTCTCAGGTATTCCCTAATTATGTTCGCTTCAGTAAATCCACTATAAGGGAAGGAGATGTTTCCAGTTGTCTCATTCCATTCCAAAGTGACACGGAATTTGTCATTTTCAAAATCTTCCTACTCGCATCTTCACGCGCTACATAGACATTTCATCGTTGTCTACTCAGTATTTTTACAAAATTAGGTCGGGAGGTATAAGTTTATAGAAGCGAGTATTTAAACCTAAGCTGAATTTGCTCAATAGGGTAGTACGCTTTCGGAAGAGGTTGCAGATATTATGCGTCCTTCGCCTTAAACATGCTGATCAGAAAAAGACAGAAAACCTTATGTTTTCCACAAAATTCTGTGGAAAATACGAAGTTTTCTGGCCTATTCATCCGGCTTTCCACAAAATTACGTCTTTGAACATCGATTTTATGCTGATCAGATATCGCGATGAAAATAATGGTCGTATATGTCAGGACAAGATGCTTCAAAAGTTAATTTTATGGACGGTTCATGCTAGTAACCGGCTTAGAATTTACGGTGTATGTATCCCCAGCCACAAGCATGAAGCTTGTAGGATATATTAGTTGATGTAGAGGCTGCCAGATTTGTATTGACTTTTCCTCCAGAAAATAATATATGGAGACTCATTAGAATTGAGAAAAATCCGAAAAAGTTCAGGTTTACCCCAGACATGCCCAGCCTTGGAAAGAGATCCTAGACAGGTTGAAGTCCCAAAAATTTATGGGTAAAAATGACCTATCCTGCGAAGCATATGCTTGACCGCCTAAAAGGGCGTTGGAAAATATTCTATTGTAAACAGGACCGCAAATAAATGAAACGAATCCACCAGAGGGTATTCTAAATTCCTCATTAAAAATGTATAAGCGATGAAACGAGGAACCTCGATAATGTATATCCACATTTTAAATCTTTGTATAACTTTTTGTTTTCTCTCTCGCATAATTTGTTATAGTACATGATTTTTAAAGAGCTCTTGTGACTTATAAGCTTTCGAATAGCTTGTCTATGCTTACAGATTGCATTGTTACTGGTTCTTCTGGTTTCTCACACGCTCGGTGGTTTAGTCAAGCTGAGTGTGGTTGATGCTTGCGGGGAATGTGAAAGTGTTCTATCAAGTGCTATATCATTATACAGTGTCTGCATATTTAGGTACGTTGAGATAGCCAACGGGCCGCTGGTCCTTTTGTATACGATTCGTATTGATGATAATAATGAAGATGTTTAGATTTCTGAAGCAGTGTTCCAGTACTGAAAGAACCTGAACTGTATGCTGTAAGTGCAATTTAGTCGGAAAACCCTTCTATTTTTGTTTACAGTTTTTTTTCCGACTCTGGAATTTAGGTTAATTGGATTCAGTTGACCGGTTAGTAAATAGTTGAAATTTTTCGCGTGTAACCGGTTAACAGGGTGGCAGGAACCGGTTTGGTAGGACTAAGTTAATCCTAAGGGATAGTGCCGGTGCAAGTGAAGAATGAGGGGAAATGTAAACAGAGGGTTCGTACATATCGCCCGGAGGTGCACATCGGGTAATGAATGATTAACTTCCCTCTTTTGTTCCGAGTGTAGATGGAGCGCGAGATCGCATGCTCCTCTCAATCGGCCATTGCCTCCCTGTGACGTCACGCGCCTGCGCACCTCTCCTCGGGTCATCGACCCTCCGCACCCTCTTTACAGATGTCCATCCAGGTGGTGCCGGCTTCGATCACGCATCCCTCGACGTCATCACTATCGCTTTTTTCTCCTCCTCCGCATTGGCGCCGTCTTCTCGGAGTCGGGAATCTGTTTTTAGATTCCCTCACTGCACGCCCATACGCGCTCCGCGTAATTCGTGTGTGTTCAAGTGCGAATGAGGTACATCGATCCAAATTCAGGGCTCCCGTAAATTCTTGGAAACGTCGTTTAGGAAAGTAAGCGTCGAAATTGAAAGTTAATGTTACGTTTTGCGTGTATTTTCCGGAGGAATCTTCGAGCTCATCGATCGTATGAGATTCTCTCCCGCTACTTGACGTCACAATTCGGCATCCCTCTCGACCGCAATTAGCGACATCTAGTGTGGATTAAATACTCCGTCAAATATGTCTTGTTTTTTAGTAGGTTGTTATTACGTATGCGATCAATTACTAGAATCAGGCTGAGGACTTTTCCTTCGCCGTGAGGTCTCGGAATACGCAAATGGGTAATAATGTCGAGTTGCGTAAAGTGTGGGATTAGGCTCAAGAGCAGTCTCCTTCGAGTTTGTTTCAACTTGTATATCAAGCCGTGTTCGTCGTAGAATCGAAAATTTAGTAATTCTCTTTCTGCCACTCCTCTTTTACGGATTGAAATTGGAATATCCTTCGAGGTGTCTTTGAATTGGAGTATAGTCTTCAACTCAAGCCGCAAGAAATGCAGACTTTCTTTCTCTCCGCTTTCTTTGTTTCCTTGTAAGCGATTTGAAAATTATTTCGCGGAATTATTTTTTTTTGGCTGCGCTCCTTTAGTCCGACTCCCAAGCTCGACAGTTTTTCTAAACTTCCTCAAGTCCGATATTCGGATGCCACTTTGCTACTTATGCCGCTATAACATCTGCTGACTCATTTCAGCTTTCGTGATAATCATATTAGTTCAATTTAGTAAACCTTCGTGGTAACATTCAGACGTTTATATCTCAGCGTATGCAGTTCATTTGTCCCGTTACACCTTCGCTTTGCTCAGTTTACTCTCGAGGTTGCGGTCTTTTCTACCAGTATAATTTCTTTTTATTTGTACATATTACAACTTGCGATATTTATTCCCATAGCCTCCTTAATAATCAGCGAAATAAATGCGTAAATATTTCAGACTTTCCTGTAATAAATCGGTTTACAAAGAGAAGCAACGTTGCGCTAACGTATAACGATTCGTTGTCAAAATGTATTCTGGTTTTCATTTACATAAAAGATCAGTTTTCACACAACTGCGAAGTCGTGGAGCGTTCTGCTGAGAATCACTCACAGTTGGTGGTGGTGTCAAAGAAGGTAGAGATAAAGAAATGAACGAGAAATATTCTAGCGTAGTGGAGAAAAGAAAGTTAGGGCATCCATCGAAATTCGGAAATATTTTGTACTTAAAAAGACTTAAGTAAATTGTATCATCCAGGTCACCTCCAGCATAAAATAGTTATTGGTACAACCCGTAAATTCATTGCTTCTTGGAAGTTAAACTGCTGAAGTCCGATCTGGAAGCTTCTGGAAAACTCACCCGTCGCGCAATACCATAGGTTTGAATTTTTTGTCATTGCATTGTATAATAGCCCAGCTCTAATTCTACATCTTTGCATAGCATTCGAATTGGAATGGCTTTTCAATGGCTAAAATAAGAAAGCTATATTCTTAGGGTAGGTAGTCGGCCATGACCAAGGAGGTTTTGCCTTGCGATAATGGATAGGAGTTGCTCTAGGTCTCCGTAGCTCGGCCGTGTTGCCTTGCAACACACTTTAGCGGCGGCTGGTGATGCATTCATTCTCCCTAACCTTATCCAACTTACCGCTTTCCCCTCGAAGTCCTCTTAGCGCACTTTCCAATCCTTCCTTCCCGCCTTTTTAAGCATTTCACTCGTAAAGAATTCATTTTAGCCTTCGACAAGGCTCGCTCTAAAAGCTTGAAAAGTGCACTGTTCGTTCTATTCCATGCTACTCGTCCCACCGCATTAGCGAATGTTGTCTTTCGTAATGAATTTCAGGAGACCCTCGATGATCTGCTCGCACGAAGACTTGTTCAATGCTCGAAAACTCGGGGTTATTCCTCGATCGTGTCTCGGGATCCGTTTACGTTGTAAACATTCCTTTCATCCCTTAACTTGCGCGTAGGAAATCTGTAACTTGTATTTCCTTTTATCCAAGGACTAAATTTCTTCATGCTTAGTTGGCATCGCAGTGACTTCGAGTTTCTTGCTTTCCTTTTTTAGGAAAATTTGTATATTTCTGAGTTTTAGAGAACCTTCAAGCAAGGATGAGTGTTACAGTGGTTCAACCTGTAAAATATTTAGTCAATCAGAAATTTGTGTTAAGTGGTTATATCGATGTTGGATTTTTTTCTTTTCTATTCCATTAAACTCCACTAAGTTATGATACAAGTTTTCTTTTTCGTTGTTTCTACTGTAAAGGGATGCGTGGTGTTATTCTTCTGGTTGTCAGTTGAAGCCGAATTTCTTACTTTTCACCGTTTTAAGATTTGATAGTTGTCCTCTAGATTGCATCTCTTCACAAATAAGGCTGAGGAACACTATCATACATTTCCTACGTCTTCTCGTCTTATTTAGGCTTCTTGTAAGCTGTAAACTCTTGATCATATAATTGGTAATCGGGGTTTTCTCTGAAGAGTTAGAACATCTTCCAATTCCTTTATTTCGAAGCAGTTAGGTTTGCATGAGAAGCATTTTTTATTCCTTTTCAATGTTGCTTCGAAGAACCTTGTGTTTCTCTTCTTGGCATAGAGAACTGTGCGCACATGGTTCTGTATAAGACAGTCTGAAGGATTGCGCGAAATCGGTGCACAGAAATAGTGTGGGCGTTACAAGCAAACAGCACGCTTATCCTGAAAGGGAACAACATTACATTAGTATGTAATGTGATGCTTTCTATCTTCACGGAGAGGCTTCCATCATGGCCTTCCCCTGCGATTGTGTAGACTCCTCGGAATTGATGCTACAATGAATGATTTGCTGCGTGAACTGGTCATGTTCTCAGGTACGAAGCCGGGTCATAATTCTTCCCCAGTTTTACGGCTTCAGCGGCAGCGACCCTCTCTTAGCAACGCGAATGCGGTCTGCAATGTTTACTCCTCGAAATCTCTCAATAAATCGTCTACGTCCGCAGAACAGACCTCAGCGGAAACTTTCATGATTTATAAACGGTGACCATTTTATTATTCGAATGCAGACGACCAGCGTTTTTTTCCTTTAATGACATCTTGAGGAAAGAGTTATTCATTATTAAAGGAAGTTATGAAGATCGCATAGTAATGATAATACGTAGTGTGTTAGCGATTACGGTTTATCTCATTTATCTAGGCGAATGGTGTTTTCAATGTATTCCAGGTAAAGATTAAGACGTATTATTTATTTGTATGTATGTACATACTTTATTGTCTACATAATGCAAAATTCCATGTTCTCGCGTCATACACTTAAAATTTATTTTAGCCGACCTAATTCTCGTATGCATTCATTTCCTTGAATCCAGTTAGGATTTGCAGTAAACTAAAGCGTGTTTAAGTCGCGATTTCTTCGTGGCGTTTCGGACGCCAGGCTGTCTCGCGAGCGAGATCGTTTTTGAGATAAAAATGGCCACATGCACCTAGCGTAGAATTACTACCAGTAATTTTTTTGTAAAGCATAAGTAATATATTGTAATGAAGTGGAGGTGACATAAGTATAGTTGTACGGTACCGATGGCAGTTGCCTCTTGTAAAAATCTTGCCATTTGCTGTACCTTGATTACTACTGCACTTGGTTTTTTCCGTACAGATAATTCGGTCTTATCTTCCGAATCTTCGGCAAAAATGTATATATTTTGCTCCCTTTCTGTTGCGTTGACGCTGGGAACGTGATAATTGGACGCGAAGAATCCGCGGAACAAAAGGGGTCCGTAGACATTTCTCGAACGGTTTCGCCGTATTTTTAGCGTTGGAATTCCTTTGATTTAATTTTGGAAAAGGTATTCATTCTGTCATCCTTTACGATATCGCTGTCGGGACGAGAAGACGATGTCCGAGTCGGTCACCGAGCGTGCACCAGTCAAGTGTTTCTGGTGGGTCTTGCGTTCAAGGGGCCCGGTCTCGAATCCCTTCTTAAGAGCCCCGACAAGGATTTTCGCCACCCTAAAGACGGCGGCCGCTCCCCTCGCCGAATCGAATGTGCCTCCATGAGCGCCCTCGTGCGGATCACGTAGGCATGCCCTCCCACCAGGTGCGGCACCAGGGATAATGCGGCGGCGGGCAGAGGGCGTCTTTGTCCCCGGCTATACCTGGGTCGGGGTCCCTCGGGGGAGGCTTCCCTTTTCTGGAAGTTCCACGCTGCGACGGATTTCCGCCTGCCCTTCTCCCACGCCTCCGGCGTTGCCGACTCTTTCTCCCCGGTGCACGTGCAGCACGGAATACTAAAAAATATGCTTCATTCCTGCGCACTTTTTTACTTTTGAAATACCCGGAGTGTTTGCTTAGGCGAAGTTAGTGTTTTCTGAAAGTGTTAACCAACGAATCCAAAAGACATAGTATAACAAACCAGAAATATCTGGGAAAGTGTTTACTAATAGATCCCTAGTAGTTACTGTAAAGTAAAGTAAGGTTTCCATCATCCGGGCTTATAGTTTTCTTACGAATCTTAATTATCATAGATAATCTGAAGACCAGATTTGGTGGGTACGGAATTATTGCTCTTTCCTCTCCATTAAAGTCGGTATTACCTAGCATTTCAACCTTTTCTTATAGTCATTGCTCAAAGTCCGGCGTAGCACGTTAGATTATATAATTGTAGTTTTATTATTTTACAGTGAGTTAACAGGGTTCCTGCAAATCGGGATTAGCAACTTACGTATTGGCCTTGGGCATGCAAGTAGATCAGTACATTTCTTTCCATTCCTGACACCCTCAGCTTCACATAATTCGCAACATGAAGTTCACTTCTCTTATGTCTTTTAATTTTTATTGACGTTTGGAGTTAGCGATCGATATGGTTATTGCTGAAAGTCTAATTTTTCCCTTACCCTAATAGTTATTATTATCAAATCATTATTGCACGTAGTTCAATGTCTCTCAAAGTGACATTTTTCCATTAGGCAAGCATAATTCCCGGTTAGTCGAAGCACGAACAATTGTGATTGTTAAGACTATGTTACAGTGTTAACTCTAGTGTTTGCATACTCTGCGGAAAATATCCTCGCGTAAGTATAGCAGAAATCAAGCCCAAGTGTAAGCATGACCAGAAATGACATTTCGCTCAATTGGAAAGTCAGCGACATTGCTCTGTGTTGTGAATAAGGAAGTCGTGTTATAGAGAAAATAGTAATACAAAATATGTATTAACCGAATAAATTTTGGCTGAAATTGATATGTCCATAGCGTGTGGGAATCGAGTCCGAATATCAAGTTACGTGGGTCGCTTTTCCTCATCTCAACAACTTTCAGATTTTTCGACCACAGCACGAAGGTAATTAAATAAGCCTGTGAACGTTAGGAACGTATTTGCATAAATATATCTTGTATAACTGCATCAGTAGCGAAGGAATTTGCGAGTTATTCATTTGCACGATCCAAAATCTCTCGTTCATTATCTCACTATCTCCACAATGCGTTCGGTTACTCGCAGCGCATTGGTATTTACTTTGCAATTATTTGTTTCCACAAATATGTCTTCCGAAGTCGTTTGAATTCTATTGGTGTTGATGCTTCCCTCATGGGATTCCGAAACTCGTCCGTCTGCTTTCACCTCAACGCGACTTTCCTCCACTCTCTCTTATCTATAATATCTGCGCTCGGAGTCTCGCACACCTGCATTTTCTTTCTCATAACTTCTATTACGACACTAGTCTTAAATGAATAATGTAAATTATTCACTCTCATTCCGATCGTAAATTAATAGAACGGTATTCTGAACGTCTTTAAATCGGACGTTACGTTGAACGTAGAAGCATCATTTTGCATCGTAACGTATTTCTTGATCTGAGGTGCCTAATGTAGTTGTGTTTATAAGCCCTATTTGTTGTCTTGATCATGCTCGAGTATCGTTGAAGCAATATTAGTACATAATGACGGAATTGTTGATGTAAAATTTTTATTTGTCGAAAATTGTATTTGTTATTATTTTAAACGTATTTCGTTTCTCATTCGCCCATAAATTCTATATTTTCACTGCTAGTTTTGTGTTTTAAACTTCCTACATAATATACGTAACAATAAAACAGTGAGGTCTATCAACAGTTATATTCTGCAAGCCGCCTTTCCGTTTGTAACTGGTTATGCGTGCACCTTACAGTCGATACGCTAGCAGCTTACGGTAGTGAATCGTTCATGGAATTGTGAATAATTGAAGCGACTTGTCCTAAGAATCAATTTCACCGATCTTTCTCGCCGTATCTGTTCGGCCCATTTAATAACGTCTTCCATAAACGTACTATCTCTGAATTTGGGCTAATTCAACCTACGTTTGCGAAGATTCGGGACGTAAGGTCAACCAATTATAAACAATTGGGCACATAAACCGCCAAAACGGAGAGAAAAATCACTCATTCCAAAAGGTTTGGAAATATCGAGTTTAAAAAGATCGTGCAAGCATAGGGACGTGGGCGAGCTATTATAAATGCCAAAAGGGAAACCCGAAAAATGTGTAAATCCAATAATCACGAATAAGGTTAACACGACAGGAGAACTGGAACTCAAGACTGCCTTAGTTAGAAACGTAGTGATAAAATACGTAACGAATTGTGCGGCCGTGGTCCCTCTTCCTTGAATTGGAAGGTCGAGCAGAGATAATTTGGAAGTTACATTTTAGAATCTCTTCACCCGGTTGAATTACTTGGGTAAATAAGAGTTTTCAAATGGAGCACGCTTAGGACATTTTTGATTTTAATACACTTCACTTTTTCCACAGACATTGTCTATGTAAGACATACAAGTAGCTGGTACGAAAGTGGGAATTTTAAGGCCAGGAAACCGTCCTGAGAACTTACAGGGAAAATTAATTGGAATTAGGACTAAATGGTGAGAACATAATTGAAAGAGTTCATTATTAGGAAAGCTAACTAATCATAGAGTCGACCTAGATGAAAGTGCCGAAAACCTACTTTCAAAATACGCATTTCGAATTTCACAGTTATAGTACGTTACCTGTACACACTAAGTTTTATTCGTCGATATTTAGAACGTATCTCTATGTACAACGAAATATGATAAATTTTATATAGAATTTTAACGACAAACCTGAAATCCGAAAACAAGATGCTTCAGAACGCATGATGGGCACCTTTGGGGGCAAAGGATGATTTCAATGGTATCCGATGTTTATCTTATCAACACTTTCTTCCTTTTTTTCCTTAGGGGAAACATTTCTTATACGAAATATCCTAAAAGCAAATTGCGGGGAACGCAATTGGTCGGGGAAGACGTTTCGACGTGAATTCTCTATTTATCTTATGCTCATAATTTACTCCGCACATTTTCAGCCGTGTCATAAGCGTGTCTCCATGTATTAAAGATCAGAAAAGTTTTGCAGAGTATGCCATAATTTGTATGTCCCAACTCCACTTTTCGTTAGCTTGACTAAATAATACTTCATTTGTAAAATCACATTCGCGGCCATGAAGTTGCTTTGTATTAAAATAGCCACAGAAAATGACACTATTTTAATTATCAACGTTGGCTCAGGGACTGTTACATTAACCACGGAGTAATTTCCAAAAATCGTTAAAGATGTATGTATGATTTACGTCGTTCATATTCCTTTAATTATGAGAGAACGACTATCGAAAATACCACATCTCCTTACCTATCGCAAGGATTGAAACCGTCGATGTATGTTTCCTATCCGTTAAACGCAGTGGAATCGGTCAGCTGTGCTATTGACTTCAATTTCTGCGCTTTGACGGTACTCCCGATGGAAATTGGTTAATCTCCTTCGGCTCCTTAGAATGGCATCAATGGAGGCAAGACAGAAATGGCGGGCTTTCGCCAGGCGTTAACCAAGGTCAGTGATGGCAAATAGATATCAGATGTCGCGCTCCAAGGAATAGCTCGCCCACGTTCCTACGCTCGTACGCTATCTTTTTAAACTCGATATTTCCTCGTAGCGCCGAATGGAAGTACATCCGCCGTCTTTCTTTTCCCGTAACCGATATATGGGTAAATCGATCCTTTTCCTACAGACCTTTAAACTCCTAGATAACGGTTTACTTTGTCTATTTTCATTCAGCACTTAAAAACAGAAGATGTTTTCAGATTCCATTACTTTAAAGACTCAACGGAAGTTCCTTGTTTGGGATAAAATGCGGCAATTTACTTATCGGAAGCTTCTTTGTTACTCATCATAATTGAATAACTACTGCATTCAAATCAAAGGGGTTCACTGTTTATCACCGAAGTTTTTAATATGCTTTTCGCACGCTAAGATGTTCGTCCTTCACGATGATACGGCGTTAAATTTTGGTGTTCTAAGAAACAGTATGCGGTGCATGTGAAGCACATAAATGGAAACTGCCTATTCTTTGCTCTTAAGTACAAACAGTAATATAGTTCTTAGGAGAGGTTCTTAATAGCGGTTTATGAGTTCTGGTGTTGAATATGTATTGTAAAATATCTTTCTTACGTTTCCGAATTCATCGTTTTCTAGCATAAAAGTTCAGTATTCTTTTTCTTGTGTTAATGTTGACCTCGTGCATCTGAATATGTAGTCACACACGTTTGAAAATCCCGTTATCGCAGCATATCAGCTTTGGAAGTCAGTGTCATTCTAGTGTTTTCGTTTAGTTCATTACGGAGATTTTCTGCAAAAGTTTTGTCGAAAAGACTGTGAATTCTGCCCTCTCTCCCTCTAATATAACTGATAGTTTAAGTGATTCTTGTGATTTTTTTGTTCATGTGTTTGTTAAGAGGAATCGAGCGGTTCCCCGATTTATTTGTTACACTGGTCCATCGGGCACCGAAGTTTTTTTGCAAAAGTTTTGTCGAAAATTACCAAAAAATATGAATTCTTCCTTCTCGTCTTTACTAATACAAGTTTAACGTCAGTGTTAGTATGCAACAAGGGTTTTGGGCCCGACAGAAATTCATGTCTCGCCCAATTAAGATTTTGACTAGAGAAGGTGATTTTGAATCTAATTGTCTTTGTCCCATATATCCTTGTTCTTTATTATACGGCGAGGAATCAGTGCAATTCGTCTTACTTTAGCAGATTTCTATATCGGAAACTAATTACTGTTTCTATCTCGTATGTGTTCGACTATCAAGACTCCCAATATAAGATAGCGGAACCATCCTTTCCTCCTTTCCAACTTTTATCTCTGTTGGCGATCTTCTTGTATAC
This sequence comes from Ladona fulva, assembly GCA_000376725.2. Lineage (NCBI taxonomy): Eukaryota > Metazoa > Arthropoda > Insecta > Odonata > Libellulidae > Ladona > Ladona fulva. The sequence continues at coordinate 471,105 of KZ308443.1, forward strand.
GTGCTCCACCTCACATTTTCGCCAATCACTCAGAGGTCCAAAGATCCTCGTCCAGCGAAATCTCTCATTTTCCCCGCACTAAATCACTCTACAGCTGTCTACTGTCCTACTCTGTCCCCTAACTTCTTCTGGAACGAGCACCGTTTCGAATCTAGGCGGAAACAATCGTCTGCGTTGCGCAATTGTTGGTAGTTTCACTTAGGAAACTCCAAAGAAATGTTTACGGCGCATCGTTTCATTTGAGTGACACTTTTAGAGCTGGTGTTCTCGGTCGTAAATGGTGCCTCTTCGGGAAACATCGGCCGCTTTACATTTCAGCCCGAGCTGTCTTTTCACGTTTTTTCCGCTCGTTTCAAAACCCTTTAACGTCTGCCGTAGCTATTCTTGGTTCGGATGGTTGTAAAAGACGACTTACCTGCTTCGGAATAGGCATTATTTGTATTGTGGGAATTCGCACTCCGTAGGATATTTTGTGTGGACAAGGTATGGGATTTCTATCGTCGTGTTTGTTTTATCACGTCGAGTTGGTGAATTTGTTTTCGATATAGGAGGAAAATTCTTGCGAAATTTGAGATATGCGTCAATTTCTTGGTTTTCCGAGATTTTATCTTATTTAACGAATCTAATTTTTACGCCAACTCATCAGGAAGTTATACTTTTCGTGTAGTGGGAAGCTCACACATGTCGTCACAAGGAAGGATTTACTGTCATCAGGGATGAGACCTCGAGAATTCTAAATTTAAGTGTAATGTAATGGTCGCTGGGTTAATTCGTTTCCGAGATTGATTTAACATGGCGATTTACTTGGGAAATTGATGGAATCACAGTCAAAAATAAAACTATATAATTAGTTCTTGTCACGCCGTAGAGATTTGTCAATAACATGGGATGTCTCGTTAATAATTGTTATTCAAATCCGCGTATTTTGATGGTTGCCGGACATTACGAATTGTATTCCCACTTTGCATAAGCATAAGGAATGTGGGAGATCTGGGTTCGATTCCCAGTCATGTCGCTATTTTTCACATCTGTTTATCCATTAGGGTTAGCCTAAGTCATCCAATATTGAAATACTTCAGCTTCGCTTTTTGGTATATAGTAATTGGTGTGGTGGTTAGATGTCGATCGAGCTGGAACTCGGTAGCAAATTCTTTTAATTTCGCCCCTCGAACCTTTTTCGTATTCTTAGGTAAGGACGCAAATATTTTTGTGAGAGGTTGGCCGGATTAGCAGAATGGTTAAGCAGGCGTTTCGTATTCGAAAATAGGCCGAGAGGAATGCCTTTATCCTGCAGGGGATGCCGTCCAGATAAAGCAGTCCCTTCCTAAGGACTCGTCCTTTTTTCGTTTGAATGAGTTTCTTTTCTTTGTTGCTGTTTTTCGCTGAAGGACCATTTACGAAGGGAAAAAGGTTGCAGTCTTCGTGAGGTATTCGCGACTGCGTTTACTATCTTTCATTTTCACTATTTTTTTTTTTAATTGATTATAGCCCTAAATTGAAGACTTATTATGGCTATTGAGGTTATGTGTAGCAAACTCAGATTTGGCTAACCTGGAGATTTTTAAATTCTTCAATTTTGGAGAATTTTTCTTTAACTCAATTTTTTTATGCGCGTTATTTAATTTTCTTGACCATTGCTACCTTTATACGTTGTAATTGGAATGTTTTATTATAGAAATTTAATCGCAAAGGCTTAGAAAGTTAATGGATAGCTTAATTTAAAATACATACGTAATTTTATATGTAGTACCTAAAAAATATTCCTCACTCGCAGATCCATGTGCGAAACCAATTCGATTGTTCGACATTATATCATTATTATAAATAATGTGTTCATTTTTAGTTTTTATGCAACTCAAAGAGGCTAAGGGAAGAGGTGATTGCCCCTGTAAATCAACCCCTTTAGATCATTGGAGCCGGCGTACCTATATGGCGTATATTTAAATTACGCGCATTAAGTGATTATTCAAAAGATAAGTAGAAAGAAATCACTAATCATGAAAGTTAATTTTATAAGACAAGGTGCTAATACACCCAAATGATCGCCGATCATGCCCGCATGGTGAAGATTTTCCGCCTACCCATGTCCTGAACCATCAGGGGATGCTGAATAATTTTGTGCATTGGTAGATCGGTCGCTGAGCAAGAGAAGCTAATTTGATCTGATTAATTGCGGGAACGGCAACTTGGACGATTTCTTTAATTGCTCTCGTGTTCAGCCTCAAGCGTCCCCGCTACGTGCAGAATTCCGCAGAAATAGCGAGTGCAAGTCGTGGGTAAGGAGATGCACGTCTCCTCTTTTTGAGGAATATCGGCCACTCCTTTTTTTGCCACGTGTTCCCCTCCGGAAAGGGGAGGTCTCCCTCACTTGCCACATCCGTTTAGCTGACCCGCCTCCCTCCTCATTCAACCCCTCCGCGACTTACCGCTGCTGTCGCCAGGAAGTGGGTCAGTGTGGAAACTCTCCCGCTGTGTGACTCGATTATAAATAGTACTCGCGGAGCGGGGCGAAAGGGAAAATGGCCTTGTTGCAGCCGTCTAATGAGGTGCCGCCTCTTCGTCGATAATCGGGAGCCGTGCATTGACAAACCTCTTTAATTAACCTCGTTTTGAATTCCATCTCCCGCTACGGAGATGGAAGTTCACGCTGCCGATTTCAAACCCCTGCACACACACAAGACTTTTCTTTACGTGAAGATTTCTTGAAGGTCTTCGGTTATGTGTTGTTTTTGTTGTGTAGAAGAAAGAAATACGTTTCGAGCAATGATTGGGTAGTTATTAATTGATATATCCGGTGGTTATTTAGGGCGAGATTGAGGGCTGTTTAACATATTTTTATTTTCCTTTGAAATTTTAGGGATTGTCAAATTTTACATTCATTATACTTAAGCGTTCTACCTTTCGGTAAGTTCGTGTGTCTTAATATTCCCTACTCAACTTTTCGTTTCTTGATAACTTAACCTTTTTTGTCATCTAACAACTTTTGTCTCTGTCTTCCCCTCTGCTTTTTCCCTATCTTTCTACCCTCTATTACATTCTTTAGCTATCCCTCCCCTCGCAATATTTAACCCACCCATTTCTTCTAGGGAGATTTAATTAGGTACTACAATTTTTATAAAGTTATTATGTTTTTACTTCATGCAGCGACTACTTTTAGGTAAATCGCGTATTAATTCTTCATCAGACCTCAGACTGGCATCAGACCATAAAAAATATAATCGTCGTAGTTATATAACCCTTTCTCAAGAGCGTGGTGATAAATTAAGTCAAAATCATGAAAATCTGTAGTTCTTTGGTTCATTGGGGAAAGTCACGTAAATTTGGACCTAGAAGAGGGTGGAACTGTTGTTGTTTCGAATAGAATTTGCCCATCTCCTTAATCGAGAGTGGTGTAAAACACGGACAACTAGTTCGCTGCATTTTCTCTTCCCCGCCCTCCCCAAACTGCACAACCTAATGGCTCGTGCGTGACCTGGTATACGTGCATTTATCCATGTGTTCGATATGCGGGCTACCGCTACCTGAGCTTCTGCGCTCATGCAAGTCTTTCGCCATCACGCATTCAAGCGCTCTTTCTAGGTAACTATACAGAGAGACTTCCATCATCACTGAAAGCTCTTCATACCAATATTTTTGTTTTCCAGTAAGATCTTCGATGATTTAACATTTGTTCACCACTCGGAGATGGATCCGTGGAGGGAAACGTTCAAGTTTTATATTGAGTTCATCGAAAGTTTTACTTTGAACTGAATTAATAGTGCGGAAGATAACTATTTATTTGGTTAATTTTTAGTTAATACTCGGTATATTGTATCCCGAATTCCATGGTTTTCATCGATTTGGGTTGAAGAGAATGCTTGTATTTCTGAAGGAACAAGGAAAAGTCTAACTTTTAACACAATAAAGCAGTGTAATGCATTAGCAGTGGATTATAGCTTGTATTTCTATTTAATGTGGATTATTTATCAAACGTTCTCTTGCTTTCTCCTAGCACGTAGCACAAGTTGTTTTCATTTGCAGTGTGAAACTTTACATATGTACTGAGTCATTCATTCCTTAGTTCTATACATGGCTTGTTTGTCTTATAACTTCGAAGGCAACGTCTCCGATACATCTTTCGAAATGTTTCTCCCTCCGTACTTGTGACCTGCGAGTTTGAACTTCACTATCTTTCGCTTCTCAGCATTTTTTCCTTGGTATATATCTGCAAACCTATCAAGATTTATTCTTATATGTCCAGCATCTGAGTGTTTGTGTTGACCTTTTCCTTATTTTAGTTCATGCTGTAAGGGTTTCCGTGAAACCTGGATGGGGGTCTAGTACTAATTATCAGACAACCGAATTCCTCATGTGTCTTATATTAATAATTGCTTTGTACCTGCCCATGGTTCTCCATCTAGACAAAATATATATCATGGAAAAACGTGAATTTGTAGCGATTCCATCGAAATCTATTCTTAAATAACGTTTTTCCGTCGTCCAAGGAATTCTTCGATGTTTGTCTCGTCCACATTCGCGACGTCGAGCGTGAAAGTAGCCCTCGCGAATGCGGAGAGAGTTTTTGCTATGTTCTGCAGGGGGGGAGAGGGGTCGTGAGGAGGGAAACCCCTTGGGCGGAATTGCAGAAAAGAGGGGCAGCGCATGCGCGCGCATGGCCATGGGGGAGATGTATCCTGCAATCGGTGCTTGCGTCACGGTTGTCCTAGGTCAGACATTTCTCCCGTTTGTGATTTTGGTTCAATGGAAGCAGAACAGCTCTGTTTTACTACCCTTTGACTTGTTTATTGCCGAATTCTCTCAAGTTCTGCGTATTGAGGCTTTCTGCTGTTGTGTGACCTGTCTTAAGGACGTCACGCTTTTACTCTAGAACGACCGGACCGCCATAAAACAGTGGTCAATGGTCGGGAAAATTCTCCAACCAAAGGCGTATTGTCCGAATGTTATTTCGTCACGGGTTTTATTAGGGAATGCTTTCGGTAGAAGATGGAAACCTCTTAACGGTTTGACCTGATCTCTGAAATAGGGACAGAAGTAGACCTCGCTACAAATTGTTGCCGTTAAATTCTTTTTGTAAATGTTTACTTTTTTCGTTGAGGAAAGAGCCGAAAATGAGAGGCGGTTGGAAGTAGAATTTTTTTTCGGGCGTTGAATTCTTTTTTTCTCCAGTTTCTAATCAGGCGCTCGCAGGATTCTTTTTGTCGTGTTGTGAAATTTTCTGTAATCAGAATGTATGTCCTCGGAGGGCTGGAGAAATTATTGAGAGAATATTTTGCCGATTGGTGTAAAAACAAATGTTGAACCCCCCGATTTCTGCTAAATTTTCCCATTTTCGGAAACGTGAGTCATTTGGATGAAGGACAATTCCGTCTTCCAACACCCTTCTTTGTCTTTGAGACAAGTGTACGTATTTAAGTTTAGATGCTTCGTTTGCTCTCTGTTTCGCACGTTTAGTACTTCGCGGAAATCCCCCGCTGCTTCTATGATGGCATGCGATATTTCTCCGAATCACATCGCTCCACATAGGTCGACCATGAGCTTAATTAGTCCCTCTCCTTGAAGGTAGTGATATAGACTTGAGGGCATAAAGGTAACGTTGCTTCGGGGCAATTCTCGGCGATTTTAAAGATCGTGTGTAGTTAACTGATGCCAATGCGAAGTGAATAACTTGCGCCACCCTACCGATTGTCTTACTCCAGGATAATAAGTGGTTATAGGTGTCAATGATCAGAATACTTTCCCCTGTTATCTGTTCTTTTATCCATAAATTCGCTCACTTTCATAACTCGTGAAATGTTCATTAATGAGGTGGTCATTCCGTACAGTTTGTATGATAAACTTCTTCTTTGATTCAATTTCGATCCCTTAAAAATCGATATCCATTAATTATAAAAAATTCGATGGCATTTTAAATATTTCATGTATTATTTCCCTCCTCCTCTTAAACAGGAACGATCGACCAAATACATTTCTACTTGGTGTGAGAGAAATTGAATATCCAACCCTGACCGGGATTCGAATCCGGGACCTTAGCTAATTAGTGACTACTGAATTGGAATGACAAGGTTAGCTTTAGAAGGCCGCAACTCAGGTCGAAGGAAAGGTTATTTTTTAGGCCATTTAACGTGGCATTTGCTGTCAAGCATCTCTCTTTAGGGATCAAAGGACTCTGCCAATTTTCTGTTTCAGAACAGTAAGTGTTCATTATAAATAATTTTCGCTTTACCTGGGATTAAATTATAGCTAATTTTCGTCTCGACAACAGGTATTCGCTGTTGCAATGTAGAATAATTCACGTTGAGGACGTGAGGTATTGAATGAAAATGAGTGAATAATTTTAATTTACAGATGGACCATCTTCAGGAAGTTAGGTGATGTACCATCGTATACTGTCACATCAGGATATCCTACTGCGTATTGCCGTAATTTTCCGACTCAGACCTAAACTTAAATGTTAGATTAAATTATGTGAACCTTAAGATTTTCCTCCTCCTATCCGATCTTTTCCGATTAGCGTCGTTGTAGTGCTGTGCTATTTGAATTAGCAAAGAAAAATTTGGCATTGTTGATATTTACCTTCAAATGTTCTTGTTAATACTTTAAACGGCAATTGATAATGTAGCTAAATACTCCAAGTGAATTGAATGAAATAGCTTTAAAGATCTCAGCGACTGAAGTACCATTTTGGTTGGATTTAGTTTTTATGGAAATATCATAGGAAAGTCAATCCTCGCTGGTCATATATTAGCGTAGCAAAAATTACGAAGTGCGGAGGAAGATGCGAAATTAATAGGTAAACAATTAATGAAGCAACTTCTAAAATTTTAAATAGTAGCAAGAAATAGAATGCACGATAATTTCCTATTCGTGAACTCGAGCTTCTTAAATTTTTCTCGATCTCCCAATATGTTGCACGAATAATGTCATAAGTTGCAGATCGTATGTTATTTCAACTTCCGATCGAAAATAATCCGTCTTAAAAATGACTGCGATGATAGTGCACATTTTGGTCACAGGCTCGCGTTTTTTTTTTTTTTTTACAAATTGCCCGCGCGATTTCTCAGCATCATTGTCGTCATTATTTGGGAGGAATCGGAGTAATAACCGTGGCAGTTGGCGTCGAGATGTAATGCATAGCGTTGTTTACGGATGGTGATTCCTGGCTGCCAAGGAGAGAGTGAGCGGCCAAGTGGGAGTGGATTCCAGTTTGTCACGTGACTTAGCAGTCGACCTTGAGATCACACGGAGCAGCCAGCTTGTGCGAATGACGTCAGCATGGGATCCTAGGGGCCCTCCCCTCTCACGCCCTAGCGCTCGGTTCTCCACTGCCCATCCCCGAATTCACCCCCTCTCGTACTCTGCATGTTTAATTTCCTTACGGTATTCCATCTTGTCCTTAAATACTCCCGGAAAAGTCATTGCCCCATCTCCAGTATGAATCACCGCGCCGCGTTTAAATTTCGCAGTCTCTTTCCGCACTGTTGAGTAATAGCGGCGCCTTGTTCGCCCGTCTGCGGACGGGAACCAATTTCTGCAGTGAATGGGCGCGATTCCCACCTGATGGGTGTGGGCGCTGGATGTGGGAAGGAAAGTGTATGCCACCGCAGATGACTTTCGAGCATCTCGAGAAAGAGGAGCCGTGTAGACTGAAGGTGACTTGCCGAGACAGTGAATTTAAATACCCCTGAGGTACTTGCGGTCTCTTTTGGTGTTGAGTGCGTCTGTTATTTTTTGTAACAAAATCAGTTTTTTAAGTTAATTTTTCTCTCGATTTTGTAATCACCTGTAATGAAAATAAATGGAATGTAGGCTCTTTAAGTTCACCGTCTTCCCCACTCCGAAATTACCGTTATCAATTATTGACGTTCTAAGAAATTGCAACTTTCCCATCGTCTCGGTGTATTTTTTATGCGTTGAGTAGTGTATGATAGGACATCCTAGATTTTAAGGTTTTCTCCTCCATCGCAGAATGGAATAAAATAAAGGCATAAAAACAAATTACGTTCAATTCTATAGTAACAAAATACAAGATTTTTGTGCTGGAATTTCCATAATGTAAATACGGAAGATTATCGATTTGGCAAATAATATTGTGAATGAGATAGTGGCGTTCCTAATAACAATGAGGTAGCTGTCATAATCTTGAATCCTAGCTATTTAAGACATTCCCAAGGAAGTTTGTAAGTATGTTTCTCATCTGCAGTAGTTCTATCATCGTTATATCAACCTTATAAATTATGCGTTGATTGATTAAATGATTTAGGTAACGTGTTTACATTTCATTGCAATTTTGGTTAAGTTAATACCGCGAAGTATATGCGAGCCCCACAGTTATTAAACCTTATTAATAAAGTATTATACAAACTGCGTTTGTTCATGGCTTCCTATAACGTTCGAATATTTGAGTGCTTTGAGTCTAGCATAATTATATACTTATATGATCTATTTATTCAGGTTGGTGTCGAAACTTTTGTTAAAGTTTTAAAGGTTTCCTGAGACCCTCCAAAAGAGCAGTTCAATGGGTGAGGTTAATAACACAATTTTTAATCACAGAAAAACATTCCTTCCTTATTCTATTATCAGAGTATTCTTTTATAAGTTAAATCAACCGCGTCGCTAACAAAAAACTCTGTTCTAGAACAAGAAAGTTTAATATCGTATCAAACTAATTTTCGAAAGATGGGTACGGAATAAGAAATTTCATTTGATTAATTTACTGTAAATTATTTTACGGAGGTTTTAATTCTCTCGATGACTCTGTTTTAGTTAGTGAGTTTGTTTCTGCTAGTCGGTGCACAGTTGTGGATTTACTGCTGTTACAGGGCTGACGTTCTAGGAACTGCCGCTGTGCTTCTTTCTGCAACCCGCTCACCGTTCTTGATGCGGAGCACTTTCTCCCCGCATACGATCTTCAGAAGTTAACGTATCGCTCTCTCTATCACAATGGTTTTTCTATGCTTGCGTTGCCTCGCTGAATATAGTACAGAATCGCTGCACTCTCCCCTCAAAAGTTTCTAGGTTCGCCCCAGAACTGAGATTTACTGCAAGCGTGCAGGGAGAGATGTGGAGAGATTTGGATCTGTAAACGCAGAAACGTGAAGTTCCTATCGATTTATTCTCCCCTAAAATGAATTATTTAGAAATTAGGTTTGAAAGCTTTGCAAGTTGCAGCTCATATCTTGGATTTTTCTCGGCGGTCGTATTCGAATGAACCGTATGAATATTAGGGATGCTGTGCAACCTTTTACCGTCCTGAGCTTAGTTCAAGCGTTCTCGATGTGGAAATGTTGAAAATAGGACATGCGATGCTGGAAAATAAGACACTGTTGTTGCGCAAACAGCACGTCTTCGGAGCCGCGGGAAAAGTGGCAACGTTGCGAAGGAGAAGATGCATCTGTCACAGGCGGCGGTTCTTCAAATCGTCACGATTCCATCCTTGTGCCCGTTATTTCAGTTTGGCGCTTTTACGAAAAGATACCAATCAGATTAAATGGTTACATTTTAAATTTGGGTTTCGATTTTTCAGTGTATTCTCAGAATAAATGCAATTATCCGAGCGTTACGTTTGATAATTGTTTCAGAACACCAACGATGTCACATTGGCTCGGTTTACTCATAGTCAAATAAGGCATTGATTATTAGGGTATATGTTATCATTATCAGGGTATAGGCTTGAAACATTCAGTGCCGGCTATCAATTCAGTTATACCTGATAATAAAATTGTGATGTTTTAATGTGGTTTTTTTTACGGCAACAGTTTAGGAGTTGAGTTGGATTTTATTCGCGATGCAATGTAGTAGACTCATTGTTGCAAGGTGGGGTTAGAAAGGGTTGTGCTGGAACGTTCGACGTTCATGTTAAGAGGGTCAGCACTTGTCCACAACAGGTGGTTAGCGGAACCGCCCTGGGTGGACCTGGAAACCACCCTTAATCCCCCGTACGCCTCCGATAATGACCATTTTTTTATTTTTATCCACGCTCCGAAGACACGTTATACTCGTTACCTTAGTGGCAACAGCAAACCAATGTAAGGTCAATCTTGGCAACGCTCCCCTAATGGATAGTTTTGTCGAAGATGATTAAGATTAGTGTGGTTAGTGGAAATAAAACTTCTTGCATACTTCAAAGCCAAGAAGCTTTATTTCCATTATTATGGTCTTACAGGATGCAACTCCTTCGCATATTGAGTTTCAGTAGTGAGGTTTTTGATATAAGTATAGAGGGGAAATTTACATACAGAAAAACGAAATAGGGGAAATGGTGCAACAACAAAAATTAACTACTCCACAGAAATTATATTTGAAAAACGCCACCGGTTTTGAGGCTTCTACTTCATCTTCGGGCACCAAATGTAAACAAGTTCTACCAGATTTTGCCAGAACTAATTAGTTAAATAGTTGCGAAGGAAAGATAATTATGATCTAAAGAGAAAACTTGTTTGGTGGAAATCTTGTTATATCACGACTTTAACTATACTATAATAGTTCTACAAATGCTCTGGTTTACGTTGATTACGCACTATGCGTCTACGTGCTCATTACGCATCCGTTTAATCCTGACGGAGAACTTCCTTAACAGATAGCGGCAGCTGATGACATGGCCTTGGCAATGAACTCTCTTCGTCCTCCGCATACCACTCTAGAGTAACCATAGATATATCCTTACTCTATGGAAGTAACTCGCTTTGCCATATGTTTTATTTAGTAATTTCGGAGGCCGGGAAACTATCTCTTGAAGTCGGTGAAAGATCTTTCTCTCCACCACATTTTAAACCCGACCCTAATTAATTTCTTTATCAGATTCGTTTTCTTTTCCTATTTCTTGTTTTCTGTGAGTCGAATATTTTAGTACGATCCGTTTAGATTAAATTGGTAGAATGTCAGGTTTTCAATGCAAAGTGCCTGTTTCAAGGGAACTCAAGCATATGAAAATAGTTTGTTACTGTGGATCCACAAGCTCCTTAAGCAATTTAAGTAAGGAAAAAGCATGGATAATAGAAAAGTAATCGAATCTTGCGGAAGTAAAAAATTCGTCGAGATGTTTATCAAACCCCGTAGTTGCTGTTTTATCTTCAGCAATGAATAATTGCAAATTTCTGCTTTCGCTTGAATGTATTCTTCTTAATTGATGTCTATTCAAACAGCTTTATTATCATGTACTACTATGGTCTTCATGTCCAAGACAGCATGAACTGATTGATAGTAGCTGTCATTGGTGACCTCTGCAATGATATCCATCGCCGTAATATTTTAATTTGGAGCAGAATTTGGTCTGTAAACTCCATCTTTTCCTTTGTCGTGGTTCATTATGATGTAATGTTTGTATTTTCATGTGGTTAGTTGTTGACAATTGGATGATATATGCTAAATATCAAAATTAATTTACGTATATTGCTGCAGTAATTCATTGGAATTTCCCCGATTAGTAAATTAACGAGTAATAATTATTCTTATTGAATTCACTAGCATATTATCGAACTTGGACCTCCGTAGCCGTTATATGCAAGTCATTTATAATTCTATTAGAATTTGCTTGTTAGTTTTCTTCCGACTTTATTTATTGATTTGTACCCAAAGAGTCCCAGTGGCTGTTGATCCTGCTTGTCATTACCGACAGTCGTAATAGTGTCCTCTTAGAATAATAATTACGTACTACGCGATGGGCTCTAAGTATTGTTATATAAGAGGACTGAAGACTATTATGTAACCCATGACAACGGACTAAGGTTAACGCATTATTCCTCAGTCAGGAATTTTGCAGGCATCTTGAATAAACGATAAGTTGGAAATGTTTAGGAGAAGATGATCGTGTGAAAATAACTTCACCTACGCAAGAATTGCTGATAAAGTTCTTATGCCGAAGGAGGCCATCTGCCTCGGTTTGCTCATGAAATGATGCACTTCTGAACGGGAAGAAGTTTAAACCAAATAATGGCCAGCGCACAGGAAGGATGTGTATTGGAAGGGGCACATCGTCCGTCAGGCGAACCCTCGGAACGGCTCTCTTATGTGCCCGGATAGGGATCGCAGGCACCTATTGTGAAGGTGAATTCTAAGGGTCCCCATGGCGGAAAGCGTGGAAAATAGAGACGAGTGGGTTGTTGTTCCCTTGTGCCTTGTTGCCGGATCCTAGGATGGCGTTGGGGGCATGTGCGCGCAGCCGGAAGTGTGGGCAGACCAAGAGGGTAGGGGGCATCCCTCATTTTGCGGCGTGCCTGCTACACGTAGGAAAATTATATAGCCGGCGCAACGTTGGTCGATCCTTCGGGGAGATGGAATCGTAATGCCGGGTCAAAAACGGGAAGTAAACACCGTGGGAATTGCTGTTTTCACGTATAAGATTCCAAAGCTAAGGAGTGGAAGTACAGCTCTGGAATCACAGCTTTTTGTGTTTCGGCAAACATGTAGTTCTTAGTAGTTTCTTACGCGTTTTTTCATTAATAATAACAATTATGCGACTATTCGGGTAAGATTGAGACTCGTATCAAGTCTCTTCTTGCATCTAACCATTTGTCTTGTGAAATTTAAAAGATAGATTGAAAAACTGCACAGAAGAAAACTAATATGTGGGTTTACAAACATAACTATGCACTTAGGAAAAATACACCACGGTAGGAGAACACCCTCAAGAAGGGGGGCCGTGATAAACCGGCAAAACCTACTGATAGTTGACTAAGTTTTAAGGGAAAGGCAGGTTATATCTCATCTAAGAAGCTAACAAGATGGTACATGCACATTAATTCATAGATATAAGTATTTGTAATAACTTTTCATAAAAATAAACAAGAAATACACTTTGTGTGAACGGAAACAGGAGAAGTTACATATTAAACTGCTTGCAGTAGAGATGATTTTGAAAATAACGTTCAATTAATGTCTGCCCGATGTCATTTTGAGAACTCTCCCGCCGCCTTCATCCTTGTCTTTCTCCTTTCTATCTTCCATAGATTATTATTTATCTTCCTCTCGCCTTCGAACCAGTGCCCTTTTCCGTTGGATTCTATTTATACTACGTCTTCGTTGTCCAATTTCCGGGATTATAGAAAGGTTATCGTAATGCTCCTAGTTTATTATTGGGTTCTGTTTCTATGCTGCTCCCAAATTGTTTCACTCTTGTTTTTATTTTCTCCCAAGATGTCGTTTAATAAACATCTTGAATGTGAATAAATTATTTAATTTTTATATCATCTACCAAAATTGTATGCAAGATTTTCATATTTAATGTCGCAATCGTGTAATAGAAGTCTAATAAGTGCAATAGAATTCTAGAAAAATAGTATCTAAGAAGTGTAATAGAATTTATTTTTTGATAATTTGAACGAACTAGACCACTAATTGTACGGCTATTTTCTTATTAAAATTCGTCTTTATACGAGATGTATTCATATTTATTTCCAAAGTTCATCTACAACTACATAAGTACCCTGCAAGCTGCCTTTCGGCGTGTGGCAGGGGGTTTTACGTACGTTATTGCTCTTCCGTCTGTTACGAATTCAGAAATAGATGTCTGGATAAAGTAGTAGTATTGTTAAAAGTGATTCGACAGCTTAGGTCATTTCGCACGTAGACCCCTCCGGGAATCGAACCCGGGACCGCTTTCACAGAAGTTGAACGCGTTGCCCACTTGGCTATCGGGAGCCCCATGACTGGCTAAAATCTTCAGGCAGCGACTTTTAAAAGCAACCGTATCTTTCTAGAAACTTTTAATGTTGATAAAAATTTGTGGAGATTAGATCTTGAACGCGCTTCGATTTCCCAGAGATCTTTCTGTGGGCGATGCTGTAAAAATGTGTAATCCTTCACGGAGATTGTGTCGAGAAATAAAAGAAGTTTCAACATTCTGTGGCTAGTACTTTTCAGAAAAAAATCGGAGACTTTAAAAGCTTGAACGCATCTAGATGTTCCATCGATGCGGGGATACGTGACTGGATACTCGTACATATTCGTGATGACCTGCATTTCAGGATGCTGTACATCTTCCGGTAGCTTTCTTTCGTGTTGTCCTAGGAAAGTCTTTTGTAGCTGTTTGAGGAATCCCGCTGTCTCACTTTGAGTGAGCGAACCCTATTTAGGAGCCATTGCCGAAGTGACACAATGTGATCGGCGAGGTGTGCCTTCAAGGGCGCCCCAAATGCCCTTCCTTGAGACACTCCATTGTCGTCTTTGCGTATGGCCGCAGGTCACTACCAAGGTTGCCACTTCGCCCTGTGTAAACCTGGAGTCGGAAAGATTTCACTTTATATTGGTAGAGGTTACTAGTTGGTATTATACACAACTGAGTAATTGGGGATAGCTACTTGTACAGTAAAACTGCCTTTGTTATTAACATTCGAGCACGACATCTTGTAGTTAAAAACGTTCTCTGTGGAATACTTTTCCGTATTGGAATATTATATCCCTTAAATTCCTTTATACATGACTTAAAGGAATTGACGATGGTAATTGTGTTGATGAATTTAGGTAGGGTTAAACCGAATGGGAGAATTTGGCCCCTGCTGAGATCGAACCTGGGACCGTCTCCAACGAAGGTGGTAGGCACTACTATTTGCGGTAATTGGAGGCCTCGAAATAAAGAATCCTTCCTTACAGATTGAACAGAATTCTGGTTAATTCTTCTGTTGTAGTTGGATAATTTCAGATCACTACGATACTAACGTAACACTTTTTTCAAAGATCACTTTATCGTTAAAAGTAAATATTAATTTCAGTATTTTTCATTTTTCTGACATGCTTACCCATGAGTGGATCAACGAGACTATTATGTTATTGTTGGGATTTGGGAGGCAATTAGTTGGTAACATGAATTAGCCTTCTGTTAATTGAAACCAATCAGAATGCGGAATGTTTTCAGGAAAATGTTTCGCTCTTGCATTTCAATTGGTAAAATTAGATATATTATTCATTGAATTTGCTTAAAAAAGTTACGTTAATTAACGTTAGCTAATTTCTTTGTCCAGTTCCTTGTCTGAATTTTCCTTCGCAAAGCTCTATGAAAGCGCGGGTGATTTTGAAGCCAGTTAACGAACTCACTTAACTGGTACTCGCATTCATGTGAGAACGTGTTCTTTTATGCGGCTTCAGCGACAAAACCAGGAAATGTCGGCTATTTAAACTCATATTTACTTGGTGTTCTTAATTCTTCGGCGTCGTATTTTTTGAATGGGTTAAGGTTGCTTATATAATGGACGACAGGTCTGAGGTACCAAAGTGGATTGCGTTGGTTGTCTTCCGAAGATTTCGTTCTGAATTTCCCTCTTTAGTTCCACGAGATACCGCCTGAGTTGTACAGCGATTGTTTTACGGAAGTACATCGATTTTTCCCGTTTTATCGCGTTGGATAGTTATTCTCTTATCTGGATTGTGGGGGAGATTGAGGACGGAGAGAAGCATATGTTACTATAGCATTCACGATCACTAAAGTAAGGTAGCGATGAAATTATTTTCTCGTCCATCTAAACTTAATATTTCTGAAATAATTTATTCACTGTGCACCTATGTTAAACATTAGAAAGCGATGAGCATGTATTTGACTACTTTTTTCTACAATTTCACATTTTTATGAGGTAAAGATTATGGATTATCTGAGAAATATGTAATCGATCTGTTATCGGTAAAGAGGACGGTATCTATTTTTATTCTCTTTAAAAGCAGCGGATCTCTCTTTATCTGATTAATTATTATCAAATTACTTTTTTCATTAATGCACTATTACACCACATCGAATTTTCTTCCATAGTGTTTTCTAAGTTTTCATCAAGTCATTTACCGATAAAGCAAAATATTTCGTCACTTATTTAATACGAGAAGCTATCTTTACACGTGGGTATTTTATTTGATTATTATAGTTAAAGGAAGGGTAAGGCATGTTAAGGACAAGTAGTCTCATTGCTGTGTGTGCTGGGATAAAGGGTTTTGGGTTTCATGTCACAAATAAATACCAAATCTACCATAGGTAGCCGGAGAAAGATTTCCCGTTGCGTGACCATCAAACGATTAAGTTTTGGCAGGTTTCAACCCGTCTGGCCCGTCGTCTCAGTAAATCTTTTTTTAGACAAGTCGAGGAAATCGATTTGGAAATTTACGGACTGTCCAGTAATTTCGGGCCATTTAAAATCTTTCTGTGTCGATGTGTCGGGAAAGTCATTGTTTTACGCGGATGTCTCGAGAAGATATGATTGGAATATAGTCGGGGCGGGAGCCAAATGTGTCGTAAGTGCGGGCCATAATTTGGAATCCTTTTGGGGAGGAGTGGAATGTACCTGCGAAGCCCCTAAAACCGAGTTCCCTTCCTCCCCCGTTTCCGGTTGCCCGTGGATGGCGGGCGTCCTTGAGCGCCTCTACCGGTTTTTAGGCAGCGTCTGCCGCTCTTTCGTTTAAAGTCTGCGAATTCGAACCTCTGTCTCATTCGGATTTTTTCTCCTGTTTTTGCCTTTTCGGTAGATTCGGAGATGACCGCAGTAGTCTACTAAGAAGTTCGATGTGGGGAAAACTCGAGTTTCTGCATATATATTGCGGGCAGTTCCTTATTTGAGTAATTTTGGCAGGTTTTCGGGTAACTATTGCAAACAAACCTTACGATCAATAAAACCTAAGATGAAGCACAAATATATTTCTGTCGAGGATCGTATTTGTTGTACAAAGTTGGCATAGCAAGGTATTAATGTATAATTTTAATTGGTGAAATGTTAAAGCAATCGTAAGTTATTCTATTTATATGTACCACAAATTTTGCTTTAAGTGTATGTATTTACTGTGCAAGCCGCAGATGGCGTGTGGTAGTGGAGTTAGATCCACTATTTAAGTTTATAACTCGATATTTCAGAGAATCTCTTTCCCAATGGAGATGATCATGATCGTATTATTTTTCTCGTATTTTTTGTTGCGAATACAGATTGAAGGAAATTGTCATTTTGATACAACAATAATTCCTATGATGAGGTCCATGAAGTGTGGTCATTTTTAGGTATAGTTGTATCTGTTGAAATGTTTTTGAAAAAAAGTAAATAGAAAACTTAATTGACTACTATTGTCCAGCTTCATTGCGTATGAATTTCTAGAAATTAATAACTTTTGTATTTAAGAGTTTTCCGTCGTAAATTTTTCAGTTCAACATTTTCTCTAAGTACTCGGGATCGTTACTTTTCTGCAGTAATTGTAATTTCTTTGACACAAATTATTTGTTGTATATCTTTTTTCTTTTGTGTACATTGTGTAATTTTACTCATCCAGTTACTGATAAGGTAGCTGTAAAACGGCTGAAAGCCTTCTTCTTCTCCTTCTTGAACTCGAAACTGCTCTATCTTTCTCGGAAAGAGTTCTTCGTGGAGATAAAATACCAGAAAAGATTGCAAGTTCCTTTAAGAAAATATCGTTTCTTCGACAGCTGGAGAAACTATATTTTTACGTCCGAGCGTTTGTTAAACGCCTCCAATACTTCCTGCAGTTATTGAAGATTTTTGTTCTCACGGGGTAGAGTTGAGAGCGTTTTATTCTTCGGCGAAAACTAAATTCCGAAAGACAAGTGACTTTAGTTACCTCTGCCTCGGAATAGCTGTCACCTATACTTCTCAGCTTGTGTTTTTTATTCCATCAAGGAGGAGATTGTTCATTCATTACTCAGTTATATGGTAAATTGAGTCTGAGAAACCAAATTTGTCTCTGTAGTCTGGCATGCGTGAGATTCTTTCGGGAGCCTTTTGGTTCCACCTATGGTATAAGGATGCTAGTTTTCGGGGGCATTGTACGACCTTGATGGCGGAAAAAATAACTCAACCGGAGCTAAGGTCCTCGTCAACGTTCTTTAAACGTTTTAAGAGAGAAATTTGTTTCGCTATCCAGTAAGTTATAATTTATTCGCTCTGAAAGCTCGTCTTCATCGCTTTACGTTTTTCTCGATTAACTTTTATTCTGTTCCTATTTATTCCTTATAAATGCTCCGTCCAGAGGTGTCGGCTTAGAAATTTCACTTCGAAGATCACATTTTTTAAAAAACGAACGTGAATGGTTCACTTTTGGACATGTATGAGTTTTGCGAAGTGAATATTTTTGTCTTGTGTTCCCTAACTGTTCATTCTTAAGAAATTCTTTCAGTTTCAGTCTATTCTGAATACACTTATTGAACAAAACCTTAGGAGCGATACACCCCCCCCCCGTTTCTAAGTCTTTTTCTTGGTCGTAGTGGTATCCCTGTCGCGACGTCGCGGTCCGATGACTTTCGAACTCGGTAACTTTCATTCATTTTAGATAAGATCTTCCGGCGATGGTTTACGCATCGAGTTCTAATGGTTTTCCTCCAGTTATTTCTGTAGCATTTTCGTTCCTTCGCTGTATCGTTATTTAATCTTTCTAAGCTTTCTTCGTCGACTATTTTACGAGTATGTCGACCCTAGAGGGTGTGCCCAGAGCGTCTACGTCATGAAAGACGCATTTTAAGGCTCGGTATTATAATGTTTACTTGAAATAGACTTTAACTAAAGTTCACTTTAGGGCCCGGTATTATGATGTTTTGTTAGCGTTAATGTGAGGATTTCAGTTAATCTCTATGTATTAAGGAGATTATATATAAAGAAATCCATCATATATAAAGAGGATTAATTATAATATTCACTTTCTTTAATAAAAACCCAATAATACCGGGCCCCAAAATGAACTTCGGTTAAAGTCCATTTTAATAGTATATTATAATAAATTATCTTAATTCCATTCGTGGAGAGGAATCTAACGTCCCAAATCTTGTAATTATGCTAATGGAAATCTACCGCTCTTCTGTTGGCTCGATAACCTTAAGGATACTGCCAATTATTGTTTAGCATTAATAATATTATAATTTTTGGAAATTCAAATACGTATTTATGATGGGTATTTACTAAGAAAATCGTGTTTTGGTGAACGGAAGGGAAGCTGGAATGGATTATCTTCTGTAGCGGCGACTTTCCTTCGAAGAACGTTTGACTAATGAGTCTTGGTGTAGTAGAATTCACGTCATTCGTTCCCCGAAGTTTAGGTCACGCTGTGTATAGGGCACGATTGAGGCTAATAAATGAGTTCGTGCACCAAACTCATCTTCCTAAGTATGCGTCACAGCCGTCCAAGTGCTGAAGGGAAACTCGCTCGTGAAATAGCTAATAGTCGGTGTGTGGAGGCGTTGCATAATCTCCCCTCTCGACTCCCTTTTCTTCTTACGCGACGACGTCCCCCCTTCCAGCCGCCCTATCGATTGTCTGAGGCGAGCGCGTGCCACGGCGTCGCTTCCTAGGCGTCCCGACGCTCTCTCCCCTCCAAACTGCCCTCTCCCCGATCAATCTTATTCTCATCTTATATTTCCGCTTCCAGTGAAACTTGCACTCCCAACGCTCTTCCCAACGAAGGTGAAACTAATGAAGGGCCGTTAAGAGTTAACTCGCGTTTTCTGTTTGTCTGTCTGTTAGTCCATCTGCGAAAGTCTGCTTGTGAAGACCGCACCGCCTCTTCCGCAGTCACCGCCGCCAAGTATTCTCTCGTCTATTTAGATCGAAGTGTAGATGTGCTTTAATGATGGATGGCTAGCATCCATTGGCAGAGCATCGCAGAGGGGGAGGGTTAAGTCCACGTGTTGCAGCTCTCGTAGGAGCAGCTCGCGATTGACAATTCTATTCTGTTCGAAGTGTAGATTGTTCCGCATCTCGATAGCTCATTTTATAATCTCATGGAAGAAAAGGTTATAGATTATTCGTTAGAAAGAGTGACATTTTTTTCTCTCTAATTCAATGCCATTAAACGATTCAAACATCAATTAAGACTCTCGAGATAGTACCCTGTTTCGGTAGTTACCCGGCAGCATTTCCGACTTATATTGCTTATATTGTGCTCGATGTATTGTCGTTGATTTTGCACTCAACACTGCATAATGCGGGGCATAACATAACATAACACATATGTGTTAAGTTTTTGGCGGAATTCCGTAAAATTTCGGAACGTTTCAAGTAAATGTTCCACATTACCTGTGGATACAATATATCATTCGGTATCTTTCCATAAAAGACGTTAATTTTGTTTGATTACGATAAATGAAAAACTCTTGGTCTTCGTGGCGTTCTTCATTCTGATGAAGACCCTTTCCTACATTAATGTTGACTGCTTTAGTATCTTGGATCATTTTATAAGGAAGTGTTACTCTATTAATTTAAACGAGGTAACTTGCCTGTTGGTGACCATCTCGTTATCACCTAATTAAAATTCTAAAGTAGGGTGTGTTATCTTCTTCAGTTTCTTATTTTTGGTTACATTTTTTGCTTTCGCGAAATATCACAATTTTAACATTTTCCAACCAGAACTGTTTATCTGATTCTTACTTTTAATTTTGCTTTGTAAATTTAGTATTAATAGACGTTTGGCGAAAGTTAGAAAGAAGGTCAAGTGTCCATTTCCAGTACACCTAACTCTGTGAAATGGGGTGAGCTCAGATTTCATTGAAGAATGTTCATAATTCATGACAGAGAAGTCATGAAACTTCTCTTTATTACGTGAACAGTTTGATTTTATGTATAAGATATAGATACTTTATTATACCTTTTAGAAATGTGCAATATAGAATAATGCAACTGTAGATATTCTGATGCATGAACAGAGAACAGAAGAAATGGGATTGGTAGAAATATCCTCCGATTTAATTTAAACTGCGTTCAGTTGATGAGATTGCTTTTATTTTTTATTCGTTGTTGTTTTGACGAATAAAATGTTCGGTGCTCTTTTGCTTTAGTAATATCTCAAGAGAAAATTAATCTGTGTTGGTGGTATTATTTCGTATCCAATATTTTTATCGTCCGCTATATAGTATATTTAGACAAGACCTCAAGACATACGTTTCTCAAAACACAAATAAGAAGTGTTGTTAGCGGTTGGTCGCCCTAGAGTAGTTGTTGATTCTAATGCCAAGCTTTCCTCGAAACACTTTCTAAAAGAGACCGCCTTGGATCGCACTCTCCCTCTCCGTTTCCACCTCCGGTTTCAGCTTTCTTTCTCAGAAATGCTGTGGACTTTTGTATAATTCATAACGGAATGATATACCCGGGCTCATATTGAAAACGTAATTCCTTTATTGCGGGGAAATTCAACTACGTAATCTGGCTTGCCCATTTCCCGGTTCAGGAAGTACATTTATAAACGCAGGCACTTTTATTTGCGGGGAAATTAAGTGCATCCGTGACTGTGTCGTTTCTATAGGTTAGGATTTTTCACTATTTGTTTTACATATTCCACTAATTGTTGACTAGCCCTTGTTTTTGGGTCGTCTGTAAGAGAGAAGAAAGCTTTCCTTCTCGTTGTACATCCTCCAAATTGAAATCTTTCTTCTCAATTCTTTAATCCTCGGTTTTTTTTTATTTCAGAACTTGGATTTATCCTGCCATACGTCACTGGCGGCTTGCAGGGTTCAAAACTAAATCTAAATTACCAAACCTTTTTTTATGACCTCTCGCATACTGTGGTGAGACTTTACCACCGTAACTTTAGCTTCTGTCACTCTTATGTATTTAAGCTCTATGTTAGTCTAAATACGTCTCAGGATTTTCTATTAAGTCAGCGTTTTAAATTATTATTACTGGTAAGAATTCGACTGATGTCGAGTTTTTTGATCGATTCGATAATTACTTAAATGACGATCTTCCGGAACAAGAAAGATAATAATCATCCAAAAATCATAAAGTCCGTTTCTCATTCGAAGAGCAATTGTTTTACCGCTTACCTTATATCCCATTCTTTACATTCGTAATCACCGTTAAATCTCCCGCAGAATCATCTTCCGTAATAGAAAAGAAAGTAAACTCGTCCCACCTCCCTAGAATTATCTTATTTTGTAACCAATCAGATGTTGAAGTGCGCCGAAAACCATTTAGTATGCCCCACGAAATGTATGTAGAATCTAAATGCGTGGTCTTTTATGATAGGAAGGTAAACTACGGTAATTTTGCTGCTCTTTTATAAATATTATTTAACTAAATGTTCTCCCTTCTATAGGAGTATACTTGGGTCGTTGACCACTGTTACTGAGCTGAGGTCCTGAGTTGCTTCGGCGTTTAAGTTGTACTGAGCTCGACAGTTTTATCTATATGCAGCCATTTTTTGTAATACCTTCTTCGATGCAATTAACTAAAAAAAATCAATCTCTGAAGTACACAATCATTCTGTATTGCTGTTTAACCCGTGGTGCAAGTCTTTTGAGTGTCCTCACTGTCGAGTGACTTCTGAGCAAGTTTAAATTATTAATGGTGTTGTGTGCTATTCTATTTAAAGGTGAAGGAGAGGATGCTGTCACTTCTAGCGTTTGCTTAAGTCATTTCAGTGAGTAACTTTTGATGTGGGTGTAGCCATTTTGTGTATTGGAGCGTGCGAATATTATCTTCCTGTTTTTGGCTTGTCGTTCGCCGTATCGATTTTCATTTTCGCTGAAACTGAATCCGTCAGCCATTCTTCCAATCTTATCTCCTGTCATTTCCCTCCCCAGCAGTTCCTGCCCACAGTGTCTGCATTAAAATATCCCCATGGGTATAGCAATAGATTCAGTTTCCATAGGTTAAAGGTCGTAGATAAATAGTCTCGCTTGTTGAACATCTGCTTTGGCTGTATCGCTGTACGCGGCGACTACTGGACATTTTTGGCCGGTATTACTACAGTAAAAGTGAATTGTATTTTGTAGAAGTTGCGTTGCTTGTTCTACAATTTAAGCATATAGAAAGTACCCGTATATTTGTCTTACTAAGGTTAAATTAATTTAGCGTTAACGAAGCCTACCTTTCCCCTTAAGTGTTTGGAGGATTTTAGCGAGAAGGGATAGCTATTACTGGTCTCTAGGATAAGAAACATCAATCAGGTAGCAGGCTCGGTGTTTTCACACCCCCTGCCGTACGCCATAAGGTGGGGTACTAATGTAATTGTATGGTAATAAAAATTCCTCTTTTCTGTAAAGTTAATTGAAATTTGTTATCTTAATGGATAAATCTCCAATCAATTCAACTCTTTGATAGGAAATGGATGTATCAAAAGCTCGTAATTTAAGAAAAGCGTGGAGGGAGGAAATTAATGACAGGCATTATCCAATATGCTTGGAAGCATACCTCAGATGTTCGAAACCATTTTTCGGATTTCTAAATGTACTTGGCGTGCGTTGACTGCCTTCCACGCATCGCACGCATCACCACTCAACCGTCGGGTGTTTGCGTGACTTATCGCGTTAACTCCGAAGGATATCGTGAGAACAATAATCATACATTTTAGTCTTGCAGAAGTAAACACTGTGCTGTAGCAATCTCCTTAAGGAAGGGGAAGTATAACAATTTAGCACACAATGGTGCAACCCAAGCATAGTTGCCAGTGTAGCGATTTCCTCGCTAGATTTAGCGACTTTATCCTTCTTTTAGCGATGTTTGTTCCGTCTTAGCGACTTCTTTCACTATATGGAGCATGTTCTACTTCGTCGGCCCTCCTTTATGTACTCATATCATAGCATGTTTGACTAAAATTTAAAATTAAACTGACATTAAATTGAGTAAAGACAACACTCTTATAATACATTTAAATTGTGTAATTTATGAACTGATATTGAAATTATAGTAACGAATTTAAGCTGTTCTAATTTTTTACTTCTTTTTGACGGTATTTTTTCCTGGGTTCAGCGAATCTTTACCTACATTTCTGGGGGCATCTAGCGACATTAAAAATAAATAAATTGGCATTTAGTAATTACAGGAAGAGCCAAAGAATGACGGGAATGAAAAAGTCTGTGGCCGGGATCCCTCATTTTCCGGGAGGATGCACTAAACCGAGTGAGGCTGATCTACGAGACAGCTAAATTATTTAGCTGTCTCGTAGATCAGCCTCAATACATCAATACCAATTATTGGTTTGAGCTTCCCTCCAGAAATGGAAGATCCTGGTTCGAGTCTCTGTCTCGTCGGTTTTTTTTAACCTACTTGTATCATTAGAAAACTAATCCTTTATCACAGAACACATACTTGTCCTAATCAGTATTCGAACCTTGGATGCGGGATGCGTGAAATTTAAAACATTCTCCGGAATAAAGTAAATATCTGTAGCACTGCTGATTACTAATACTACTACTGACTGCTAATACTGATTTAAATGATGATAAAATATCTAATCATCACACAGGCTTCGGATTCGTCCTTTCTTTCGTAGCGAGACCATTTTGATTATAAACACAAAGTCTGACGAAAGTACTCATTTTTAATGGGTGCGGTAGACCAGTGTTTGGGCCGTGTCGGAAAGTGTTTTTTCCTTATGGACCTCGTGGAGATGGAGATATGCGGGGAGCGGATGACCCTATGGAAGGGGATAAATAGTAAGCGAAGATGAAAAGACTCGAGCAATTGGGGTGAGCCATTCCCAATAACAGAGGAGGTTAATCATGTTTTTTTCCTTTTGATCCGTCTTTTTCCGGATACAAGTCGGCGTGGTGCACATCCCTTGGGATGTATGTCCGATGTGCAGCCGCCGGCCGACAACAGGCTGCTGCTCTCCGCAGCACCGGCTGCTCCCCAGCACCTGTTTATAATTGATGCCACCTGTTCTCCCCTCTTTCTCACTCTGTCTCTCTCTGCACACCTTCCTCTTTACCATCTACGCTAAAGGTTCAACACGCAATTTCAAATGGAGTACTTGGAGGCTCCCATTTCTGCCGTCCGAGTGTAATTACGGCTATGCGTGGTCGTTTGTGAAGTCCTCTTAACTTTGTGTGCGTGTAGGCACTTTTTATGCTGGGAATAGCTCGTATTTATCAATTTATATGCTGCATGTGGCATCGCATCATTAGTTGCATTCCCCTTTGAGATATCCTCCTTCGATTGTCCATTTTGTCTTCCAGTCGAGACTCCAAATGGCTTATCTTATTGTTATGATAATAATAATTAAGTTTATTACGGGCATCGATCCATTTACGGCACTTTCCAATTTCTGAAAAGTAAAAATATTGGTGAAAGGACAATTAAGGCATAAAAGAAATCTGGTCAGAATTTTTCTCCTCGTAAAATGAAGCTCTATTGCTGAAAACGATTTGATCAGCAAATTAAGTGCGCGCTTTTCCTAAAAACTTCCTATTTTGGGATGTTTTTCTTTTTAGTTTTTATATTTAAACCTCAATTAAGATATCGAGATAATTTAATTTGTCTTCTAATTAATCAACTTGGTTTTTTATTTATTTTGCTAGTTTAATGTATCATTTTCTCCGGTTAAACACAACTTCAAACGAAAGAAAAATAAGATTATACTTATTTATAACTACAATTAAATTTCTCCACCAGATTTACCCTTTCCGGAGACTTAATTTCTTAATCGATTTTTTATCTTGTAGGACTAAAAGTGTCTGGTTTTAAGCGGGATTTTTCTTTCGAACAATTTTTATCATTTCTACGGGGAAGTCACGCAAAATAAGATCTCTTGAAAGTAAAATTACGAATGTTTCGGAATTTTCCTCGATTGCTCGATCCAAATACAAAATGCTGGCAACTTAGCTGCGATGTGGACCTGATCATGCAATGTTTTGGAGCGCTTTCTATTCATGCCCCGAGAGCGGATGGAGCTTCCTGTGGTAGACCCACTATTGTTCCCGTTCCCCCTCACTGCTCACACCGGAAGGTTTTATATATCACATGGTTTTATGTATTGCTGCATCCTTCGGAATTTAAAGCGCTTATAAAACGAGCGAATTGTAGGAAGAGTCGTAAAATCATCATGGCTTAGCCATAAATTTCGAGGCTTTTGTGGCTGATTTGAAAGCATTGTTCCTGTATGCTAATGGTTTTTGAGCCATTGCTGTAGCGACTTTTAATCCTAGGATTACCAATGGTTAATTCTTCTATTTTCTGGCCGCGTCTACCCACTTTTAAATTTCTTGCGCAACGTTCTCTTTCCATAATAGAATTAAGAGATTAGAGCTGGTCTGTGATTTACAGTAATTTCGTTTTTAGTTGAGCATTATTTCATTATGGCACGTAAGCAATTTCATGGTATGTCTTCTTATTTTCGTCATATACTTGTAATATTGTTTCTCCTTCATTTTTTTAATTCTCTCTTGAGATGTCATCGACATCCTCTTAGGCAAACTTAAATTTCTCCAAGCGGAGCTCAAATGTTCATAGGAATTATAATTATGAAAGTAATAACAAGTGTGAAAAATAGCGACACGACTGGGACTCGAACCCAGGTCTCCCACTTTCTGGGCAGGTATTCTAACCAGACGCTATTTTTCACACTTGTTATTCCTTTGGGATTTTCGTAGGTTTTCAACCTACTAAGTTACCTTCCTTTCCTTTATCCTTGTAATTATGAAAGTGATAGAAATTAAATTATAAAAGTATTTTAAATATCTTGCAAATAAACTTAGTTTTTGAGGCACTAAATAATATTACTACTTTTCCTAACAAACTAACATTACTACTGTGAAATATCCTTTCTTCAAAAAGGAAAACTAAAAGGTTTTTACCTTTCATACAATGATTTTTCACCTAATCACGCTTTCTCGTATTTATTTCATCCTTCAAATTATTTTAATAGAATGATCAATTCTGTTGCTTTTTATTCGTAATAAAAATTGGATTACAATATGTCAAAGAGCGGGTTATCATGGACCGATGAAAGTTATTTTTCGTTCATTGTCGTCACTACTGTGTGTTATGGTAGTTTTAAAACCTTTATATCTTTAAAACCTTTATATCATTAGGCTCCAAGTGTAATCATTTGTTTAGTTCTCCCTTTTCCAAATTTTTTTTCTTTTCTATCTTCTGCGATTCTTTCCCTTTTGCATCATCTCCGTGTTTGTTTTGTTGCTAAATATCTAGGTCACTTTCAAAAATTAGAAGTAAACAAAATAAATGTTCCCGAAAACAATTAGTTCGACCCGTGCGTACTGCTCTCGACAGTTAACTATCACTGTAATTTTTCTTTCCTTTGCTGAGTGATTATTATGGTTTCCTATTGGGGAAATGTGAATCTAATGAGGAGCCTAATCATCTGAATTCCTCGACCTCGCGTAAGGGCAGCAACTGCCGTTCTCTCGTCTCGGTCAGAAAGCAACACTTTTGTCATCGTCCTGTAACAGAATTGGGCGGTTGTAATAAATTGTTGGGCAAATTGTGCACCTGCAGTGGGGAGTGGTCGGCAGTTGAGAAGGCGGAGAAATTGGTGAAGACAGCGTGGAAGGCCTTCTGCAGGTGACCTAACGCCTGGAGGAAACGCGCACCAAGTGGAAGTGCCTTTCAGAAAAACTACTCGTTTATCTCTGCTCTTCGGTTTGCTTTTAGAGGCTCGTGTTATAGATTAAGGCTGCGCTTGCCCTAGCCCTTTCTTCCACTGTATTTTTATATAATAACCTCGAAGCTGGTTTCAGACTAGCTACGAGTTCAGACTTGTGAAGGAAACTATAGAATGGCGATGGGAAATGTTTATAATAGGAATCGTAAACGTAGTTTCGTTCGATTCTCATTCACCAGAAAAGTATATCGGAAATTTGATTAGATTTAACAGAAACTAGATTCATTACTCACCTGGAAATATTTACGGAAGTTCTAGTTGCAGGTTATTCTTTCACCTTCTACGTGGTTTTTACTGTGGCGTTTTCGATGTGTTTTAAAAATCGAATGTGAAATTTGGAGAATTGAACCTTCACTTCCTTACTCAGACACTCTTAGAACGGAGTTCAAGAGGGAATTTGGAGGAATCATATTTTGTACTCGTGAAGACATTGGAAGGATATTCATTTAGAGCACATCCAACGTACTCAGCAAGGAGACAAAAATTATGTTAGTATTTTCACGTTCTAATACAATCGGAACTTACGTAAAACCTTTCCTATGGTATTGTCGCGGCTAATAATGTTCGCGTTGAACAAAACTTAAATAAATGGTTAATCCAGGTAAATTACCAACATTATGAGAAATAAAAGTGGATGTTTAAATTACCTTTTAATTCTGATTATATTTGCATAATCGCCCATCATTAGCCCGGATAATCGAGAGCTCACTGCTAGGTTGTTATAATCTTATTGGAAATATTGTGCTATTTCAGCAGTAGTGTGACAGTCCTGAATCGATCGCCTGGGCTCGAGTTGTTTGCCCGTCACGTCGATCCAATGATGGACGAAACGTCGACTGAAGCGGTGGAACTCTCCAAAGAAGTATACAGAAAACCATCTTGTAGGGACAGCCTCTTGGCCTTGGCCTGCAGGCGCCTTTCCCTGGTCCCTTTTACTCACCCCTTCACCCCCTCAGTTTATTCGACTCTCACATCCCCTGCTCTCACAGCCTTCCAAGAGGTACAATTTCTACCGAGATGGTGATGATTCTTTTCTTCGTTTTAACGCTCACATTTTCTCTCAAAATAAACTAACCATTTAACAGTTTTTGAAAGACTATCTCTTATTCAGGAGCTAGTATACCGCAACTTCATCGTCGTTTAACCCTTGAATCTTCTGGATTTTATGTTGTGACCCAGGTCAAGAAATGTGATAATAACTGTTATATTTGAATATTGGAAGGCATTTGGTAGGTTATTTTAGTGTTGTTCATCATGATAAAATTTGCTCCTCTTAAGATTATTTGTATTTACGTATCTTGGAATGAAATATCTATTATTCTTTATTGTATCTACAATTCTTATCATTAGGAAAGAACACTGTTTTGACGTGAGTTATTTGTTTTCATCACCTTTCAGAACCACTTTCTTTCGAAGCAAGCGTAATCGACTCCTTTCCAAATCAGCTTTTGAAATCCCTAGGCCTCAAAGAAAGTAGTGTTGTTTGTTTTATATTGAGTTGGTTTAACTGACAACTTTTGTGAGGATTGTTTTCGGACTCCTTTATGAGAATACGAGATTTACCTTCTTCGTGCGGATTCCTCTTGGAGGAGATGGGAATTAGCGTCAATTGCCACAATAGTCTTAGTTACGTAGTTGGAAGCCTTTGCTACTGCAACGGATGCGGGATATGGAGGCATCGATGTTGGCCTGTAAAATTATTTTTCTCCTCTCTCCGTTTTAACTGTCTTTATGTACAAGTATTAACAAATTTGTGGCTTAAAAGCGGAATTCCTATTTTCTCCTCTTTTTACAGTATTCTTCTGTGTATATACAGGGGTACCTCGACTTATGAACCGCTCGACTTGCGAACCTTTTTCTTACTCCATTGTGAATTCTGGATACGAACTTGATTTCGAGTTCTGAACCTCGATTCTGTTATAATCCCAAGTATTGTTGCGGTTATTTCATTTCCGCAAAGTTTTGTTTTGGTTTGTATTTCTTTACGCTTTATTGCTATCAAGAATTATTTATTATTAATTGCGTGTTTAATTGTAGATTCGTGTTATTAAGCGAATCAAGATCGTATGTATAACCAATAACATTTTAAAAGACAATGATATTACTCACTTGAGGGTGTTGACTGACTTAATCAACCCTACACAGCTTCTTCTTACCTTCTCCACTGTACAGACGGGAAAGGAATCTTTATAGAAAATACTTTTCAAAAATATATAAAAACACATCTCAAAAATAACTATTTTGTACACAAAGCATATTTTCAAAATTTATGAATCTGAGAGCGGAATAATTGATTTACCATAAGATATAGTGGAAAACTGAGTTTCTAGTTACGAAATAAGTTCGTAGGTTGAGGTAACACAGTAACAGACTTCTCAAGTTCGAGTGCTGCTGAATGTTCTCTTTTTTTGCGAAATAGTTCATGTGATAAATCCGTCCAAAAGACGTTCTTAAATCAATTTCATTTTTATGGAGTATTTTCTGGTTCGGCGCCGCTATTCTTCTGGTTGTGTGCCCTATTTCTGAGCAGCGCATTTAGCACCTAATGCAATGTTCTTGGAGCCTTCTCTGAAAGCTCTATTCATTGCACTGCCTAGCTTTCGAAAATAACGCAGATGCTAAAAGCGCAGATTTCTAGGTTCTTCCCCAAATGCCAAGTGCGCTATTTTACGGTCCGGCGAATTGAAAACTTACGGATTTCGATCGAAAACACGTCTAAATGTCGCAAATATATGTTAATGATGCCCCTCTTAGAAAAGTGTTGTTTGTTTTGCATTAGTAGTCGTCGCCGGGCTTTTAAGGTGAGTGAAAATGAAGTTATCGAAGCGGTCGTTCGAAAATAGGTTAAAGTTTTTGCGATAGGGATCAAAATGGTAGTAACGAGGTCATATTGATCCTCCGCGACTAAATAAAACGTGGACGTTTCGCTGTGAGGACAGCTGTGAGGGGCTTCTCATCACAGCTGTTCCTTCCCCGCATTCGTGCACCCCCTCTTCCCCTTCCATCTTCTTATTTATCGAGCGGCTTGGATCCTTCGGTCATATTCCGAATGTAGTACGCTCGGAATATTTCTCCTCGTGAGTCACTTAAATGTCTGCGATGCTGGGCTAAGAATAAAGTTTAAAGCTCCTCTTTGCGTCCGCGTGCTTCGACGGATCACTTCCCCTCTTCCATGTGTGGCGCCCCGACGTGCACCGCTCATGGGAGTCATCTATCGGCGGAACGAGATACTCCTGCGCGCACGTGGAGGAGGCCGGAAATGGTTCTTCGCCGTCCATTTCGGTTGGAATTGATTCCTTTGCGGGAAAGGACGAACTTTGACCTCAGGTTCCCCCTGCCGTTGGATCAATCTTTGTAGTTAGGTTTTTCCTTTGTAGTTTTCGATTATTCTGGATTCGTCTAAAGAGAAAGTAAGGAAATTATACATTGAGAAGTAACAACTCAATTTTACTATTCAACAATTTTTTCTTTCAAAATTTTAATTAAACAGTTTTTACCGGGGAGAGGCAAGAGGGAGGCGGTTTTCGGCAGAAAGCATTTTAAGGTGGCATTTCATTAGAGAGGAAATTCCGCTGGCCGTAGTAAAAAATGAGGACGATAATCATGAAGAATAATTCATTTTTACCGAATCTAATTGGCATTCTCTTTCGCAAACTATAAAGATGGTACTAATACGATTTTGGACTTTTGGTGAGATTAAAAGTTTAATTTTAAAGTGACGTGCCATTGAGTCATCCAATAAATATCAGTCCTTGCATAAAACTTACGGTAATTGTTTTTATATTTGATGGGAATAATCATTTCTCTTTGCTATATTTTCAGTCATAAGCTAATAATCAAATTTTATTAATAACGACCTTATTAGCAAATCTTTTCCCCATTCTTTAAAATTTAATTTTCATAATCGCTGGAACAATGGGTGTAATAATTACTGTCAAAGTTGGTAGCACATAATTGTAAGAGAATAAATAATTCAGCGGATCGCTTCAATGTCAAAATAGATCTGTGCTGGGTTACTGGTTGAATACTCATAACATGACAACATCTCGTAAAGCAAAACTTCTATCAAAATTTAAGTGTAATTATTGAACCAATTTTCGATTATGCCGCTAAGTTTTACGTCGTATCAGAGTATTTAATTGAGAATTTCAAGGAAGCATAAAGAATTGATTCTGAACTTCTAAATGGGAGCGCTAGTCACTAGTGGAATATTATAACTGGCCGGCCCTGAATGAAGTTTCTTTGATTATCGAAATTACTTCACATGTTAAGAGGGAAAAAGGAACCTCTAACGAAGAACTATGAATTCTAGTTGTAGTGGTTTATAAATTCCTTACTCTTTCATTAGAAAAATTTTAGTCGCATAGTACTTATTGATAACCTGTGCAAAATAGGTAATGGGAAAATCAGATTCCAACGCCTTGAATGTATTAAAAGTTAAGTAATTAATATTCAAACGCGCTTGTAAACTAAAAATTGGAAATAATTTGCTTTATCTCTAAATGGAAGCTAAAATTTTGCGAACCTTACCTCCTGCTGTAGTATAATCAATTTCAATACTAGAAAAACTAGTTTACCTTTGCATCTACTTCGAAAGATTCGCAATTTCTTGTTTTAATTCATGGCAATCCTAATTTTTCATCTTATGTTCACCCGGTTTAAAATTGGCGCATTTCCTACTGATCCATTATTAACATGCTTCGCTTAATATTATCCCAATTTAAAGAATGTGAATAAAAACGGAAAGATAAATTTAAAATACTAAGGACAAGAAATATCCGTTTAATAGAACCTCATATAAATGTTATTGGTTCTACAATTTGTTAGGTGGACCATTATATTTATCATCACAAAGTCCATTATAAAGAGGAGAGAAGTTTAAGAAACTATTGCTATTTTCATCTCTTAGGGAATTGCGAAATTAGGACAAAGAAATATGTTTTACAGTGGATGGAAAAATCATCATCAAAAACGAAAATAGTTATTCTGTTTCGATACATCGGTACCACACAATGGACAGGATGCGTCGTCGGATTCACTTTCACTCGGGACGGCGCTATTTAATTCGCAATGCTGGAGAGACCAAGGTTTCTGGAATTCCTGTCGGTTGAACGAAAGGTCAGTGCCACCGTTGTTGAAGGTTCTTAAGGTAGAGCAGGGGCAGCAAGAGGAGAATGTCTTCGCAACACACGCAGGAACTCAACCATTTAAATTTCCGCACATAATGAATAAAGTTCCACCGTCTGCAATAGAAGTCGTAATCAATGTCCCATTACCCGCGACTCATTAGTATCATCCTTTTGTTCCCTTCATATGGCCGTCATTCGTTAGTGTGGACTTTCCAGTCCGAGTAGGAGGAGAACAGCTCGTTAATGCATTGAAAGATTATTATAGATCAGGGCTGAGTGAACTTAATATTTGTCTTGGAAAGACGGTGGTCATTCCGCCGTAGTTATAAGCGAAATTGGAATTAGATGCTGTGGGTGTTCTTGAGAGGCTCTCTTCTCATTAGCTAACGACTTCTTATTATCATTTGTATAATCTTACGGTAACGATGAAAATACGATAAAGTAGGATAGGCTAATTGTTACACGTTCGAATAAGTATTCTTGAGGTAATCATTTTAATTCTCATGGCAATAAAAAGTAATTATGCGATCAATATGCATTTCATTTCAGAAAAATTGCTTTTTGAAATAAGCAGTTGAAAGTTAAGGCTCCGAGAATATTTTCAACGTGAGATAAAGAATGTGTTGAAAATCGATAATCTTTTCACACGCAATAACAATTGCAATTCCCGTCACTCCACTTTCATTGTTAATGGAAACATTGTTAGTGGTGCTGAAGTCGCCTAGAACAATTATTCAGTTAATAATCATGGTTAATGTTGGATAAATTTAAGGCTCCCTTGTGTCCCGCTGGTCGCTCTTATACTCACCCCGTCTTTGTGGATAGTTATTGCCAGATAAGTATCTATTTACGAAGAGTAAATTCATGCAGGGCAGTCATCTCGATATATTTACGGCAACTTGGGAGTGGAGTGGTCAAGGTCCTGTACCTCTGGTG
Source organism: Ladona fulva (assembly GCA_000376725.2). Taxonomy (NCBI): domain Eukaryota; kingdom Metazoa; phylum Arthropoda; class Insecta; order Odonata; family Libellulidae; genus Ladona; species Ladona fulva. The sequence goes on from KZ308443.1 coordinate 504,467, forward strand.
GGTGCCCTCGCGGGGGATTGTCCGTGTTTATCGGCGTCAGGCCTCGAGGGTCATCGCTCCGCCGTGGCGACGGCAGGTGAACGATCGCTCGCCCACAGTCTCAAGGTCGTCCCTCTTCCACCCCTCCGATCACACCCATCACCTCTTCAACCGCACTGCTGACCGTTGAAAGTGGATCACTCGTCTTCTCTCATTCCGGATATCCGGAAATATTTATCGGGTTCGACCCCCTCCTGTTCCTGTGGCTAATCTTCGTGTTTGTGAAAAGGGCGCCGCTCGTTAGAGATTCCGAATCCGGATGTGAGAGCAAATATCGCTCGAATTGTGGAATTTTTCGGTATTTAGCGCCAGTTTTTAAAGCTTCACTTGTCTGAATTTTTGTCATCTAAGCTATTCGAAATTCCTTAACTGGGATATATGTTGGGAATCGAAGATGATTTTAAATAGGTTACTTTTACTGAGGTAATTTATTTGCAGTTCATCATTTTTGCGTATGCTTGGCTGCTCAATTCCGAGAAATATGAGTTTAGGAAGTCGCATTTTCGAGGAAAAGACGAGAATTTGAGTTGTTATACTTGTCCTTTGACCTTTTACAATGAATTCAAATTTTACCGGCTCTGTCGTTATTTATAATTTACATTATATTCCATAATATATCGTTGGATTCTAACTCACGGCTGCCCTGATGGTTCTGTTTTATCTAGAGAACGAGTTTGGATTCTTTAAATAGATACATCGAAATACTAGAGCAGGTAATTCGCTGCTCCTCGCGGACTGCGCAAGGAATTTCAATATAAGACTGCGTTTCGCCGCTGATATTTTCATACGCCATTCAAATTCAAGCTGGCTGGATACAGTGGCGAAAGAACGCCTGCACTCTTGTATACTCCTGTATACAAACACGTAGATTTAACTTTAGTCATCTCAGAGAAAATATTCACTACGGATGCAAGGGAAATGCCGAAGGAGTACATTTATTTACGGATTCAACGTCCTGAATTTTAAATTTCGTTTTGAAAAGAGAAATATTGATTAGTCAGTTTGTAACATTCATCTGGACCTCCAGGGATGACTATATGTTTTTGAAAATGTATCCCTGAAGAGTAGCTAAAATAGAAAAAAAAATGTCTAGATAGCATTAAAAATTGAATGTCTGTGATTCGTTATCCTAAGTATGATATCGGTTAAGGTATTACAAGAATTAAGTGTATAACACGAATTCTTAGTCTTTTATCCTCTGAACGTGATTTCATTTTTTTCCCCACACATACGTTACAGTTGGATTACTAGTCCGGTGGTAACAAATCCCCATTCTTCTCAATACAAAAATACAAATACCATAAGTTTACATGTTATTTTCCATCCATTAGATGATTATCCAAACATTAAAACAAATTTTAGTCTAAATAAAAATAATTATATCAGTTACACCTGTTTCTGAATACCTTTACTGTTTTTGGTAAGGGTTTAAGTGCTTCTTCAGGCAACATATTCCTTTATTCCTCGATTGATGGAGTATTTAGCAGTCTGTTTTTTGCTTTCTTAATTTTAATTTTTGATCGTGATCTCCTTTCGCTTTGTAACTTGGTTTTTCTATTCTTCTTTTTAATTCCTCCCAAGCATCATCTCGTTCATCACCATGAATAACTAAGAAAGGTTTTATTAAGAATACGTAGAGTAGGATAATCGTTAAAGAACGTAAGAGATGCAGAGATGGATGCCACCGAAATCTCTAGGAGGAAAAAGTTGCTAGATCTAGTTACAAAATCGCGGAATTGTCAACTACGTGAACCTCCCTGTTTTACAGAATGGTTACGTGTTGAGGGTGCATTGAAATTGCGAGCGGAAGCATAGTGATGAAATAAGAGTTAGGAGAGACAAAACATAACCTTGGAAGAGAAATGAATCTGAAAACACTTATGAATAATGTGTGAATTATGACTCCTTTTAATTTTCGCTTATACCAGTTATCCTTTAGGTAACACTTGGTGATGTAAGTTAGACATCTGTTACTGGAAATTATGGGACCGAGTCAAACGTTTTAGTAAAGCCAACGCAAATTTAGCAAAGATACAGCTTTATCCTAGGAAGTTCTTAGAAGTCGCGGTGCTATCAGTAGGTTGATAAAATGCCATAGACGTTCGCCGAGGTAATTTGGTGACGGGAAGGAAACGAGGAAAACAAAGTCCCATCCGCCGCCACGGTATATAATATTAGTATTAATATAATATAATATTAGTATAAAATAAAAACTTTATTCGAATTATTGCTTCATTGTAAACCAGACAAAAGTGACGTACGTCGCTCGAGATAATTTTGACTTTCATCTTTATCGCGGAAGTACGAAATAGCCCAGCTTTAAATACACGCGGAATTCCTCGCGCGTTCTTTATTTTCTTTGCTTATCTCTTCTATTTCAAAAATACTAAAACTTGTTTCCCCTGGAAATATTTTGAGAGACAACTTGGTTTTGTTCGAGGACCATAAAATAAATTGTGTACGTTTCGACGTTACATCCTGTTTGTTGTTCTCAGCACGTGAAATTCCTTCTTCGCTTGCTGTGAAATTGCGATACTCTGAAGTTGGTCTATTGGGAAGACATTTCCAGCGCACCTTTATACACGTTCGTCCGTTGCATCACTGATTCCAGCCCGGAACTCTCTAGCCTTCTTTATATTGAGTGCTATTCCTCAATTTAAATGCGAAAGGCACCTATTTTCCCCTGGAATGCGTCGCGCGAGCACCGATGTTTTTTAATGCGGAAGGACTCGTGCATACTGTTTATAGCTAAATGATTCCATATTCGTTATGTTGTCGCATGAATTGTTGCTCTTTTAGGGTCGTTTGAATCTACCACTGCATGAAATCGTAAATTTTAGCAGTATTCTTTTTATAGATACTTCCCGATTTGAGCATAAAATCCCTTTGTGGTAGAATAACGATTCTCGACCTACAATCATAGTTCTGATCATGCATAACTGGTGGAATTTCCATCTCTGTATCCCATTTCACTCAAGTCCATTTCTCAATGAAATGTTTTGTTGTAGAAATTGGTATACAGGAAACAAGGAAAAGGGTTTTAGGTACTTGGCAAGATAATATTGTATGATTTTTTGTATTGTATACATATTGTATGATTTATTGGTATATAGGTATTTGGAAACAACCATAGTAACTACACTGATGCAGCATTTGCCACAGGCAATGACTGCCTTACATATCTGAGATTTAGACGATTTCTTTTTATCCTTAAGTACATACTTTAAAATATTATTCTCTGGTAGTTTAAAACATTTATGTTAATGTAAATTCTTCTGAAAATTTGAGTTTTAGAGCCGAATTATAAAATGAGATTGTAAATATTGTTTGAGCTAATATCATAATCTTGTTTTAACCCTCAATACTTTCTTTTATATTATTGCTAGAAGCCATACTTGTTAATATTGTATGATTTATTGATGAAAAACTAAAATATTATGTAAATATTTCATACTTAAATTTTCAAAATTGAAGAGATCAAATTAATGTTTTATGAACTGTGTTGCAGGGCAGTGAAGGCATTCCAGCAGGTCCTGTATGTGGAGGCAGGATTTAGCCGAGCGAATGAAGTACATCTCCGTTTGGGGTTAATTCTAAAGGCGAATGGTGACTGGGATGCATCGTTGAAGCACCTTCAGTTGGCTCTCATAGACACTTCTCCTTCTTCTTTCCCCAAATTAGAGAGTGAGTATAGTATTATAGGTTTATTTTATCCATTAAATTAAATAAGTAATTTATTTGTCTCTTGGATTATATTTCAAATTTCTACTGGAAAAATGAAGTTTTACATTACTTGAACTTGGCTTATTTCCATGTGATATTAGTCAATTAGAAGAAATTACCTTGAGGAAAATGGTGTACAGGAATATGTGCTCTTTCAGCTAATAATTTGAAGTCATAAATTCCCTTCCTTTGTTGACCAAATATCTCAATCAAATTCCAGCTTGCTAACTATTTGAAGATCACCTTGTAGACACTACTTCTATTTAGTTCTTAAGCAAATAAACATTGTGTGCAATGCAAAACTGATGGGATTTTTGTTTCTTCCTTTCCTAGTTCGTTTCCATATAGCTCATCTGTATGAAGTGCAAGGCAAGTACAAGACTGCAAAGGAGAGCTACGAGCAGTTGCTGCGGGAGAAGGACCTTCCCACCCACCTCAAGGCTGACATATGCCGGCAGTTGGGTAAGTTGTCTCCCTTTTCAGCTACAATTTAAATCATGAAAAAATATTTGCCATTTCTGATCAATGATTCTTATATACTGGGTAATATCTATAGCAAATGGGATTATTTAGTTCAGACAACTTGTAGTGTAAATTACCTGTCAACCTCTCATACTCAGATTGATAGAGATAGGTATTTTTATATTTTTATGTCTATAGATATATATACTGCAATATATTATTCAATTTATGCAGATTTGGCTCAATACTTTTCATATTTAGGGAATGTATTTTCAGTCCTGATTTTCTAGAGTAAATTAATTGTATTTATATTAAATAATTAATTTATATTCGAATTTCTAGCCTATAATAAAATAATTAAATGATTAACTGGTGCCATGCTATTAACATGAAGAAACAAATAACATTTAATGGATAGTATAAAAATGTTAGGTTTATAGTTGTGCAATTATAGTGTATTTTATAGTATCAATCTATGGGATATGACGTTTCTATATTTGTTAATTGAAATACTCTTGTTCTAGGGTGGATGTACCATAGTGTTGAGTCTCTGGGAGATAAAGCTCAGAGAGAAAGTGTTGCCATTCACTGCTTGCAGAAGTCAATTGAAGCAGATCCCAAGTCTGGACAGTCCTTATACCTTCTGGGAAGGTGTTATGCCAGTGCTGGGAAAGTTCATGATGCATTCATAGCATATAGAAACTCTGTAGAGAAGTCTGAAGGGAATGCTGACACATGGTGCTCTATAGGGTAAGGAAATTTTATTTTTATATAATATCAATAATAAAGTTTGCAATGAATGCAGAAGATATGAAATCTAAGGATAGTTATGCAGTATTTTTGTGAATGGTCAAGCAAAATTGTTTGGTCTTTGTGTTTGACAATTGAAGACATCTTTCTCTTATGTAGTCTATTCAGATTTAAATTATTCAACAGTACTCTGAATATTCAACCTTAACTTATTTGACTTATAAGTTCTTTTCAAATATTTGGCAATTTTCCTCCCACTGAAGCCTTATATTATTTTTTTTTTATTTTAAAAAAGATTGGTTAATTCTGTCAAGAAGATTAAATTTTCCTTGAGAATTTTTCAATTTCATTTGTCAACAACAATAGTAAGAATTAAGGGAAAGAGATGAAAATTTTCAAAACAGAAAATTTTTTTTCCAGAGTTCTGTATCAGCAGCAAAATCAGCCTATGGATGCTCTCCAAGCATACATATGTGCTGTTCAACTAGATAAAAGTCATACAGCAGCTTGGACTAATTTAGGTGAGTTCTATTTTTCTATGTTATTCTCCTTCTCTCTGTATTCAAGGAATAGAATTTCATTGGATGAAATTTTATGGTGATTGAAGATGAAAGTTTACCTTTGAATTTAACTGTTCTAGAATGAGTGAATTTTCTACACTAAATTATGTATTGTTCTTGCACTTAAATATTTCCAATATTATTTTCTGTTGGAATAGATTTTAACTTAAGGTCTGTTATTTTTGCAGGAATATTGTACGAGAGTTGTAGTCAACCAAGAGACGCTTTTGCCTGTTACGTTAATGCCACTCGTGGTACCAACAAACCGATGAACCCGAATCTGAGCCAACGAATCAAATTTCTCCAGAGCCACCTCAGTAACGCTCCAATGCCCAGTATTACCAGCAAGTAAGTGTCCAGTAGGATTTTATTGAAATTAGATGGGCTTTCTTTTCTCTCTATGTGAACAGACAAGAGTTGTGTGGTCATCTTTTTGTCAAAACTTAGGTGTATCAACACTTTTGAATTTTATTGACTGTTTGAACCTTTCCTCTCTTTTAACTCATCCCTTTTACTTTTGTTGATCACATAGATAATTGATTATCTCATAATTTGTTTTTCTGGTAAGCTTTTTATCTGCATCATTCCATTGTCTGGTAAAATAAGTGAATAAGTAAATTTTCAAGTTTCAAATTCTGAAGTTATGGCTTCATGATGCTTAGAAAGATGTGTTGCTAAAACTTAACCAAGGGAAAAGTAAAGTTGTTTTATCTAATAAAAAGTAAGCTAAATTTGTGGTCTCACTCTCAACAGAAGGCGCCAATTACCCTCAATAGAGGAGGCGTGGAACCTGCCCATATCTGCAGAGATGACATCTCGGCAGCAGCAGCAAGTACAACAACAGCAGCAAAATATGATGGGTGTGGGCGGAACAATGGGGCACCATCACCATTCTCACCATTCCCAGCACCCTCATCAGCAAAGGGTTAGTGCTTCTGGGGTCCCACAACAGACATCATCTGTCTACCACAAAGGTTACCAGCAGGTAAAGCTCATTCCTGATGCACCTGCTGGCCTTTTCTTTGTTCACCACATTCATTTCCCATTGGGTTTTTTTTATAGCTTTGGAAAATTATATACCTATCAAAGTTTCCCATATTTTTATTTAATCAGTTAACTGTTCTTGATTTTCCTAAAATCCTTGCTTGTTTTTAGTTTCTCCACATTAAGACTTTCCTAATCAGCATTATCCTTTCCAATTCAATATCATTTTCCTTTATTATGCCCATGAGATGTGCAAATATTGCTGATTGAAGTGGTAGTCAGCAAAGAATACATTTGACTTTTCAGGGAGCACAAGGGCCATACCCAATGTCAGGGTCTGTGGTGAGTGGGAGTACTCCACAGGGCCCACCTCCCCCATATCCATCAGGACAGCAGCAAGGGACGCAGCAAAGACCTCCTTCTCAGTCTGCGCACCTTATCCAACAGCAGCAACAGCAGGTTGGAGGGGCGCAGGCTATTGCAAACTCAGCAAAGAGATTTAAGGTTATTATCCTTTTAACCTTTAGCCCTCATCTTAGAGATCTTTCATTGCAGTTCAACTCCTAACATATAATGCAGTTTTGATGTATAATTGTTTAAAACAATTCCTGTCTTTGGGTGAAAACAGAAGTTGATGTTGAAATCCCTCATGTAATCCTAATGTAACTTGAATAGTCTTTCCTTGGTTGCCTTAAAACATTCATATTGAAAAATGTGTCATGCAGTTTGGAGTTCATTTTCTGCCAGACTAAAGGCTACACAAATATTTATAGTCCTGTTTTAAATGTTGTTTTTTAGTAATAGTAGTATTATAAACTCAACTTTTGGAATTTAATTTTCATTTGAAATTTTTACAGAGTGACTAGATTGTTTTGGATTCAAGAGTGAGACTTTTTTCAGCACATAATTAAGAACCATTTCTATCCTTTAAATTTCAGTAAATAATATTTAATGCAAATCTTTACAAACATATTGCAAAGTATATGAATTATGCCATTGATGGGTTTAACTTTATATATTTCAAGAGTTTATTAACATGAAAAAAAAAACATGATTTCTAAGTTATTGGCTTACTCCTTATCAGCCTGGTGAAGCTGTTGAAGGTGTAAGTCCCCCTGGCGGTGTGAGGCTTCAGCAGCAAGTGGTCCCTGGGCAGCAGCAACAGCCAGTAGTCCCAGGACAGCAACAGCCGGTAATCCCAGGACAGCAGACGCAGATAGTTCCTGGGCAGCAGCAGCAGCAGACTGGTGTGGGCCAGCAGCGTTTTGTGGCTCCCTTTTACTACTTGAACCAACCTCAAATGCGGATGCTTCTCTACCTGCAGCAGCAGGCAGATAGAGGTGGACTCAAACTTCATCAAGTAGCAATGTTACACCAGTTGCAGAGGCAATATAGACTCATGCAGCAGCACCAACAGGAACTTAGGTTGCAACAGCAGCAGCAGCAGCAACAACAACAGCAACCTCAGATGCAAGGCCAGCAGCAGCAGCAACAACAACCACAACCACAGCAGCCACAGATGCAAGGCCAGCAGATTCAACAACAAGTGAGTAATCTTAATTTTGTAATCTTAAAAAATATATCTGCAAATTTTCTAAGGATTTGAGATTTATATTTATCAAAGTTATATGCTTCTATGGGTTAATTGAAATATATAATCGGAGGAACCTCTAGACAACTTTTCTAGAAAATTAGTTTCTGCATATAATCAGGAATTATTTTTAAGAATCTCATCTTGTTGATTGATATCTTTTGATAATTTTCCATCCAATTCTTGTATATTCCAGGCTTTGCTCCTACAGCAACAGAGACCTAGAACTCCAACGGCTGGTGCAAGGCCTGCCTATCCTCAGATGGTTGTGAGGCCACCTGGGGCTAGTGGTTTCAGTGCTCAAGCAGGGGTAGTAAAAAATCAGCAGGGTGGGTATCAACCTGGTCAAGAGGGAGCTCCTGTTCCTGGAGCAACTCCAGGTCAGCAGCAACCTTCACAGCAACCACAAATGCCAGTAGGTAGCCAGCAACAACCATACCAGCAAGGATTCCAGCCAGGAGCGCCTCAGTCTCAGCAAAGGACACCATCTCCTATGCAGCAACAACAACAGGTTCCTCAACAGCAGTTTGTGTATGGCAGCTCTCCCAGGGCAGCCCTGGAGAGTCCCTGCAGTGGTGCATTCCCTCAGGCTGCCAGAGGACATCAAGAAGTGGAGGGCATGGGTGGAGATTCGTTTACACCATCAGGCCAATCAAAGGTTGGAACATCAACAAATGACTTGGTAGTCAGTGATCAAGAACTGCAGGCTCTTTTGTCACAGAAGGATATAGCTGCATCTCTTGCTGAAGATCTCTTGAAACACTTTGGTGAGGGAGGAAACCTAGACAGTCTAGTCTCTTCTTCACCACCTCCAACTACACCAACTGCTACTACACCTACAACCCAAGTAGCTCCAACCTCAACCTGTGCTTCTCCTGGGTTACCTGGTATTGGCAACGTGAAGGTAATTACTACAATTTAAATTATTTATGAATTTTGATTGTTTTATCCTGTGTTATTGTGTATTTAGCAAATTTAGGTAAAAACTTGAATGTATTTATGGAGTGAGAGATTTTGTTAAAATTAGTCAAATTTTATAAAATTTAGTTCTTACATATTTAGTAGATACGTAAGTTTCAAGTCCTTCAAGAGTAATGGCACCTTCATTTTTATAGGTAATTCTGCCCTCTGATATCAGTTTTAAGTGTAAAGCATACTATTTTAATCTCAAAACAAAGTTAAATATGTTTCAGTTGTATTATCAGTTTGATTTATAAATAGTTTCGAGTAATTGATTTATGAAAAAGGGTCTCATGGAAGAAAAATATTTGCTGTATTTTATAAGACAAATAGAATATGACATGGTATGTTTGCTTCTCTTCCATCAGGTGAAGGTTGAGGATGAATCTCCATCTACAAATCAAACTGAAGCACCAGCAGCCATTAGTGAGATGAAAGAACCAAAGGCAGAAGAGGAGGAAGAAGAAGAGGAGGATGATGAGGAAGAGGAGGAACCGGAAGAAGAGAGGTCAAGGCCACAGACCCACAGTATGAGGGGGCGTTGCCGTAGTGAGAGGGAGCTGGAGTTCTCCATTGACATGACTGCAGATGAGGTGATGGATCTCTGTAGAGGGCGAGGAATACATGGTATAGGAAACTGCAGTATCCTTTCAGACAGGGCTCCTCCACCCCAACCTCCTGATCCACCTCCTGCACATCTTACTCATGAGCAGCTCCTGCCTCCCACACCATCTGTTTACCTCGAAAACAAGAAGGATGCATTTAGCCCACAGTTGCAAGAATTCTGTCTCAAGCATCCTATTGCTGTTATTCGTGGACTGGCTGCTGCTCTGAAACTTGGTAAGTTTGCTCTTTAAATATGTGAAATTAGATAATCTTCATTGCTCATTTGTTGGTGTTTCATAGGTTATCCTCAGATCCTCTCCACAAGTAGTCATTTAAGGGCTACTTTATTGAATGAATCTTAGGTAGCCCCTAAAAAACCTACCATGGATTAATTTTTTATTATAGCTTTGGTGGCTCCAGATATGGGCACTTAGTGAGAGCTTACCTACCTCAATCATTTTCTGAGCAAACTAATTTTCATAGAACATGAAATGGACCTCAAATAAAAAATTAACGGTAAAGTGCTTCAGTGATAACATTACTGTTTTCATGATGAAACAGAATATTAACAGTTTATTGGAGAGATTTAAATCCCTAGAATTGTGGTCAATTTACAGTGCCTGCATAAGAAATTTTCCAAAACCCTGTTTGGCAAGATTCTAGATATTCCCTTGGTATATTTTATTAATATATATTACTCTGGACATTAAATATAGCTATGAATGGCTTTTAATTCCTTAGTTACTTGAATGAGGAACACTACCTACCACTATAATTAGGATTATCTTGATGGAAATCATTTAAATGCAAATTTTCAAATATTAGAGATGCTGCACATACTTAGGGCACATGAAATTATCTCTCACAGTTTTAAAGAGTGGTCCTGGTTTATTCAGCTTTTGAAGTTGTTAAGTCTGGGTTTCTTACCATTTTACTTGCAAGTTTTGAAACTTTAATTATAAAACTTTTTCTTATAAGAAACATTCCTTATAGAATACATATGCTCCAATTTATTTGCTCATATCTAGCTGGATGTGGAAAATATAACATTCTTGCATAAATTACACAAATTTTAATTATTGACTAATTTTCTTAATTACTTCGAATCTCCTAATAAATTATGCCCAATGAGCCAAATTTTCTTGAATAATGGCCTGCATGAGCTGATTCTCTTCAGTTATTTGGGTAATTTTGTATAATAAAGGTCATCTATTTTTCACTCTGTAACCCATAGTTCACATATTCAGCTTCATCTTGTACTACTTGACAGTAAGTCTTTCCATTTTGGAGAAAATACTTGGTATACCATTGGGTGGGAAAATACTTCTCTATATTGGTAAATTTGATGTCCTTATTTGCTGTTGTATTAAATGATTAATCTGCTTTTCTCACACTAGATTTGGGTCTTTTCTCAACCAAAACACTTGTGGAAGCCAATCCTGACCACACAGTGGAGGTGCGTACACAGATGCAGCAGACATCTGATGAAAACTGGGATCCTCAGCTGGGTCGTCGTGTGTGGGCATGTGTGTCCCACCGATCTCATACAACCATAGCCAAATATGCCCAGTACCAGGCATCTAGTTTTCAGGAGAGTCTCAAGGTACATATATCTTGTGGAATTATTCAAATGTTCAGAATATAGTAGCTTATTTCGAAGTTAAAATGTGTGTGTCTGTATGTATGTGTATGTTTATAAACGCACATTCTTTGTTTCTTTTCAATATTTGTAATATGCCTGTTTTACTGATAATAGGAGGAACGTGAGAAGGCACAGGGAACTCACAGCAATGTAGCAGGGGGTAGTGCTGGCAACAACCTCTCAGATTCTGATTCAAAGGATTCTACAGGGAATACAGTAAAGAGGAAGAGGAAGGGTGGCTTAACAACTCCGATGGGAGGAGGAGGAGGAGGTGGAGGTGGACTCAAGACTATTCGCTTTGGAACAAATGTGGATCTTTCAGACGAGAGACGTTGGAGGCCACAGCTACAGGAACTCACCAAACTACCTGCATTTGCTCGAGTGGTATCTGCTGGAAACATGTTGTCTCATGTTGGGCATGTAATTCTTGGCATGAACACTGTGCAGCTTTATATGAAGGTGATTCTCTTTCTTTATTTGACATTTTATTCTCTTAAATACTATGATTTGAGACACGGTGTAAATTTGAATTTTTTTCATTCCCGCACTCTTAACTTACTTTGATTTAGCTGTTGGCATTGCATGCTTTGTGTCATTTATTTGGTCTAAGGGAAGGTAAAATAAGTGAACATATTTATGTCTGTATTGTACCTTTTATTTTTATCTGGTTGTCTCTTCTTTTTTCTTTAAGTAGCCAGTTCACTTATCACCTTTGGGATAATCTTATTATTCATATATGGTCAGTTTAGATTTCCACAAATAAAGTGCAACTGGTCCTGCATTCAATCGTATTTTCTGTAAAATTTTATCATAATGTTTATATTCAGTCTGGTGAATAATAAATTAGAAGGGTTTAAGTATGAGAATTTGTCATTTTTAATTGTAGTCAAATTTTTCCTCTTATTTGTCAGATATATTTTTATTGCATTCTAAAGTCACATGTGAATCGACCATGTGTAATTATTCTTCTCAAATGTTACATTCCCATTTATTAGGTACCTGGTAGTAGGACCCCTGGCCATCAGGAAAACAACAACTTCTGTTCCATTAATATCAACATTGGTCCTGGGGATTGTGAGTGGTTTGCAGTTCCTGATGCTTATTGGGGAGTCATTCATAATCTATGTGAGAGGTATGTATCATCAGGACTTAGTTTTCATTAAATTTGGTTTTAAAAAATATCTTATGGAGAAATAGCATGAGAACTGAAAGACAAATATCTACCCTTATTTTATCCATTATGTCATTGTAATTGTAATCCATTATGTAATTGAAGTATTTTTGAAAAGAATGCATCTAGCTTAAAAAATATTAATTTGGCCATTTTAGCCTGCTAAATTTAAAACATTTTGTTTTCTCACAGTTAAATGTTAACATGAAAATATCCTTAAATTTTCCTAAATATTTTTTATCTACTTCCTGGCAATTTGAAGGAAGAAAGTTGCCCTTGTTGAAGGAAGGAATTCTATCTTTAATGATATTTCATTGTAGCACTGCAAATTTCTAATTTTTGAGATGAAAAGCTACCACAAAGTCGAGGCCGAAACAGTGGATTTTATTTCTAATTTTTGCGAAAAGTATCTTAGATTCAGGAATAAAGAATTTAGAATTTCCAAAAATAATTAACATCTTCTCTGTGTTTGCTTTCAGGAATAATATTAATTATTTACATGGGTCATGGTGGCCTGCAATGGAAGATCTCTATGAAGAAAACATCCCTGTCTATCGTTTTCTTCAGAGGCCTGGGGACTTGGTTTGGGTTAATGCAGGCAAGTACCTCAGTGCTTGTATATTCCCTTTAAAATATTTTGTGGTCATTGATATAGCATATTCAGTTGTCAAGTCTACATAACTCCCACTCTTTATGTCTTGTTTTTAAAGTTTTTAAGGATTAAAAATATTTTTGTGATGATGCACAGTTTTTAGTTTGTATTTCATGCAAGTGTTGATGTCAAAGTAAGGTTTGATCATCCATTTTTTCTTTTCAGGGTGTGTACACTGGGTGCAAGCTGTTGGATGGTGTAATAACATTGCTTGGAATGTTGGCCCATTGACAGCCAGGCAATATCAGCTGGCCATTGAACGCTATGAATGGAACAAACTGCAGAGCTTTAAGAGCATTGTGCCAATGGTTCATTTATCGTGGAATTTAGCACGCAATATCAAAGTATCTGACCCTCGTCTCTTCAGACTTATCAAGTAAGGGCTTCATATTATAAAACCTAAGGGTTCATTCAAGAGTTAGGAGTTAAATTATTTTTCATCTATACATGTGACTTTGCTGTAAAAAATTCTGTTTTCGGTTTTGAAATCTAATGTAATGAAGGCTTTTAGGCTGAGTATATTTTATAATAATTAAGAAAAGAATGTTTTATTACCTTATTTTAGTATAATTCTCCATAACTCAAATCAAAATGATTAATTTGTTTATTTTTTTTTGCTTTATTTCTAAGTTCTTTTGTCAATTGCCTTCAGAGAATGGAATTTTTACAATACCTTGTACATTTCAGCATTTGTTTTACATTTTATTAGCATTTGAAAGCAATGGAAGTAGGAAAACCAACAAATATCTGAAACATTTTAGACCTTTTAATTTAGTTTGATGTTAATAATAAGATAGAAAGTGAGTTTTAAAATCAGTGTCAATGAAATAATTTTAAATACGGATAAGTTTCTGAGAAATGATGTATTCTGTTGTCTTTATCAGGAATTGCCTTCTGTGCACCATGAGGCATGTTGCAATGACTTTAGAATTCGTAAAAGCCAAAGGGGTGGAAGTGAGATTTCATGGTAGAGCTAAAAATGAGGCTTCTCATTATTGTGGCCAGTGTGAGGTAAGTTTGTTTTTCCTTATTATTTGTTTTGGAAGATGATCATTACTAGCCTTACTAAATTATTTTCATTTGTCCCTTTTCATTAAATAGGAAATATATTTTGATTTCTTCAATTTTCTTAATTATGAATAAAATATTTAACTTCATAAAATTTGATTGAGATGCATAGTTTGAGTCTTAATATCTTCTTTTGTTTGATTTGGCTTCTCCAAACCCTGGGAATACCTATTATATCTGTTTAAAAACCTTAGAAAAATAATAATTTTGTAGTTGAAAACTTGAATATTTTAATTCATATCAAAATTTTCTTTGGTGTATTTTAATTCAGTGGATTAAGATTAACGGTGTCTAAGAGACTTCATTTCCTGTTTTTGTTTATTAATTTCTGGATATTTTGTTTCATACATGACAATTTTTGTTGAAGACAAACTTAGAAAGGAGACTTTTATGGGATAAATTTTATTACTGATTTTGGTATAGCTCTTTTATTATGTGGGTCTGAGTGACCCTATACCTTCATTATAACTGAGTATAATTGCTGTATTTCATTGAAAACAGTTTTTTTGTATGGTTCATCTCATATGAAACAAGAAGCTTTCTGTGAAACTTGAAATGTGGTATAAACTGTGATAAAATGATTTAATGTCAGCTGTCAGTTTGGCATTTGCCATAATGTAGAAAATATTTCACCATCTATACATTTTCTCTGATCATCCAAAAATGTTTTTCTTACAGATTGAGGTATTTGACATACTGTTTGTGAGGGAGCAGGAGAAGAGACATGTAGTACACTGCATGGAGTGTGCTCGCAAGCAGTCCCCTTCTCTGGAGGGATTTGTTTGCCTTGAGGAGTATCGACTTGAGGAATTAATGAGTGTCTTTGATAACTTTGTATTGCATGCGGGCCCAATACCCTCTCAGGCTCCGTCCTCTTCCTCTCCCTACCATCATTCTTCCTTGGACTCTTTAGGGGTAAGGAGAGAATTGTTTTTTTTTTTCGCTTAATTTTTTCTCCTCCTATCTCTCTAGAGATTAAGCTCTTTTCATTTAAATGCAATTGTGTTACTTACTGTAAAGATGTAAATCTCACTGGTGCTGTGATATTCATTTAGTTTGTAAGTTTACCATATTTTAGTAATCACTGCAAACTGTCACTGATCTCCTCTATATGGTGATGAACTTGCTGCAGATATTTGAAGTCATTTGAATCTTTCAGCTGTATTTATTTTATATAAATATAATTTTGGAGCTTAATCACTAATTGCTCAGACCTTTCATGCTTATTTCATTCTCAAAAAAACTACAGATTTGTTAATTTTTTAAAACTTGCTTAATGTCTCTAAGATTCATTCATAAATTTAGCTAATTATCTAGTTGAATTAATCTGTGAATATCAATATTTTTAAAGATTGTTAAGTACCAGAGTTGGGATTACATATTGTTGAGTTAAATATCATGGTAATGCTGAAAGCTATGTTGTTTATTCTCGCAGTTTGTATGTGGATGAAAAAAGCAATTTTCTTATACTATGGTAACTATCTATGAATCTCGATTGATTTTTTTTCTCTTTTTTTGACATTACTGAAACATAATTTAAGAGTTTTTTTAAACTTACTCTGCAAGATATTCGATATATCCTAATTCTTTTGAAGCTTATTTTGGAGAAAAGAATAAATTAGTTGTGCGTTTTAGGGTTAGTTACAACTGTCAGAATCATCTTTTCTTTTTCTTTACAATCAATGAGTAGCTTAAATTCTGTTGCTGTAGACTGAACCCAACCTAAGTAATTGATACATTCAATCATGTCAGGGCTTGAGTTATGAGTACCTTAATTTCTGCATTTTGTGGTATGGTGTTATATTTGGCCTCGTGTACTATAAATGTTGCAGTATCAGTGCATTCAATCTCTTGTTTCAAAACAAATATGTTATTGGTTCTTGAATTCAATACTACTATACTATATTATGTATACTATATTATATA
>KZ308443.1:520621-595853 GCA_000376725.2 Ladona fulva
ATATATACACTATATTATCTTGAATTCAATAATACTATATAAAGTGTTAGTCACTAGGGAAATCATACCATATCTGAGTGGGTTCATTTATTATTTATGTTTTCTGCAACAAATTGATTCATTTCGGTCTTATAATATTTCAGTGTTTACTGGTTTACTGTTAAGCTAAAATCAGTATTAAGTGATGTATCTTGTTTTAGATGAATTATCTTACAAGCAGAGTTCCCTCTAAAATGGGCATCTGGGTGGCATCTCAATATTTTCTTTTAGTGCCACCTAACTAATTTGTCTAGCTCCTGCTTCTTATGGAAAAATTTATTATAGAAAATTGGAAAAATTGCTTCTGAAAACTCTTCCTAAGCTATAATGGCACATCTCAGAGTGTCTGCAAAAATTTTTTTGCCTCCCAAAGATTGAAAATTTTAGAGGGAAATATGCTTACAATTAGCTTTGAATGCATTATTCATTTTAATTTTCTTTTTCATCAGCACCGGCAAAGTCCAGTACAACATGCCGTGGCTACCAATGGCTCTTGATGTCACACTTCTGCATCTTTATGTGATCGTAAATATCTCCCCGAAGAAATGAGTGCGCTGAATGCATGTAAGGATTTGTGCCAGTTTGTTTGACAAGTTGCCTGCACTTGCCACTTCAGTGCTAGACTACAACTGTTGTCTAATCCAGCATATGGCACAGAAGAGGATGTGTTGAAAGTTAAAATGGAAAGCAACTTTGAATCATCTATGTATTTGCTTTTCACATTTTAGTCTTGATCATTGACTTGTATAAAAATGGATAATTGCAAAAATTTGGATGATTTGAGGTCTCACTGCTGCGGCTTGAAGAATTATGTTACCTTCAGATTAGAGGAAACCTAATGGAGTCTTCTGTTGCGGTTCAGAATTTCTGCTGTTGGAAGTGTTTACCTGTTGAACGTTGTTGAATGCTTCCCATATCATTGATTGGTTTGGAGGTTGATCATAATGTTACTTGTCATCGGTTTATACCTCGTTATCTCAGCCCACCGGAGTGTTGGCCCTCAGACCAAGCAAATGACTGCAGTTGCTGCAATTGTTGGTTTGCGGCTGGCATTTAAAAGTTTCCGTGCAAAGCTGTAGAAACATGGCATCCCCCTAAAGTTGGGATTGCTTTGTTTTGCAGTGAGCTGCAAATCCGTCAACCATTCACTGCCATTTGCAGCTGCCTTTTGTAGTTTGATGGCCAAAAGGATGCAGTGGGGGACAATTCTCAGCTCCAGAAGTGCTCCATTTTGTGATTTTTAATAAGACTGAAGTCTTGAGCGTCTCTTTCGTTTTGTGATCGAACGTGTCCTCTTTCAAAACACCAATAAAACTGCCAAAAAATTGAGACATTCCCTTTCACTAGCAGGGTGTTCTAAAAACTTTAGGAATGAAAATATTTAATGAAAACTCAGGTGCCGAGTTGTAAATAGTGTTGCTAGCTGCAAAAGAATGGTGAAAAATTATAGAGAAGTGATAAAAGCGGGTTGTAAAAAGAAGGGGATGAACTGCAAAAGAGAGTGGGATTGATAAAAGAAGGGAATGAGCTCTGGAAGGAAGTGGATTTCCCATAAAAAGCCTTAATTGGCTTATCTTCTACCTCATATGTCCTCTCCTCCTAAGCAGCTCTTGAAGTGATGGTGTTTTGTTCTGGTGAAAGGGACTGAGAAAGTGACAGTGTCCCCTTTCTTTGTGATACCCGTGTGCTTCTCCATCTCTGCCCCAAATCCCTTTCAAGTAGGCATATGTAATTAGCTCTCCATTCTGCAGGAGGGAAATGTTATTTGTAGATATAAAAATACTTATAAATAAATAAAGATACACCAAGACACTTTAACAAACACACACACACAATAATAATCAGGGCCATAACACAGCTGTATGACAGGTTGGGCAATTACCAAAGCCTCATGTGCAATCTGAAATCTAATTGGTATTTGCTTTTGTAAGATCCCTCTTGTCTGATTCAGCTACTGGGAATCCTTTGATTGTTTTTTTTTTCCTCCAAGAGGCTGGCTTAGGGTATACAAGTGTCTGTTGTAAGCGACACGTATTCCCTTTCACCCTCTGTCTTTGAAAGGGTGCTTCTATTCTAGTTCAACGCCCTTCAACCTTCAAATTCAAAATCCTCTATTAGATTTTTTAGGGATCCATATGCTTACAGTTAGAATGGCCCTGTTTATTTACACACATACAAACATAAATGAGAAGGAAATCATAAAACAGCTCATCACTGCCAATAGTGTTCGGTTTTATCCATGGATACACCTGTTCCCTTTTTTTCCACTGTTGTTAAAGCAGCCAATGCTGACAGGAATGGAGATTTGTTGAGACTTATCACTGCCAAATCCTTAGTATTTTCCTCCTGTTGTTTGCTTCTGAGTCTTTTTTCAGAAGCAGTCTATCCATGAAACTGGTGCAAATTCTTTGCATTTTTGACATCGAATAATTATCATAATTCTCTATAAAAGTGAGAAGAGAAGCAATTTGATTTTATTAGAGGATTGCTCGTCATGTTTATAGTCCTTTCTAGCACTGTTGTTTTTATTTATGTTTTTGTAAACGTGTTTTTGTTAGAGGTGCAGCATATGTGAAATTAAAGCTGTTATCGGCAGAAAAGCCTGCAGAAGTGGCTTTTAAAAATATTTTAACTGTACCCTGCCGTAAGTGCCTGAAACTGACAAAAAATGATAAGCTCAATTGCTGATGGCTCACATTTTGCAATGAACCTACGCAATGTACATATGTATCCTGCTAATCTTGCGCTGCCACACAGCTTACACGGTCCAGCTTAATTTTTGAAATGATTGCTGAAATGTTTGCATTAGCTGTAGTATTCAAATGTCAACAACTTTAAAATAATCATTAATGTAGGAGAAGGAAAAGGGACTACATATTGGGAGAAATCTCCTTGTGATCCATAATACAGTTCATAATAGAAGACTGAGCATAATTTTGGCAATGTATCCTTTCTTGTGCGAATTCATCGACCGAGGGAGGAATTTTGTGATCTCATCTTTTTAACGTTGAAATACGGCTGTGCTTAAAATGCATTATCATATGCTCTGTCATTAAGGTGGTTCATTAGTGTTGATACTGTTATTTTCTCCTCATGGCTATTGATTTTATCAAGCCAATGCATCTTTTGATGGAACTTTTCGTGTTTCTTGCCTTCATAACAGTCAAGTGCCGAATCTTATTACCGCTATTTCATTCAAGTCGGCAGGGAAAATTGTCAGTTTTTCTGACAGTACTTATCATAGGATGCTTGTATGGGCCATCATACATTTAAAAATCTTTTCTAAAAACAAACGTGTAAGGCTTTTAAGAAAGCCAAGTGATGTACATAAAAAAATGTGTTGTCAGTTATTTGGAGAACCTCCATAGGATAACATTTAAGAGCCTTATCAACAAGTTAGAATGAACTAATATCTCAAATTCATTCATTCGTGAGCTGTCAAAGAGGTCTACCTCTGTCTTTACATAAAATTGATGTTTTATTTCTTGACGTGATGGGTTTCTTTAGAAATTCCAGCATCAAGCCAAATTCTACTTTTCTGCTAACACTGCCATCTGTTGACTATTAAGTAGAATATGGCTTTTGCCATAGACGTGCACCAAGTACGTCCTTCCCTTGTACAGTTGTATCCCATTCCCTGCTTGGCATTGGGCTGCTCTCATCCCTTCACACTGCCCTCATGTACTCTAAATTTGTAGGGAGACAGAATGAAAGCATTCTCACTGAAGGCCAATCTTGCCTTACAGTCAGCACCTGCCACCTTATTACATTTCTAATCCTTTTTTGGGATGCAGAATGAAATTTAGAGTAGCTCTCAAGAAACAATGTGTAAAAAAAATAAATATATTATATACAAATATATAAATATATATATTACAAAAAATAGAGATTCCAGTGGGGCTTAAAGGAGTTTGGACCCTGAAATTTATTTTATCTTGTTCTTTTATGTATATTTTTCTGAGCATTTTGTAAGAATAACTGTTGAATACCAGTTTAGTTCCTTGGTAGTTTTCCTCTGTGCATTTTGAACTGTTTTATTTCTCTGTAGAATTTGCAGCCTGGGTTCCACAACTCCTCCAAAGATAAAAAATAAAGACCCTCTGGTAATATAAAAGCGTTATTGTCTATTGTGGGAAAGTTGAATTTTTGAAATAATTTCAGAATTTTGTAGTTTTTCACTATTGTGTAAGACGAGTGTTCAAAATTCCTCCCACATTGTGTCAGAAAAATCTTTCTTCTAGCAAAGACTTTATGTAAGAAAGATAGAAGAGTAATATTGTACATTCTTTATTAAATTGTTTTTCTGACAATTAAATCTATCGAATAGAAATTGTTCTTTCATTTTTTGAGTGAATCGAAGGTTGCATAGTTATGTTTTAGAAGAGTGGTAGAACATTGTTTAAAGCGTTGACTCCAAATAATATTCAATGTTCAGCTATTCAAAATGTTCTTGTTAGTCATAGATACTGGCAGTTGTCACAAAAATCTAACTTGTTTTATAAACTGCACCTACTTGAATTTTGTATTTATGTAAAGTCATTCACCAAATATTTAAGAGCAATACAATATTTAAGTACAATACTTTCATGGTATGTCTTATACTAAATTATTGATGTGAAGTACAGATTTTAAACTGTAGATGTTGTGATTGAAGAAATTTTTCCAAGAAGTATGTGAAATGGGATTTGCAGAATGCGAGTAAAACTATTTGATGATATATATCTTCCAATCTATCTGGCTCAGGAATCAAAGGGTGGATCATTTTTGGATCACTCTACATTTTAAGAGAAGAAGCAATATTACAACCTTCAGAGCTGTCTTCAGTAATAGACCTTATGAATTTTGTTTGGAAATTATACATGCTTGTATTAATAACAATGACCTGTAATTATATAATTATAACATGTTGATATTTTTATTTTGAGTATGAATTTAAATTATGCATGAAAATTAGTTTATCGTAGCATTCCAGGCAGAAAAATCAAGGACGGCGTTGTTTACTGCTAAAATGATGAGTGCACCAATTTATGTATTACTCAATGTGGGGATATCTGGAAGCTAAATCAACAGTAGATACCCAGTAAAGGTAGTTGAACGGTGGGATTCAACACCTTGAGCGTAAGTAATAATTCGTGTTGTGTCATGCTCTGGAATGATATCATTAGCGCATTTGAAATTTGGCGCTTATGCAAAATGTTACAATGCAAGTGACACCTCTAACCTCTCCCGTATCGTTGGTAAAATAAGATGTCAGTGTCCTTCCATATTGCAGCTGTGTGAGATTTTCAATAGGATACCTTTACAATTTTAAAATTATGATTAGTTGGTTGGACTTCGTCGAACGACATCGCAGAATAGGTCAAACTTAGCTTGGGTTCTAATGGCTGAAACCAGTTGTAATTAAAAGTTCACTATGGAACTTAATAGGTTTGGTTTTATTTATATTGTCGTAGCGGCGCCGCCATAACCACGGCTTGCGTGCGCCGCGACATTGGGAGTATCGGGCTGGAATGATCGCGGTAGGCCGAGATTCAATTTCAAAACTTTTTTATTCCATCAAGGGTGACTTTTACACATAAATGTCCCCAAATTCATGACACAAATGAGAACTATACTCACGTCTGGTTCTCTAGCCTGGCCGGCTAACGGTACGGCACGGGGTCGTGTCCGGCGGGAGTCCACCGGTCGATCTCAAGGGATAGGGAGTCTCGGGGCCTCTTCCAGTAGCTTCGCTCGCGGGTTGGCCCCTGAGTTTGGAGTCCGAGTACGGCAGTGCGATCACTCACACACCGATCGGTCCCGCGCTCGACGTCCAGTGAGTGGTCACCCGAAGATGTCGCAATTCCACTGGACCCCGAACTGTCCTTTGCCCCGAATGGAACCCCTTATATACCCGGGGTTGACCGCTCCTGACCCTATGGGTCACCGGATGTGGCGAGGGTGCGACGCGGAACTAGAGCGTCTTCTGAGAAATGCTCCTGCCCAAAGCTTCTAGAAGCTTTCGAAGACGCTTCCTTACGCTCATGAATGACGAACCCTTACCACAATATGTTGAAACCTTACTGAGTTTCGGCGTAATTATTGGATTCATTTTTATAAAGCAATAATTTCTGGGAAAGTATCGATACTCCATTACGATTGTTTAACTAACTACGTCGACGACTTAGCAATCTCATTGATATTAAGGTAAGGGTATTTGCGGATGACACGGTAATTTACAGGAAAATTGAGAGTGGAGAGGATAAATTAACCGTCTAATTACTTAGAATAGTGAAATAGTGCGACGATTGGCATTTAGATCTAAATATTTACAAATTTTCAGTTAACTACTACTTCGAAAGAAAGTCTATTATGAATGATTATTCGTACTTGATACTAATTATTATTCGTATGGTTTATCCGTGGGATAAATTATTGATAGAATCGGTGAAATATCTTGGAGTGACCCTCGATGATAATTTAACATGGAGTACCCACATGCGAAATATATGTGGTTAAGAGAATAGTCGGTCGGAGCGAAGAAAAAGCTCGCGAACTATGTTTCTTCGCATTAGTTACCTTGAGTATGCGCGTAGATTATGGAAACCTGCCGACAACTGCTGTATTCGGTAATTAGAAAAGGTGCAGCGAAGGGCGATACATTTTGTGAAGAATTGCTACGATAAACCAGTGAGCGTTATTCAGATTCTTCCGGACGCAAGATGGGAATCTTGAATAGGCCGTTCTGTACTAAGTAATCGATTTGGGAAGTTAAGTCACGGTGCATGCACCCACTGCCACTCATCAATGCGGTAAAAGTAAATCCGGACAGCATGAGGCGATTCAATCGGTATTAAATACTATCATAATCAAAGGAAAAATACTTTTAATACTAAAGGAGTAATACTTTCAAGTAAATTAGGAATTAGCTGCGGTTTTCTTTGAATCGTTGTATTTGGTTCTACCTCTCAAAACTTACTGTCTTTCTTGGTATCAAAATCTGCCTCACTTCATCCACTTTCCACCATCTTCCACATACATTCTTTTCTTTCCACCATCAACTTTCCTATCCAAAATTTTGGAGAAAAATATCTTGGGGGAATCTAAAGGAATGTCGTAAGTTTTTGGCAAAATGGATTAAGAAATATTATCGCCAGCTACTTCTCGTTATGTTATCGTAGGAAAAACTTCAAGCGAGAAAGTTCTTAGAAAATACTAGATTTATTTTTTATATGAATCAAAATCAATCATAAAACAAAATATAATTTTGTTGATAACGTCGAAAAACGATTTTATATTTTTTAGGTAATGCAGTTTCGGAGGTGTTATATGATTTCCCTTCTTTCTTTAGAGGTGTAGTTTAGATGTTTAGAGGATCAGTAAATGCAGTTGAGATGTTAAGGTATAAATATTTTTGCTTTCGGTCTCGCCACGGTACCATTATTGCTGTTTTATTTGACAAGATTTTCAATTTTATCGATTTAAGCCATTATAGTTGTAATATTTCCTTTGTTATTCTATTGAGTTGTCTCATCTCTTAACGTGAGGAATTAACAACATCGCAATATGTTGTACCTGTTCGTTGGAGAAAATGTCCTGATATGCAAATGCAGCAATGATTGTTGTGCTTAACGACGAAGTTTATCATATATCCGAATGTTTATAATGTCATTCTGCATTTTCAATTCTGATCTAAATTTTCCAAGCCTTGGAATTCAGAAGCTGATTCGTATCTTACAGCGAAAAACCTTCCGCCGAACATGCACAAAAGAATAGATTCAAATCAAGCTGCGTTATACGCGAGCCTCCGACTTGAAATTTTGCTTCCTTGCAAATTTACGCCTTCCGAAACAAATTCTTCCAAGTACCAAGGTGAACATACTAGCTTTTGCAAACGGCGTTGTCTTAATAGCTGAAAATGAACTCGGGCATTCAGCTAAATAAATGGTAGCACATGCAAAGTTAATAGGTGTGGATTTAAACGTCAAAAAGTATCCAATAGCAGGAAGAAACACTGAGAGGGACGAGTTTCTAGATATGGATTCTCTAAAATTCGAGAGATGTACTGATTTTAAATACCTAGGAATTGTAACTGATCAAAGAACGTTGAAGAAGTTGAGATTGGTACAAGACTAATGAATGGTAACATAAGCTATTTGTCCTTACAAAAGCTTTTAAGGGGCAAAATATTAGCTAGGAAAACCAAAGGAAGGATATACAAAAGCATTATTCGACATGACTTATATGACTCAAAATGCTGGGTAATCAGATAAAAAACAAAGGAAGCTAATGACGTTTAGAATTAAAATATCAAGGGCAATGGATGGAGAGTGGCGAATGAGGAAGAACAAAGAATTGAGAGACATTTTTACAGCAGAGGACATTGTTTTAGAAGCTAAATGCAGAAGACTAAGATGGGCAGGTCATCTCAATAGAAAAGACGAATATATTGTGAAAATGTGAACGAAGGACCGCAGGGTAAAAGACCAAGTGCAAAGAAAGAGTGAGTTGGAGAGGCCATATGCAAAAGCATGTGCAGAAGTTAGGAACGAGGATAACATGCAAGATAGACAGAGGTAGCGAAAAATTGTCGGAGAGGCCAAAAACCTTCTGCGGTTTGATGGCCGTGGGAGTGAGTGAAACAAATTCTCTGATCAAACCTTCAAAGAGGCGAAAATTTTCTCAAGTTCATATATTTGCATTCCGGTGAGTGCCAACTTGCACCTGGGGCATAGTTCGACCTCGGTCATTGCTACCCACTGTAAGTGCAATATTTAACTTGTAAAGACACCCAATATCAGGCTCTATTAAAAGTATTACTTTCTCTTATTAAGTGGTTGACATTATGGGCCATTCTAAATTGTCTCGGCATTTTTGGGATTTCTGAACCTCTTTCCGTCACAGTGTCACATATTCCGAATCCTGCTAAGAAATTCTTATCGGGTAGACAACAGGGTTAGTTCTTCGGTGTTTACCCCGAAGAACTAACCCGAATATCTACCCGAGAAGAATTTCTTAGCATCATACACCGGGAAAATATCAAACTCTTTATTCCGAATCCTGTTCCAAAGTGTGAGATCATTTAAAGACGACACATCAGTCATTTCTTCACAATAAAATGGAATTTTCAAATGAATAAAAATCTGAAGTGATATGAATTTGATATGCCTTCAAGAATCGTCTTTGAGCTAATTCATTCACTTGGCTTGGAAATTTCAAGCTGTAAAATAATGATCGACGTACTTAGATGATGTATTCTCGTCTCTTTACCCAAATGGAAGTTCCTATAACCATCGAAGTGAGTGACTCCAGCAGATTAAATAAAAACGCCACTACCAAAAATTACGTATTAAAAATGTTCCGTATTTATGTATTCACTCGTCAGAAATTACAATTTTCTTAAATAAGGGCCTCTTGAATGAACAGAAAGCACAAAGCAGGTCGTATCCGGAAGAACATCAATATCTTTACTTAAAAATTTAATCAGACAAGAAATTCAAAAGTTTTTGGTTACAAGCAAACAAAAGAATGCTATTACATCAACTATCTAAGTTAATTATATATTAATGAATGTCTTATCAAAAAAGGTTTTGTTTTACGAATTTAATGAGTTCGCCGTTTCCGCGAATCACAGTGGGCCGTTAGCGACAATTTAAGCAACCAAGACATAGCATTCAGATAGTCTCTTTGGTACCGGTTTTGAGTTTGATGACATGCCTAATATGTATATCTCTCGTGTAAGGGCGAGAGTAGACAACATGATTAGCGGTAAATTAATGTGTGTAATAACTCTCCAATTATAAAGATATATGTAAAAGTCTCTTGGTATAAGGAAGGAATATAGGTATGTACATATTCTTACATATAGTTGATTAGCTTAAGTGATATTTCTCAAGTTTTCATGAATTTACTTCCAGCTGAATGAAGAGAAACGCCACACTGACTCGCCTTTATTTCCCTAAAATATGTCGGACATTATCGACATTATGATCACATCCTATACATATCCCGCGAAATGCACCCATTTCGAAACTTATGCAAGTTATAGATTAAACATCGCCGACGCGAAATTACTGGTTAATACTATTAAATTTCTCAACATGAGATTTAGAGGGTTTAGAGGTATGTTGATTACATTCATTTTCAGCAAATTAATTTTCTCAAAAATGTATAATTTTACTGACAACTACAGTTAAATCTTCAAATTTCTCTTCAAAAGAAACTAAGTAGTGTAATAATTTCTGTTGATTCAATCGCTCTACTAACTGAACATCTGCGTATTCCAAATGCTTATACAAACCCTTTCGTAGAGCCGAGTGTTATATTGCCTTCACACAAAACATCGTGGTAAAAACTGCAGGTTGGATAACGTCGATGCTTGTTCCTTTGGGCGAGCCAATTTATTTCAACACGAAGATGGGCAGTATTCAAGAAAATGAATTCGATGTTAAGTTCGTGATAAATTCTTTATACACTATATATATACAAATAATTATCAAGATACAAAATATGAACCTTGGAATAAATAAGAATAATTTCACATTGTTAGATAAAATATTCACTCAGAGCTCATTAACGTCCCACCAAAAAATACTGGGAATTCATTTAGCAGTAAAATAGGTAGGTAATGCATTATTTTCTTCGTTTCCGTTTTTATGCCTTAATAGTTTAGTACTCTAGCTATTAAAAATATCTACATTAATATCTGCACCATTAAGTATAGCAATAATTTATTAATTCCGTCTTTGTTCAACCTCCAAGGTTCTTCTGAGACGTATGCCAAGATGCAATCGTTAGGGGTTCCACAACAAGAGAATCGTTCTGCTTCATTCCGACTTCGTGGCGTGCAACTCCCTCGCGCAGGTCATCGAAGTCTGCAATTTCCGTCACTGCTTCTTGAAAACTGTCGAAGTAGTAGTAGTAGTAATCAACCTGGCCGTTGTCCTTTTTCCTGTGAAAAAATGTCAGGCTACTAAATATATATTTATGAAGAGATTACTTTCGTTATAACTTTCCTTACTTCTTGAATTGAATTTTCGTTTATAAGCGATTTCTTTATCACCGGCCTCCAAATGATCGAATTGGCCAATTGCCCCAAAAGATTTTAGCATAAAAAATCTTTGGAATGATTAATACCCAGTTCCAGATTGGGCCCGCAAGCACGTAAGCATATCAAATCATTCATTTTGATAACATTTTATGGTTACTTAAGCAACGTTTAAATTTGTCTAAAACAACAAATGCTTCCTAATGACCTTCTATTTAGAAAAGCAGGTCTCCGAAGGTAGAAGTAATATCTTACAAAGCAGGTGAATAATGCCTTTAAGTAGAGATTCTTAACCTTCTCAGCTGCCACTCTCTGAATTATCAAAATTTCTCGAAACTCTTTTAAAGATATTATTTTTATGAACTAAGGAGAACGATAATTGGGCACCTCTCACTGAAAATTATAAAAATAAAATTGACCCACTGAAATGAACTCCCAAAAACTTCTTAGTTGATGATCATTTTCCTTTTTAGCCTCAACAATTATGTAGGAAGAAATTCTTTTTCACCATAACGTCTGGTACCTGGCACCCTTTGAACCACCAAGCTTCTCGTAAAATAGGTAGGTAATGAATTTAATGAAAGTTTTGGAAGTTGATTACTCGTTAAATTATGGAAATCTATTATAAAGGTAGTATTATGAGCTGTAGCAAAGCTCTGTGAAACTACTTAATGCGATTTGTTATTCATCTATGGTAAATCCTCGGAGTGCTCTGATTTTTACATTTTAGTATTCGATAAGGTAAAGTAATTAAAAGTAAAGCATCAGTTCTGACTTCGTATACACCCTTAAAGCGAGATAAATATCACTAAACACATATATATATATATATATATATATATATATATACTATAAAGCGAGATAAATGCTTTTCTTTTGAGGGATTTAATCTATATTTGTAATATGTATAAATGTAAATATAATTGTTTTCAGATTTCTATGGATCACCATATTATGACAATGGGTAATTGATTACCAAATACTCTTACAGTCGGTGAAAAGTCACATTTCGAGCGAATTTAGATGAGCGCGAAAATAGAGGTGCCTAAAAATAAATCGTAGAATATGCGTTACTGCAACGGCATGCTAATGATTGGAACATCTGTTTTAAATCCAGAGTGTGACGAAATAGGAAAGCGAGAGAGACGAAGAAGTGGGCAGCTCACCTGAAAGGCGTTGAAATCTCCTTGATTGCGGATTCGTTGGCAGCGTCGGTTCTGTTTTTCCTACGGGATGCAAGCGATTCCCAATCGGATGGTTTCAAAGGTGCAGTTGCCAAAGTCTCGAAAATGTTCACCTGCCTTTGTTTCCGCACTTGCTGCTCCTCGATATCCTTCGGCAGGACGAGATCCGGTGGAATCGTGCGGTTACCTAAATATAAATGAAAGCAGTTGCTCTTAGAATGTGCTTCTTGTTTTGTTTTTAAGACCGTTAAGTTAAATGTCGGCATAGATTTTGCGAATTACAGGCAACACTTAATAATAAGTATAAATTTTTATTTATGAAACCTGGAGAAGCCCAAAATGTCACTAATGAAATATAATTTTCAGTAATAATGGTGCTCCTTTAATATAATTATAATAATATATGCTTTGGAGAACAAGGTTATATGACACTTGTACTTCGAAGGATTTTTTCTTTCCAAAAGCTAGCAGTCGTCCCACAATCCTAAATCGAACGATTAAATAGTCAATACCTGATTGTTAATTACCGAACATCAAAGAACATATTCGTGAGAAAATAGGAAAGGCGAATAGAAAGCAGAGATTGACAAGTAGAACCATGAAGGGATGTCCATCTAGAGTCAAAGAAATTGCTTATTTTTCTCTCATTCGTCCTAGCCTCGAATACTGCTGCGCGGTTTGTGATCCACATGAAGTAGGGTTAATTTCAGATTTAATTGTCATTCCGCTAAACAACGGGCGCGATCTCCGAAAGACAAAGACCAAGCGTTACAAGGAAATAATCGCTAAAACAGATAATTAATTCTGGTTGTTCTTTCTGTAGAGCTTTACAGATGCGAACAGGATGGATTAGGTTAGGTCTTTGGTGTTGATACACCCCCTGCCATACGCTACTGGCGGTTTGCGGTGTATGACTCTAAATCTTAAAT
Organism: Ladona fulva; assembly: GCA_000376725.2. NCBI lineage: Eukaryota > Metazoa > Arthropoda > Insecta > Odonata > Libellulidae > Ladona > Ladona fulva. Next base: position 533,800 of record KZ308443.1, read on the forward strand.
CAATCGGAAATTATCGTGCGTTCTATTTCTTGCTGCTATTTATATAAGTTTTAGAAATTGCTTACCCATGAATTTCACATCTTCCTCCACACTTCGTAATTTTTGCTACGCTAATATATGACCCGAGAAGATCGATTTTCCCTAATAGTTCCGTAAAAACTAAAGCCAATCAAAATGCTGCTTCAGTCGCTGAGATCTTTAAAGCTATTCCATTAACTTCACTTGAACCATTTGGTAACATAATCAATTACCGTTTGAAGTGTTAACACGAACGTTTGAAGGCAAATATCCACAATGCCAAGATTTTTTTGCTAATTCAAATAGCACAACCAAAATCTATAATAGTTAATAATTCGTCAACTTTTCGTTTACATCTTACATCAACCGTTCATTTACAAATATGTGACTACCTCCTTTATCCTGACATGGCTTTCCACGAAGTTGCACAATCTTACTTATCTTACTCTGAATATATTGCCATCGGATCTGCGCCTGAGGTGCTCCGTGCTCGTATGCATATTCTTTTTTACGCTCTTGTTAATTATTACGCATGGTTAATTATTTTTTGCGTTTTGTGGAAGGAAATACTTAAGTGAAATAATGTCCCTATCTAGTCAACTTACACGGATGTGATTCGGTCACCGTGTTACCGTTGGTAGGCGCGGCTCTGATATCTTTCAAGTATATCTCACGATTTCAGCACGTCGATAATCAGTATTTAAATTTTCACCCTCTAAGCCAGTGGCTTTTGAAAGGAAGAATTAAATCAACAATTACTACATAATAGCAACAAATTTAGGAACACCTCATCAACGTACTTAAAAAACCAGAAAATTCTGTGGAAGACAGTTTGCCTATAGCTGTATCTCATGATTTAAGATCATATGACGGAATTCATAAGGAAATGATTTATGTATTAAAAATTTGTTAATATAGCAAAAGTTCTGAGAAATTATTCTCTGTCCAACATCATGAAGACACAATGGATTTCTTATGGCCCCGTGCATTTCTTATGGGAGATCGGCGCGCGGTGTTGCCAATTTGGNTGTTACTATTTCTACCGATATGTTATTGATATTCGATTACCAAATTTACTTTGAAGAGTGTTAGTGATGGATTCAAGAGTTATGAGGTGTTCTGAATGTATATATATATATATATATATATATATATATATATATATGCTTTCAGATCTGGAGCGTGTTTATATCCTTTCACTGTCTAAAAGCATTTTATCTTTCTGGTCGACACTAACAATAAAAGTCCTTAGATCACTAACGAAGCACTTACCCCTAGAAGGCCTTGTGGTTGTTGGAAGAGGAACAGCGGCGGAAACACACAGAAGACCAAGTAGAAGCATGGAGGTGCCTAAGATTTCCATTTTGGAGGAGGGATGTCTACGCTATGGCTGTCACTGGCAGACTGAGCGACGACAGCACAGCAGTCTCTAAGCCCCTGGCAGTCTCTTTAGCCTCTTTTCCTTTCCACGAATTCCTAAATCCTCAAGAATGATTTCCCCTTCTACCATTAACCTCATGCTGAGACTCCTAGCGGCTGGGGATTTCCCGGCTGCAGAGGAGGTTTCACTCCATAGTTTCCATTTTTAAAGACAGCATTTCACTAGAATGATTAGTGAATGGCAGCATGCAGTTACCTCTCTAATATCTACGGAATTTAGTCTAATTATATTTATTGCGACCACCAAGGAGTTTTACGTGCATTTTCTTTCCTGGTTGTATGCAATATCTTAATGTTTTGTTGAAAGGAACGCTTAACGAAAGAAAGCTTGCGTATTAAGTACTTTTGTTAGTTGTGGGAAGAATGATCACGAAATAAATATCAAACTGCGTTTTTAAACAACAGCACTCCAATAGTGAATTGCTGTAGTTTAGAAAATCAAAGTATTTGCAAGCGAATGTCAGGCCACACTAGGATATGTATGCTAGGTTTCGCGTTTTAAATCTCTCAGAGTAGGAAGGAAATTTATTAAAGCATTAAATTCATCAATTGTTAAGGGGAAAATACAGCAAAAACTTTGGTTTCTGGTCGGTATAATCATCTATCGCACGCGAGGATTAATATAATTCATCTACATGATGTTAAACAGGGCTGTGTATAAGTACAGAAATTTATATTTATGATATTAAAAATTAAATAAAATTTGTTAAATAATCATTATAAATTGTTTTGGTTTCGCTAAAAATATCAACATAATTTTTCTTGGTAATTTTTTGTGAGGGTAGCATTATCATTGATCTTGTGATGGATTTTAATTTTAATTCACAGACGACAGTTTTAATAGAATTTCAAACAATTTTTTTCGGATAATTTAATATTATTTATCATCACACTATGAACATAGATCATGAGAATCTATTTCATTCCATTGTATAGCCCTTAAGTTGGTTAGGTTTATTTTTGTCGTAGTCGTTTTCATATTCTTTATACTAAACCTCTTCTCTATATATTTAATGTTATTTTTTATAATTTGGTCTTTATGAGATATTTTTTCTTTAGGTACATCTAATATACGCAACAGAAATCCCATTCTAGCATTACTTACTTTGAGTACTTACCGAAATTCGAATATATTATATATCGCTCATTTCGCTTTTGAGTCATCTAATCATATATTAGCGTATTTTTTATCACTGGCTTGCAATTTCGATGGGCGTTCCGTTTTGCTTTAGTTAATTGTTCGTATTTTTATTGCTTATACATTCCATCGAATGAAACTTATTGTCGAAAGGTACACATATTAAAGGAAAATGTTTATTTCGTTATTGGTTTCAAAGTAAATTCTAAAACTTTATCAGAAATACACTAAATCTGTCCGCTGCCAATTAAATTTAGTTTCATACTCCGCAAGCCGCGAATGATATTGGTTTCATAGGGAGTTAAACCACCAATCAACATATTTGAATTCAGCCTATCCTTATATTAGAAAAGAATGTGAATTCAGTATCTCTTCAATAAAGTCTGTTCATTAAGTTTTGCGATCAATCTTTAAACATAGCATCTTTTTCCTTTAAGCATCCTATATATTATGTCAAAGTTGAATTTATGGTTACGATGTATATTTCTATACGGGGTCGAGGAGGTTTTTCTGTCATTGGAAATATTAATTACAAAGAAGCGAGAATAGTATAATCTTTAATAGGATACGAAATCGAATTATCTGAGAAGTCCATTGTAAACTAATATTGATGATTACGTGGTGAAATGTATCATAAGACTATTATCATTTCTTTTTCTTCACAGGACACATATTTACACCCCATTACATGAACACTACACTACAACACTACTACAACAGGCTTTAGTTGATTGGCAATGTATAATATTGGTTATACAGTTGTGTGGCTACATAGTTAATAGCGGTACGCAATATTTCAGAAATGTTATGACCGCTCTATTTCCGTAGCACTGACATAAAAAAATATCCGATCCTACTCACTCAGGCAGCGAAAAAAGGAAAAGACTATGGAAAAATTCTAAAATAATGCCAACAATCCTTAGTATATGCACGCTATGTCAGGGTATGTCATGGTGGGTGAAGAGCGGTTTTCAGGAACGGGTTCGATGGATTTATCTGGTGTGGGTCGAAGGATGAATTGATGGAGACAAAACGTGACCGTGAGAACAAGGGCGTGCTCAAGCAGCGTGGGTTCTCAACGGGGGTCAGGAGATAGGGTCTGCAGCAGGTGCGCCTTGGGTTTTCCCTCAGGCAGCGATCTTTGCATAGAAAGATTTCGCAGGAAATCGCTATTCCAAGTAAAGCTTAGTATTATTCTATAGTTTCGTGTCGCTGTTGTCCCTACGGAGCTGCACATTTCCTGCGAAAGTAGCTGTGATGGTGAGCTTTTGCAAACCAGATTTAAGGCAGCCGAACATTTTAGTTATTAATAAATTAGGCCTCAAAGTAGACAAATGATTTTTGAGACCTCAACTCTTTCCAAGGCCGAAAGTTTTATCAAGGCGCAAACAGGAATTTAAAGTGTGAAGTACAGAAATGAACTTAATTCGGATACAAAAGGCAAGAAATAACAGGAGTTTTGGACCCTTTCGGATAACCAAAAGTAAACCAAAACGATGTGATATTGATGGATTCGGCCGTTACTAAATGGAACTCCATCAAGTTAAAGGTAGAAATAACTTTGTTTGGAAAAAACTGTTACTATTTCTACCGATATGTTATTGATATTCGATTACCAAATTTACTTTGAAGAGTGTTGGTGATGGATTCAAGAGTTATGAGGTGTTCTGAATGTTGCACATCTCATATTTCTTGGCTTTTCGGTTGTTTATAAAGTGGACCTAGAAAGCCAATGTGAACGAAGAGTGAATGCGTTTCAGCACCAAGATTGAAACTAGGAATATTACATGATGTATGTAGTGAGAATTATAAAACTCTATTGATTATACTTATGTGAAGCGAAAGAAGAGAGTGAACGTAATAAGAATGCAAAGAGTAGAAATATGGAGATAGGCTGGAATATAATGAAAGCCAAGCAATTAAACGATTACGATGGAATGAATCAGCGATAAAGCAATACGTAAGACGAAGAGAGCTTATGGGAAAAAGAACGCTTCTGATAAAATGCTATTAAGGTGAGAAAGAGCGAATGCGAAAGAATGTGGATGTTCGTGTGCAATATGATGATGACAGATTTTAAGAGTTAGATAAGGATAACATGTTAGATAAAAAGGGACATAACATTAAATTACTGCGAAGTGAGAAAGTCCTTGACGCAATATTTCGCGGAGTTGCTTATTTAATACGGAAAGAGATCGGGATATGGCGAAGGGAGATACTAAAAGGGGGAATTCGGTCCTTAAAGTGTGGACTATTTTTGAATTTTTTATTATTGATATTCGAGTTTAGAATGAAATAAAAACTGAACTGGTATCACTCAGAAAAACATGTTACACCAAATTTACAGCTTTGCCGGCTTCTTCCTTGTTCCCTGACGCGTGACAGCCCAATAATCGTTTATTGCAAATTCGAAGATGAGAACAAAACAGGATATGAACAAAAATTTTTGCATTATATGTTTTAACGCTGGTTGAAACATACTTTGGTGAAACTTGTTTTACTTTGGGATCCCTAGTTCAGTTTCATTCAACTCTGAATTCGAGTATTTATATTAAAAATTCTGACATTAGAGCTGGCAATCAGGGTAAACGACCCCCCCACCTAAATCGGAGAATAGTGGAAAAACACCCCGAATTCACGAGTGAGTTATGAAGAAAGTGTTTATGATCGAAAAGCGATGAGTATAAAAAAGCCAGTGTTTGTATCTGGGGCGCTATACTACTCGCAATGATGATTGTGTGAAAATTATAAGATCGCAGACGTAGTCGCAGGTTCATTAAGAAGGATATGGGGTATCAACCCTTCCCCCTATGGGCTGCGTTAATCTGCCTAGCAGAAGAGTTCCGCACAAAGAATATGGACCACTGGGGAGTAAAAGGATTTTTATCATTTCTATGAAAGGATGATTTGACAGAGAGGGATGTGAACAACTGTAGGTGGAAGTGTAGTGGTCAGTTTTTGTATATGAAGAATTATCAGAGGGATATGCGATTGAGTATTATGCTATTGTGTAATTTTTATTTAGAGGTAGCGGAGCAGATATTTTCTAGTGAAGCATATAAAAAACTAATGTATGCAGGGACGACTGGTCTGGGTCAACTTTCCGTTTGAGTATCATTCAGTGAAAACATCTAAAATTTGGTAAAGAGTGATGGCAAATGGCACACGAGAACTGTAATACCATAGCATAACTGAAGTCATCGAATTGTGGAGGTATTTTAGAGGAGCATGTGAATATTGAATCCGGTCTGTTGGTAACGCTATGCAAACGCAACTGCGCTCTTGCCGGTTGTGCCTGTTTCACACTTGTAACATGCCTTTAATGCGTAACGTCAACAAAACCATGCTGTAAGACCATGCAAGATTCAAATATCAGCCTCTGGTGAATGCTTGGCTCTACCACTCCGTATTCAATGGCATTGACCGTGTTTTACTTATTCAAATCAATTCTTTAATTTTATATTTCTCGAATCTTTATATACTTCAGTGATGCCGGAAAAAAACTTTTCGAAAATAAATCTCGCCGGTCATGGGTTTATCGAAAGAGCAAGTAAGACTGTAAGCAAATTTTCTAGTCTTTACTAGCTCATTGTGATTAATATTAACTCGAATTTTAATCTTATTGACAGGAATTCTTGACGATGAAACGGGTTCATCGTTATGTGATACCATTTCGAAAATGGAAAGTGAAACGATGACAGATAAGCAGTTACTTATATTGAGTCGGGTAATTATTATTATCATATTAACTAATGAAAATTATAGCTCAAATTATCTTACTTACAAGAGAAGTACCTATGATATGATTTCACTGAGATTTGGCAATTTAATAATATGGGTTGTTTAGTTTAACTGCCTTTCTGTGAACTTCAGGCACAGGATTTGGAAATGACAATGTTTTTTCTCCTCATTTGGAAAAATGTTTTACTCTGAGGGGTAGAGGGTATATCGTAATGGATTACGTACTCGCACGTCTACACATTTGGTATCATCTCGAAACAGTTAACATCTTCTTTAATTATCTAATTCTAAGATTTTCGCATGTAGGAAAATTCGAAATTTATGAAAATATTGAACGATTTTCATAATGCTTTCACGAATCAACACTTTAACCATTTTCAGGGCAATGATTGTGCAAGGAATTTCTTTCAAAAATTTTATTAGTTTATTTCAGTTAGGTGTTTTCCTTCCATGGGCATTTTACCTCTTGCATCAAAATTATCATGTCAGAAGTATTAAATTTTAACACTACTTTCTTACACTTAGATGCCATATTATTGTTTGAAGCCTGTTTAATGAGTGAAATCATCTCCTAAACCAAAATCTAAATTAGCAATCCTGAATAATATGTGTTGGTGGTGTACTAATTGCAGGATTCAACCAAAAATCCTTCTAATTACAAGAAATTATTATAACCAGAAATATTTAAAATTTTTAATGGGATGTTGTGTCCTTTTATTCTTCAAATCACCCAGCACACATGATAGTGACTGTGTTACTAATGCAATTCCAAAAGGACATTTGGAACCCATGATTATGACTTAAATATAAACAAAATTTATTAACAAACTAAAATGGGTAAAGATGACTTTGCGCAAGATGGTGCGCACCCAGGAAAATTTATTAACCTGTCAAAAACAACATTTTAAAATTTAAGTTTGTTATTAGTTAGTAATTATTAATCTATTATAGTATGGAATCGAATCTGAATTAGTTGATGTGAATCTCACCAATACTGGTAAATTTTATAAATATCTCTTAACAATATGTTGGAAATACTATTGAAAATAAATAGTGATAAGGTAATATTGATTTAAAATATTTAATTAAAGGAGGTCCACACCTCCCTCAAATTTTCTTGAGCCACTCTCTGCCCACGAGCCAATATTGAACTTGTGTACAATCAATGTCTTAAAACTTAAATTTGAAATGCCCTGATATGGTCAATTATTAACCTGGTACATATTGAGTCACTAAACATCAATGACTGCAAATTCATCTCATAAAGTCATCTACCTTGGGATTGATTAATTTACTGCTAAATTGGTTCTAAAAACAATATTTAAAGCCTATTTTATCCAAAATAGATTTTTGACAAGCTGGGAAAAGACAAATAGGAAATAGTGCATGAGAAATACACTGAGGGTAACTCATTAAATTATTATATAGAGTTCTTTAGGTTGCATTCTGAATGTAAATCCCCAGCAGCTCTTTGTGGTGGGAGATATTAAGATATTGAATTCCTATGTTTACTTGCATACTCTGTACTTATACTTGTGAATCAAACAGATAAATAGGTGAATATGGCAAGAGTATTGCCCATTGACTACCAATCTGTTTGGCCAGTGCATCTCAGCTGTGTATCATATACGAATATTGATAAAAAAGTTGCTTACGGAACATGCATTTTAATGGACTATACCTGAATAAGTTTTGATTATGCTAAATATGCTTTTCTTTGGATTGCTAACAGCAAAACTCGTAGCCATCATAACGTTCCTTAAGAATTTATCACATAATTTGTTAAAGATTTTTAAATCTTTATATCCATGTTAATATGTTCATTTTTATTTATGTAATCTTTGTTTAAACTGTATCACCTAATAAATCAGGTGTTTATCCAATGTATGAACCTAATTAAAATATTTTAATTTAAGAGTTGATGTATCAAACTCCTATAAATATTTTTATTTATGGCTGCATATTTTAGATACCCTCAAGTATCTCGGCTTCAAATCTTAAAGATCAACGAAGACTACAGGAGTATCATTGTGAAGTTCTTTGCCATGTATTTCTATTTTGTGAATCGAAGAGCCCATTGAAACAGGCAGCTATCAGGTAATATAATACATAACAATATATAATAATACATATTGAATTTCAATAACAGTATAATAATATATATTAAATAATAATATATTGTAATACATATTGAATTTTATATAGTTAGTTCATTTCTTCATACTTCAATATAATTTTCATTGCAGGTTGTTGTCAAAATTTCCAGAGGAGTTCTATAATGACGTTATCACTTACATATCTGTAGGGCTTGTAAACCTTATGAAGAGTGATGACTGTGAGAGTTTCAAGCACACTTCAAATAAAATCTGTGATTGCTTTGAGAATTTTCCTGCAGGAATAACTGCAGTATCTTTGTGTCTCTGTGAAACTCTCTCTTTCATTTCTAATTGCTTACACCTTTTTCATAGCAATCTAAGGTTTGTTTACAGCATATACAACCACCATCATTTTCATGTAAATAGTAGTTCATAATTTTTCATGGTTTTTCTCATTAATCTATCTTTTCCTGCAGTGAAAACCTCTCTCCTATTCAGCTCATGGATGTCATTCTAAAGTGCCACTCTGCTTTGAGAGCTGCTGTAACAGTTCTTCAGAAATATCTTGCTTCGGTTCGAGGGAAAGCTCAAAATGGTGACATGAGTGTACAAAAATCTCTGAAAGACATGTTGTCTGTGTCTGTGAAGCTTCTTAACAATGAGCTTATTCCATTGGACTCCAAAGGGAACTGTGGAATTGTTGTTGTCATTCTCTTGGCATGTTTACATGATGATGGTTATAATTTGGTAAGTTATTTTGATCTCTTGTTTTTATTTTTATCTATCGTTTTATTGTGGTTTGTTCTCATATTATTTTTTTTTAATTTTTAGGTCCTTGATAAATTATTATCCAAAACTTCTGCCTTCCCAACTGTTGATAAATGTGTAGAGCCTGTTTACTTTGCCTCTGAAGTAGCTCAAATGAGCATCTGTTCTGGGTTAGTTACAGTTACACCTGCAGAGATTTTATTTTCAATCAACAGGAACCAGGAAAAGTATTATTTGGAGACTGTTTTCATGAAGTTATTAAGCCTTGATGAAGGGTATGTTCTTCTTAATTCTTGCTATGCTCTTATACAGTTAAAATTACTATCATATCAATTGAAATAATCACTTAGACATTGCATTGAAAAGAAAATGCTACAAACATTTAAGAAAAAGTCAGTGAGTTAGTGTATTGATAAAGATGAAATATGATAACTTTTGATGATTTAAGTCTCAGGAGTTAATTTTGGACGTTGTCAATTTTCTGAGCTAGAGCTGGTCTGACGAAAACAATCATGCAAATATATACAGAGAAATAAGAATCATAATTAATTAGACTTGTAACTGTCAGGTCTGCTAGTTTCTTAGGATTGTCTTTTGCAAATTGAGCATCATTGTGAAGCTGTTTGTGATGCTCTCCTATTAGGATCTATTTATATCAATTGGTATTATTTGATCAAAGATATGATATATTATGTATTCAATGAGTAAAAGTTCTTTCCTTTTTAGAATTTTTGTGATGTTTAGGTAATAGTGTGAAATTTGGTGTCTATTTTGGTGATGGTTTCATCCTTCAGCATACAATCCTATCTTTTGTTTCTAAGATAGTATCCTCCTTGAGTTAATTCAATGAAGTCTCTATGACAATTATTCTCCTAACCTTACATTGGTATTATCTGATCTTATTCTGCCCCAGAAAATAAATTTGGCTTAAAGCTGAAGTGATGAGTGATTTGCAGTAGATAACTTAATGCAAGTAATGGTTGGAAGAGAGAGCAGTGTGCAACATAAAGGAGGAAGATATTCAATCAACTATAGATGATCCAGAATACTATAACATGTATGGTTGGGCATAGCTTTGAATGTTAATAATTAAACATTAATTTTCAAAGTTTAATATAAATGTTAATACTTCAATTTAATTTTTTACTTGATAATGTTTTTCATTAGCTCTTTTGGATTAACATTTTTTTGTATGTTTGAAATCATCTAGTATCTGAAGCATGAGAGAGATGGTGCTAAAATATGTTTACCTATCACTTTTCTTTTAGCAACATATTAAAGTTGTTCTGTAAAACTTAATTACTACTTTAGTAACCTCTGTTCCCTTGAGTTTTTCTATTCCAATAAGTTTTTCTGTTGTTTTTATATGCAGCATAGAGAGCTCCTTATCCTTGGGTTGTAGTAGAGCACTTCAGCAGGCCTTACATTCAATTCATGATGCTGTTCTGAAGAATTCTAGCAGTGATTGCATATTGATGCTCTCAAACACACAGATTTTGTCAATGTGTTTGAATTTTGTTTGGTCTAGAATGGAGCATTTTATGGACTGTGTGAGACATGCAGCTAAAGCAATGCTGCAGGATTTGGTGCAGATTGGCAGTACTTTCAAGGAGAGAGGTGAGCTGCAATTTCGAAGTGTATTTACTACTTGATTCATATTTGATTTACAGTGGTACCTCACTCATTGAACTGAATTAATTTCAGGAAAAGGTTGGATTTCTGAAATTTTTAATCTGAACAACTCCAAACATATATTTTTCATTATAAATTATGGACAGTGAATTAATCTATTCTTAGACCCAAAATAAAGCTGAGTTCTATAGCTCAAGTAGAAAGAGGACATCATTTAAGTTATGAATGAAAGGATTAAATATTAAAATTGCTAATAATACTTAAGTATGATCAATAAATAATGTAATTATGTTTGGTGCTGAATGTGCTGATTTCTGGATGCCATTGCTAGCAATTTGTTCTTTACTTTGGAAGAATTGCTTGTCACACTGGTTATACCTGTGTATAAGAGCATTCTTCCATAAAATATTTAGGTTAACAAGGAAGGTTCGTCTTATAATGCTTAGCTTGGAAATGCTTATCTCATATGAAGTAATGATTTTTGTTTGCAGATGTTGGTGATACAAGCTTCTTGCAGTCAATCCTGGCAGCAGTTGAAAGAATTCCCAGTTATAAAAAGTCAAAATATATTGCTTTAGCTGTGCTTGCAAGTGAAATAGGCTGTCAGAAATTGCTGACAGTTTTTCCATGCCTTGCAGCTACACTACTGCCATTTTTAGAAGATCCATCATTATCAGCCCATGTATGTAGTTATTTTAATTATAAAATTTAATTTTATGATGTATTAAACACAACCATTCTTAAGTGGGTATTATTGTTCATAAAGTAAGATATTTTGGAAAAAATATGTTCTTGACCTATTTACTTTTAAATGTCAATATTTCGATGCCCTTGTGTTCAAATTGCTCCTTTTTATTAATATTTAAACTATAAAAATAAATACAGATTTTAGTAGTTATATCTCTAAAGGTGCTTCAACAGCTTAGGTTAGGGCTGGGAAACTTTTTCAATTGGAAAGCCATGTTTACAATTTGGTAAAAAAGGCCGATCTTGAAACCATCTGGTGCTGTGTTTTGCCTACATCCAAACAGTCAAACATAAAACAATGTATGCTGAAGGTTTTTGGGAACACAGCGTTGGTCATTTAGGGTGACGAGGTCTACGCCATCGCTGCATTCCCCGAAAACCTTCAGCATGGATTGTTCATGCAGCAAAAGCCTTCATTCCAGATAAAACATTATATGAGAAAACAAATTCATTCACTGAGCATATCAAAAGAGTATGTTTTCCATTATAATTTTCACTTCGTGTCATTATTTTAATACAGGGATTTCTTTCAGTAGAAGAAAGAAAGTCCATAAAAGGCCTTGTTGAATGCCCAAAAAGGCAACAGTAGGGCTGAAGGCAGGTTCCCCTCCAGTGACTTAGGTTGTTTTGTACATGTACATCTCTCCGGAAATGAAATCTGGAACTGCTTTTACCAAAAAGAAACATGGTACCCACTTGGCATGCATTTTAAATTGCTGCAACAATTTGATTTTCAAGATGTTAATTATCAAAATGAAAGGAATCAATCTTTTATGTGACCGTACTTTTTAGGACCTAAAATATTTGATCAGACAATAGGAATGTCTATGTAAGTTATGAACGGGTAAGGAATTAAGCTAATTAAGGAATTATTGTTATATTAATTTATTGTCGATTAGAATTAAGAATAATAAAAGAAGAAATTGTGTTATATCCCCTGCCATTGATCCTACTAAACTCAAAAGTCAGAAAAATATAGCCTTTAGTAGTGTTCATCTTATAGGTAAAAGCTGAAAATATACTTTCTGTAGAATTTGCACAGTTATTTACCATGCTTCCTGAAAATATACTGTTGTAGACTCTGGTTTAAGAGATATTTTTAAATTTATAAACCTTAACCAATTAAGCCCTAAACCTCCATTTTTGGTCCATGTGTAAAGCTATAACAAGGATAGTAATATTTTTAATGAAATCAGAGACTGTGATTTTCTCTTATTTATTTACATAATGGATTAAAATCTTTGCCTAACGTATCTTAAAAACTTCTCTAGCCATCTCTTTCATAATCTGCTTGTGGTCATTTTTCCCTCATACTAATAAATACAAAGGGTCATTGGGATTTATGCATCTGTGTTCAAACGATCATCTAATACTTTTGGTATTATTTTATTAATTCATAGATGATGTATGTATTTAGAAAATTATGTATGTCTTTATATATATTTGGCTCTGTAGTTGCGTTATTTAATATGGCTAAGAAATTTCATGTCCAGTACCTCATTATATGGTATTCTGCCCAGCAGTAGGTCCCATCCATCAACATTGTCTCCATCCATCTCTGACGAAGGCCTGTTCCTTGATTTTGTTAAATCTTCCATTTATTTCTACACCTTCTATTGTTTTAAAGCTTCTTTCTTTTCTCTTTTGCCCAATCCTTCTAAAGCTTTTGTAATTATCCAATATCCTCAAAAAATGTGACCAATCCATTTTTCTTTTCTCTTCCTGGTGATGTGTAGGGGTTCTCTGTTCTCTCTAACCCTGTCCAGTACCCAAGCATTTCTATCTTTGTCTGTCCAACAATTCCTCTCCAGCCTTCTCCCTGTCCTCATATTGAATGCCTCAAATCTACTTATATTTTTCTTCCTGAAAGTACGCTTCACTGTTGTACACCATGAAATTCAATGTAAAAACATTTTACTAGTTTTTTATCCACTACTTATATTCTCTTTTTTTTCGCTTTTTCACTGTCCACAGCTTGTTCCTTAAAAGCCATTTTTTACCAATTTATAAAATTAAGCATTTTTACTTCTAAGCCTCAATTTCAAAGGTAGATAATGTTTTCTTAATTTTTATGGTTTATCTTTAGGTTTCCAATGCCTATGAGTCATTGATGCTGAAGCATTTCAAGGAAGAAGGCATGGATATTTGGATCAATGCTTGGATTTCCCCATTGTTTGAAGCTTATCCAAAGTCAAATGTGTGTTATGTGATTGAAGGTATTATCAAGAAAGCCATGGCTGCATGTCCTGCATTGCTTGATTATGCAGTGTCATTGTATGGGGAAGGAAATTCTCTCACAAGCTCTCAACTGAAAGTATTCATAGTATGCTTAAAAATTGGGACGAAACTTGGAGTCGTTGAGAAGAGATTTAAAAAGGATTCAGTATCTAATGAACATATAAAATGGATGGGCATCATGAAATATGATGTAATAAAGCAGGCCTTGATGAACAAGGATGATGAGGTAAGTTTTCAGGCAAGAATGATGTTCATAACCAGAAGTGATTGAGGGAAATATTTTGATGTTAATTTGCTGGGAGAGGGGCTCAAATAAAGAAATAGTTCAATGTTCATTTCTAATTAATTTTGAGAAATGCATTTATGTAGAAATATTATAAGTATATTTTACTCTGTGTTAATTGAAAGAAAAATGATTTCTTTTTGATGATCATCCCATGGTGTGGGGAAAATCCCCCTCCCACAGTTGGAGAACATCTATGATTCTAAGATTATTTTATCAGTTATTAGTTATCAAATTCTATTTAGGATTTTACATTTATGTTATTTTTGAATATTTATAATTTTAATTTTGTAGTAGTCTCATTTTCAAAAAGTACTTTAACCCAGTCCTTTAACTTGGTTTCGCCAAGGGGTTTTAATGATTTGCAAATCTGAGATTGATGATTCATTCTCTTAATTAATATAATTCAGAGTGTATGATAATTGTTTTTGTTCATATATACAAATGATACATCTTATAAGCTTAATGGTTTCTTTTAATCAACAAGTAAATATAAATTCCCTTCAGTTAATTATGTGGATTTAACCTCATTAAAATTTGTGAAGGGAGCAAAAATATTCACTGCTAAGATGATATAATGAATGCTTTGTTATAGTTTCTAATATTTTTGGAGAGTACTATTTTACTTTTTTAATAATCAATTTTTATGCCTCAAAGCATTGTTTCCTTGCCTCATGATAATAATTTGTTCCAGAATTCTATTCATTAAACCCATTAAAAACCTTCTTTAACCAAAATGCTATTACCTGTAAGTGTAAACAAGCGTAAACTCTAAACAAAACACTTCTAAAATTTGTAAATTCTGCCATAAACTAATTCCAGTGAAAAAATATGGTTATAATCTAATATTTTCCATATTTTCTGAATTATATATTACAGTTCTATTGCTTTTCAATGCTCTTTGCTGATAATTTAACCATATAGAGCCTAGTCTTATATTATTCACAGAAATTTTCATTCTATTTCACTGACTTTTTCTTACGAGTTTATTTCATTTATGACAATAGGTCAGACTTTCTGCTTTATCTCTGATGGTGGAATCTAACAAAACAACCCAACCATTGAAACCTGTGGAATTGGAACTTATGAAGTGTTTTCTTTTGTATAATGTCAATTCTGATGTACCATCCTTAAGACAGAAGAATTTGATGCTTCTTATGAAAGTGAGTAATTTCAGTTGGTGAAGGGGTGATTCATATTTTTTTGTTTTGGTTGCTTATTTTTGAATTAATTCAAAATTTTTCTTTATTTCAATTTCAGTTTTTAGTAAGAGTGAAGGATAGTTCTTTCCCTTTGTTGAAAGTGAGAAATCAGCACAAAGACAAAGGTGGGAAGACTTGTGAAACATTGGTTGGATATCGGCAATTCTTGAAATGGTTTGAACAGTTCTGCTTCAAGTGTCTTTTCCCTGGTGCAAATCATCCTCGGCAAGCATCAGCTCTGGAAATGTTAACCATGCTGGATGAAATAATCCCATCGACTGACAAACCAGTTCTGATGGATGATAAACAGTTTCTGTATTCAAAGGATTGGCAAGAAAACAATGCGGAGTCCTTGCTCCTTTGTTTAAGAGATAGTTTTGAGAGTAATAAAGTTCTTGCACTGAACCTGCTAATGAAATACCCTGCAGAAATTTTAGGATTCACGGTAAGTGTTCATCTATATTACATCTGTGAGTATATGATTTTCATTTGATCTGTCATAGGCTTACCATGATGTAACTAGGCTAATTTTCTGTATTGGCTTTCCAAAAAAGTGGTAAAATCCATATTAGTAAGTATGAAGAAACCAGTAATTACCTTTTTAATTTTAATTTTGCTGTAATATTTATTTACATGTATCCAAATGAGATTAAATTGATGATTTTAAGATTTTGCACTATCACTTTATAAATTTGTTTACTCTGTATAGGTGATAGTTTTTAGCAAAAATCTCATATTATTGATATCAAACTTTAACTTTGCATCAAAATAGATATTCATGTACATCTACCATTTTTAGGAAGTTAACTTATTGTTAGTTCCCTGTTAGATTTCTATATAAATCATTGATGTTTATTTAAATGTTATCAGTTAAATATCTACAGATAAATTTATATACTAAATGCTACTACAATTATGAGAATTTAATGTAGGTTAGCCTGCTAAACTCTTTCATGGCACTTGAATTGTGACCTGAGATGTAAGATTTGAAATTTCATTATCTTTATAGATAAATAGCTATAAGAGAGCAAGAAAGAGATGAGAGGAAGTCGGAGGTCATGAAGTATAGGTAAGCTAACAGTAGGAATTTTGCCAAAATTATTCTTGCAAACATGTGGTTTGAAAATTAGAAAAAATGCTTTTATGCATAGATTAGGGCAGAAGACGTGAGAGGGTATTTGGTAGCCTGTGCACATATTAGACAGGGTTTGAAAACAGGTTCTTGGCATCCAGATTTTTTGGGGTTGATATAAATTTATTGGTGTGAAATGTGGGATAAATTGAAGAAACTAAATTGAATAAGGCAGCCAAATATGTATGATATGGGATACATATGTTGAAACTAGCAGAAAAAGAAATACAGGAATAAATGGAAACATGAAAGGTGATGGAAAGAAAGAGAGAAAGAGACACGGCTGTTAGAATAATATTTAAATTAAATTGACTCCTTAAGCTTTACACCTGACGGCTTAAGGAGTCAATTTAATTTGAATGTTATGAAAGGTGATAAAAAAGATTTAAAAAGAAATTATAATATATCTAGGGCATTAGATAAAAAACAAGAAAGTATGATTCCTTGAAAATTTGTCAACATATAAGACTTATTAGACATAATTTGTATATGATGGAAGTTAAAGAATGCTGGAGGATTATAGTTACATGTAAGAATGGGATTGAGGGTTGTATTTGGGGATGAAATTCTCCTGGATATGTGAGGAGACTCCTGGTATTGGACAATAGTTTACAAAATTCCCTCCTTTTAATTTGAGACATTTTTATTAATTCTACAGTTCTTACTCTAATTTACTGATGCAACTTATTTTTGTAGTAGTATCGTTAAACATGCTTTGGAAGCTTAGGTCATTTTGCACATATGGGATCCTACTAAACTGAACCCAGGTCTGCTTTCACCAAAGTTAAACCCAACCCACATGGATATTTGGAGGCCTACAACTTATTTTCTTTTATAGTTTAATGCCAACAATCCTCCCATGTAATCTAAATTATATTTTGTCTTGAGATATTTGGAAATCTTTTTCTTTGGGTAACGATACAATCAACCAATTTCTATTATCCTTTTGTGGGAATCATGTTAAATCACCAAAAATTATGTACCTTTGTTAAGGTAGTTCGATTTTGATCAAATTGCTTATTTGTGTTGTTCATAAACTATAAATACATAGTATTCTGTGGTTGCTTAAGCTGTGCTTTAAATAGTCACCAGGAATCTCCCTGAATTTACTTATATTGGAATGGACAACTCCCAGAATCAACTCATCAGTAGTGTCCAGATTCTAATCATAGCTGAAAATATGATATAATTTGTTAAGTAGAACTCTTCCAGCAGATTATATTTTATTAATGCTCCTGTTCCACGGAAAATGATTTTTCTCCTTATTTAATCTACTTCTCAATGCATACATTTCATAATTCCTTGTGGCACTTATGGTGTACTCCTTCATGTGAAGAGGAGAATTTCTAAGCCACCTATCTGCAAAAGAAAAACACTTCATTACCACTTTTAAGTGTTTTTATTTAAATTGATTTGTCAATTGAGTTGAATTGAATGTCATTTTTCATTAAATACAGAATCCCTTAAAATTTCAAAAACTGCTGACCACCAGCTTAAGATTGGCATCCAGTGTTAAACCTCCTGACTGCATAACTAGTGCTTACCTATTGAAGTTGTTGGTGAGTTTTCCAGAAACAGAAGGGAAATTAGAAGAGGCAGCCTCTGAAATCACATCCAGCCTGTTGGAAGACTTCCCCTCATTTTCAAAGTAAGTGTAGTTTTTATTATTATTGACTGCAGCATGTTTTTTGAATTTATATTCTAATAACTCTCTCATTTCTAGAGAAACAACTTTTTATGAGAAGAGCACATTTTGTATGCTTTGGATTTTGGTAGCTCAGCTTGAAAGGGAGTTGGCTGCTGCAAAGGCTAATATTTTAGTGGCTGCTGCAAATGGACCTCTCTATGGAACTTTGTTTTGCATCAGAAATCTTCTCAAGAACTTGGATTTCCAGTGAGTATTGGTTGTCTTCTTCTTATGTCTTGTGAAATTATATCGGAACTTATCATTATAGATTAAATTATTTTATTCATGAAGTAATGTTAAAAAAATTTCATTGATTTGAAATAGTAAGTTTTTAAAAAATTCAGTCATTAGTTGCTAAAATGCTTTGTCTCTCTCCATACTTTTGAATTGTATGATAAATGACACATGATGAAAAAGTTTTTAACAAAATAAATAATTAAAGGAGATAAAATATTGTTTGCATTATCTTAAACAGATGCTTATACATATGTATTTTTCCATAGGTGCATAGCAGAAAACGCTTTTTGGAAGAAAATGATTCTGAAACTAATTCCACTTTGCTTTGAGATAAATTCTGCTGTTATTCATATTGTGAATAGCTCCTCCCCCGAAGGGCATCTACCTATGGACTTTGCACCAGGTAGTTAAGTTACTAGTAGTGAGGTTTTATAGTGTATCTTATTTATAAATTTGATTGAAGGATTCACTTAATAAGATTGAATGAAATACACATGAGGTAAATGAGAGTAAATTCACTCCACTATAGATATTCTTCCCTTGAATGCTGTTCTAATTATATTTTGTACTTAATCATAGATTGGAATAAATTTAAGTACTTGTTTTACTAAAGTATGTCTTCTTGTAGCTATTGCCAAGGAGTCATTGAAAAATATTAAGGAATCAGAGGAAAGAGAAGATTCATCCGAAAAACTTTCTCCTGTCACTGCTCAAATGGTTCTGTTATGTAGTTGGAGAACAGTGAAAGAGGTGTGTTATAAAGTATTCAATCATATTGATATATGACTATCAGAAAAGTGCCTACTTGGCTATCCAGGAGCCCCCACACTTTTCTTAGTTTTTATGTCTATAAAAATATATATTTCACCTTTCATTATAATTTTTCATGAAATGAAAGGGAATTGAATTTATGATTATTTTATGGGATTCAGTTGCAAAACAGTTGAATTACAATTTTATCTTGATTTTCTGTTTTAAGGTGTCTCTGTTTCTGGGAGATGTAACAAATCAAGCTTCTATTTATTCTGAAAGTTCTCCTCAAGCTCAAGAATGTTCTCTGCTCTCAGAAGATTTAGTAATGAGTATTGGTGATTATTTCACTAAATTGTTGTCTGAAACAAAACATAGAGGAGCTTTTGAGCAAGCTTATGTTGGATTTTGCAATATATGCAAGAAACTGTGGAAGTAAGTATGCTATTTCACTATCTTTCTCTTCCTAGGTTTTAACTTAAATTTATCAAAAAAGTTGTGGTGTTTGATAAGAAAGGTTTGGTAATAAAGGTTATTTTTTGATCTGAAAATATTCTATGAATAAATCTTGAGATAAATTTTCATGCAAGCATTTGCATTTATACTGTTATTCATTCAGTTTAGGCCCCTTAGAGTTGAAGGGCTGATGCTAAAATATCAAATTACTTTGATCAAAATTGACTTCTTGATCAAAAGTTAGCATCTATCAGAGTTAAGTAACTCTTGCATCATAGTCGTTGCTACATAAGGAAAAATTTACATAACCATTATTGGTTGTCTTAATTTAATGGTCTAAATAAATGACAAAAAATGCCTGAAAATTAATCTTGTTCAATTCCTTTTCTATGTGGAGAATTTTATTTCTATGAATAAAACTTCTTTTTAGCTGTGTGAACCCTTGGTAAATTTATTGATCCCACTGATTTACATAACATTCATGCCATTACGTATGGTGAGAAATTTTATAAGCAGTTGGTTTATAAATTGATTTACTTGATTAACTTAATGGGGAAATATGTAAAGTATGGCATCTAAAAATTAGAGCTGCTTCTTTTAACTGATTTTGTTCAAATTCTGTGGTACAACTGTATTTCAAAGACATTTTGAGCAGATGCTATATGCTTGATGACATTAATTTTAGGCATCCAAGTGGAATTCTGAGTCAGCTTCCTAAGATATGGCTAAAAGACATCACTAATGAGATAACAAGAGGAAAACAAGCCAGCAAATTGTGTGCTACAAGAAGGAGTGCTGGGGTACCTTTTATTGTTCAGGTAAATGCTCAAAACATAGGATCACATGTAAATGCTTATAGAGTAGCTTTATAAACATTTTTCTATACTTTTAACAAGTGATTGTTTTAATACCAATTAAATGTTTTACATAGTACCCTGGAAAAATGAATAACTGATGGAAGGGCATAACCTTCCTTTCCATCTTTTTAAATATATCCCAAAATCATGAGAACATCTGCCTCAAAAGAGCTTGCATTTTTATAATTAATATAAAAGCTTTTATCAGCTTTGAGCTGATTGGAAGTGAATGTTTTCTAATTTTCCTTTACATTTAAGCATGTGTAAAGGTAACATGTTTGGTTTTTGTTACTTCTAGATCTTAGTTAAAATTTGTATTCTATGGCAATTACCACTTTTAAGTGTTTTTATTTAAATTGATTTGTCAATTGAGTTGAATTGAATGTCATTTTTCATTAAATACAGAATCCCTTAAAATTTCAAAAACTGCTGACCACCAGCTTAAGATTGGCATCCAGTGTTAAACCTCCTGACTGCATAACTAGTGCTTACCTATTGAAGTTGTTGGTGAGTTTTCCAGAAACAGAAGGGAAATTAGAAGAGGCAGCCTCTGAAATCACATCCAGCCTGTTGGAAGACTTCCCCTCATTTTCAAAGTAAGTGTAGTTTTTATTATTATTGACTGCAGCATGTTTTTTGAATTTATATTCTAATAACTCTCTCATTTCTAGAGAAACAACTTTTTATGAGAAGAGCACATTTTGTATGCTTTGGATTTTGGTAGCTCAGCTTGAAAGGGAGTTGGCTGCTGCAAAGGCTAATATTTTAGTGGCTGCTGCAAATGGACCTCTCTATGGAACTTTGTTTTGCATCAGAAATCTTCTCAAGAACTTGGATTTCCAGTGAGTATTGGTTGTCTTCTTCTTATGTCTTGTGAAATTATATCGGAACTTATCATTATAGATTAAATTATTTTATTCATGAAGTAATGTTAAAAAAATTTCATTGATTTGAAATAGTAAGTTTTTAAAAAATTCAGTCATTAGTTGCTAAAATGCTTTGTCTCTCTCCATACTTTTGAATTGTATGATAAATGACACATGATGAAAAAGTTTTTAACAAAATAAATAATTAAAGGAGATAAAATATTGTTTGCATTATCTTAAACANATGAAACTTGTATTCAGTAAGTAATTAAGTAGAGATTGTTACTTGTTAAAAATGGCCTTTTCAAAGGTTACTCAGTAGCTTTGTCTAAATATAATCAGGGATGAGTCTTTATTAATTTTTTAAGTACCACATACGCTTGTGTATAGTTGGACCGTTAAATGCAAAATTGTCAATGAAAAATTCTAGAGAGGTTAAATAAATTAATCAATTCAACTCAATTCTCAATTGATATGTAGCACAAAATGTGCATTTTCATTCAACAGATCTTTGGAATAAAATATGCCAGTCATCTAAGTGCAATAAAATAAGATATAAAAGCAAACCTACTTCCATGAAGGTGCAGCTTTGAAATATATTGCTGCAATGTTGCATGTCTTTTCTCATGTGAGAACAATGTCTACTTCTTAGAGTTCAAGAAGGATGTTAAAATGTTGAAATTATATGACTTTATGCCTCTTGCCTTAAGAATACATGCATTTTAAAGAATTCAAATGGCTCCTGGATGGCCAAGTGGGCAACTCATTCGACTCCTATGAAAGCGGTCCTGGGTTCGATTCCCGGTGGGAGCCTACGTGTGAAATTACCTCAGCTGTCGAAGCACTTTTAGCAATACTGCTGCTAAGAATTCAAAAATGAATCCACTCTAATTACATAAGCAATATTTAATAGCAATGGAAAAACCTTTTAGTCAAATTTTTAGAGGTTAACCTATTCATGAGAACAACCTATATACAAATTATAATGTTTGTCAATCTCGTAATACAAACTTGTTATTACTTTTTGTTTTATTTCAATGAATTTTTCTTCATGTAAATAAATTATTTCAGTTAAATAATTAATTATGTAATTTTGTAATTGACAACTTCATTTAACAAATTTATTGGAGAATGTAGGAGAGCTTATTGACTACCACAATAAAATGTGATGTAGGTTAATTTTATTCATAATTTGGGTTTTTGTAATTATTCATGTTTTTACAGGCATTGGTTACTACAGAGTTGGATGTAAGTCAACCAAGCTGCTTGAAAGAAGCAATGGAATGCTTGTTAACTTTGCTTGAGAAAGATTCAGACCAGGATTTGGATGAAAATATGAGAACAGAGTCATGTACTCATGCAATGAATATTTTGAGAGCTCTGTTTCGCCACAGCTTGTTGGGAGAGTTAGTTGCACCTTATGTATCTCGTGGAGTAATGGCTGCAATCACTGGTTTTAAGGGTGATACTTGGGCTGTAAGTATTTTATTACATTAGCTGAATTTTTACATTATGATGGTTTTCTTTAGATTGTATAATTTAGCAACTAATCTTGAAGTATGTTGAGGTTGTTCTAAATTAAATACTTTAAATATGCAAATTCAAACATTATAGATTGTGAAATGTAATTGGTAAGTAATAGGGTAAGATTAGTAACAAAAAATCTAACATTTTAGGATAAGAAACTTGGTTATTTTAACAAAAATTCACGATTTAATACTTAAGATGTTTTCAAAGAAGCTGATAATTTTCCAACCATAAAAGTTATGATTGCCATTACCTAATTGAAGTCTGAAGCAGTCAAAATAAAATATTTCAGTCCAGGAATGCTGCCACTCTATTATTTGGAGCTCTGATCATTAGAATATTTGGAGTGAAACATTCTCGAGATGAGCTGAACAGACGTAATAGGATGACAGGGAGAGTGTTCTTTGAGCGATTCCCCTCCTTGTATGATTTCTTACTGGGGGAACTGAAGGAAGCAGCTGATGTTTCTACAGAGAAAAGTGATTCTGCAACATCATCCAGCCTTCATCTGTTTCCTAGCCTGTTTCCAGTTCTCCTCATTCTCTCCAGACTCTATCCATCATCTTTGGAAGGAACGGATTCAAATTTACAGGTAAACACTTGTTTGATTATTCCTAAATCATAGTCTTAATTGATGTAGGGAGCATTGATTCAGTGGAGCATTAATCGAAGTTGTTGTTTAATTTATATTTCAGTTGTCTGCCTTCATTCCTTTTGTTGAATGCTGCCTGAAAAGTAAGATTTATAAGACTCGGGAGTTGGCAGCAAGGGCTATGGTGCCTTTGATTACTTCTAATGTATATGTTTCCCACTTGGATGGTGCATTTTCAAAGGCTATGAATGTAGGAGTGGAACAGAACAACATCCATGGAATTCTTTTACAGGTATTACTGACTGAGTTTTCTTCCATAATAGTTAGCATTACTTTTAAGTTTATTCTCTACATTAAGTATTAAGAATTCATAATATATTTTCACTTTATTTTAAAAGAGGATTTGTAAAGAAAGTGTGTGCATAATTTTTTACTCTAAGTTACTTACTTTATACATTGTGTTTTACTATATAACATGTTCATTCTTCTTCTTTGTTAGATATCTTATCTGTTGTTAGAAGTGCCGTACCCTCAGGAAGAAAATGAGAAAATGCTGTGTGAGAAGATTGAATCTTGGGTGAATAAGACCAAGAGGATACTTGTTAACACTGAGGAATTCAGCTACCTGGTGAAGGAGGCATACATGAGGGTTTTAAGGCATCTTTTATTGATATCATCAGGATGTGTTAATTCAGTATTTTCTGATGAGCTTTGGAACAATATGTTTGAATTGATTAAGAATGAAATAATAATGCATTGTACTTCATGTTGTGACTTTAAAGCTGACAGTTCCTATCTAGGAAATGTTTTCATGGGTAGAGCTACTCAGGTCCTCTTAGAGACTGCTGTTATTGTTGAACAGACCTCTCAGGTAATTAGTTAAATTGTAATCGTAAAAATAGTTGTACTCTATAGTTATTAGCCCAGAAAAATTCACAGTAATTATAGGAGAAAATTACTGTGTTACTGTTTTTACTTCCTCTTTTGTTTATGTATTTTTCACATTAACTGTAGTGTTGATGCACAGAAAACTCACCTTTGGACAAGATAGTTACAGCTAGCCTAATTTTAGCAATAGTTTTGTAGCTGGAGGATTTGGATTTATTTCCTGGATGCATCATTTTTCAGAAACAATAAGTTTTGGATCATTTACAGCTCAGATGTATTTATAAACAAGCCTTTATTATTTAGGATAATGAACTTTGGGTAACTACTGTGCACAGATGAAGTATATTTTGGTTAGGAACCTAAAGGATGCATTCTAAATCTAACAATTCATCTCCAGAGCATTACCTATAACTTTGTCTGCAATAAATCCAGCATCTGGAATCCAACATCTGGAATGCAACATCTCTGGAATAATATTTTTTTTTGTTTCTCTGTTCATGTTTATATCTGATTTAATTTAAGTTCATTTTGTATTGAGTATTAGCTTATTATTGAGTTGGTGGAAATTTATTGTAATTGCTAAAGATGTTGAACAAGCTCCACAATTGTTAAGAAATGTGAGAAAATTATACATTAAAGTTTTGAAGGTTTTTGTCTGCCTAAATACAAAGGTTGTTAACTTATGGTCTAGACCAGTTTTTCCCAGATGTTGTTCTGCAGAACCTTAGGTTCATTCAATTGTATGTAAGGGTTTTTATTTATTTATTTATTTTCCCTGTGCTCTCACAAACATCATGTTTTTCTAGCATGCTAACCACTTTGACTCTGTGGTTGGTTCTGCTAGAAGATCAAGTTTCCATTTCCAAACAGTCTTCAGAGTAGAGTAACTGTTAACGAATGCAGTTGGTGCTATTTGAAAGAATAATTATTAGCACTACTAATTTTTTATTATCTTTTTTTGTGTGCTTGAAATTGTAACTCTTACAGAAAAGAATAGCTTGTGGTTCTGCAACTTCTCTCTCAAGTTGCAAGGGTTCCATAGCAAAATTAAATTGGGAAGTGCTGGTCTAGAACATCATGTGTCCTTACTTATTCATGGATTATTCATGTCAATCAGAGGAAAAGGATTTACTTGTTTATATTAAATAGATTATCTTATGGTGGGAAAATTTTTGATGAATTAAATTACAATTTTCTTTCAATCAGTTAAGAGTATTAGGAAGAATTAATTAAGAGATGAATGGATGTATGATTAAGTCTTAATTTAATTAATAATTTCTTAATGTAATTTTGTGTCTTTCAGATGCTAGTGGATCTTCTTTGTAACCTTCTCTCTGAGCCATTTCCCATTGAGTGTAAGAGTGTGGCCTTGAGTTTCCTCTGCCATCTCTTTGGAGAAGTTGGCTGTGAGTGCCTTGAAGAAGAAGATGGGCTCCCCCAGTTTCCATGGCCTACTAAAGATCATTGGAGGACAAAAATTTTAGGTCATAGGGATTACATATCCAAAGCAGGAAGTTTAGGGTGTTCAGCTGTGGCATTCCTGTATTGCAAAACTCCATCATATGTGCTGCACAGAGCTTTAAAGGTTTTAGGCTATCTTTCTTCTTCAGCAGTACTATTGGAATTGAAGGGAAAAGATGATGGACAATATAGCGAATACACTCTTGTTTTTCAACTAATTGCTATTTGCAATATTGAGCCAGAAAATGTTGGAAGGGCTGCTCTCTTTTGTCTCCCATCTCTGCTTCATGAGGCAGTCAGCAGTAATTATGAGGTAACTATGATTAAACTTTTTTAAGGAAAAAGAATTTACTTTATCTCATTTAATGTTTGAAATATCCTATTTTTATTTTAGCAATTACTACACTCTGCATTGAAAAAGTATAAATCTTTTTTCATCCACAAAAGGATTTCTATTAATGGTCCATTAATTTTATCATAAACAGTTGGAAACTATTTTCGTCTTTCAAGTTTAAATTATAGACTGTCTCAATTTGGGAATGCTATAAAAGTTAAATAGAACATGTATTTAATGTTTTTTCAGGAAACTTTATGCTATGAGGTTGTGTCTGAGTACTGCCCTTTGCTGATGAATTATTCCTCTGTAGAGAAAAGTGAATCCACTAGAATGGTTGTTGCAGAAACTTTGGTTACTTATTCTTTTCTTTTATTACAAGAAAATAAATTTTTTAACAGTAAGTGGAGACAACATCTTTCTTGAGTTTTCGACCTCTTGAAATAAGGCCATAGCAAAATATGGCAAAAGGATTTTCTTACCGTTATAGCTTCTTTACAAGTTGTTATGAAAAATTTTTAATGCTGCCGTTTTCCACATTAAGTATATAATCTGAATGAAAGCCCTCTGTTAGGTTTTGCATGATATTTGGAATTTAATTGCTCGTAAATATAGCAAATTCTATTGGTCTTATTTGGATATTTTAATGGATTGTTTATTTTTCAGTATGGGATAGGTGTCATATGTGGGTGATTCTCTTTGACTTGATGGAAGATCATAATCCTGCAGTTAGAGAGTCAGCAGCCAAAATATTAGAGTGTTTTTCTTCTATGGAAGATGAGAAGGAAAGTGATCCTCTGTTTCCTGAAAGATTTGAAGCTCATGATGAGAAGGAGGAAAGGGAGCAGTGTGAAGGAGATAAATGGATGGAACCAGACATTCCCATTTCGTTTGAAGTAGTTGATATAATGCCACAAAGATTGGAGGAGATGCTACTCACCCTAATGGCAAAAACATTTGGCTCCTCTCACAGATTTCAGTATGTCATCACCCTGCTGTCACTGGCTCTGCGGGACAGAGGAAGCGATGAAAATGAATTTGACTTAAATGAGGTAACTTTCATTTGTGTTCAAATTACTTTTTTTTCATTCCTAAAGTTTTTGGATTTTCTTCTGTTATTAATTTATGGGTTAATAGCTTAACAATAATTAGTTGATATTTAATTGAATGCATTCTTTTCAACAAATAGAAAATAAATTGCTGGATTAGAATAAAATTCTGTAAATTCAACAATTTAGTTAATCTTTAATGCAGGAAAATAGCAATAGGAATTTTTCTTCCATCAACAAAATTCTTCTGCTATAATGTATCTACCCAGAAGATGTATAATTTAATCCATTATATTGTTGAGAATTTAATATTTTGCAGGAGCTGTTTGCCTAATCTTACCGAAAGAGGTTAGATAGAGAATGCTACTGTATTAAGCTTAGTCTGGTATTCAGTGAGGATCTGATGAAAATTAAATTTATGAAATATGGCAAGTAATTAATTCATCTGAACAACCAAGTTAAACAAAAAATCACAGTCTGACCTGCCTTCAAACTTGATTGTGAATCAAAAATCCTGGCAAAATTAATCTTCATAAAATTTCAAATCATTCATGTCACAATCCAAGCTTAGTAAAAAAAACTTACTTATACTTCATCATGTGTAACAAAATATGGAACATTTGCCTCACTAAATAAGAAACGTCATAGAATTAAGAATTATTCATGTCATAGTGCAAAGAGACTGGCTGTATTTAGTAAAGTATGAGTTGAAGCAACATAAGTTATGTAATTTTAAATACAGATTCTACCCGTAATTTATCGTTGAATAGACAATTCCACAGTTTTAGAATTAAGCACTAGGGAAGTATACCTTCAACCAACCAACCTTATTTTCTTTATTGTTACATCTGTGGAATGCATTATGAAAATGTTCTGCAATGGAGCTTTATTGTTGTATTTATTTGTTGATTTATTGTAAATTCTGGGCTTTTCCTTTTCTTTGAACCTCTCTATTGATTGATTTTCATCTTAAGCTTTGCTCAACTCCTTGAATTTGTAATCTCCCTTAGTTTTTATCATTTATCCCAACCTGGTAAAATCTTAAGGACATTGCATCAAAGCTCTAAGATTCTTATCTTCCTATTATTTACTAAAACTTAATTATATTAATTTATTTTAAGCGTGATAATTAAATATTGTTTTAAAAGTTTTTGCCTAATCAACACAAAAATTGAAATCTTAGGTTTTGTTTAATGTCTCTTAGATAATATTGTGCTTTCTATAGATTTTTCATGAGAAGGAAAAAGTCCTTAAGTTTCTTATAAAATATGAACTATACAGTATATAATTTAACAATTAATTCAACTTTAAAAAAAGCATATTTTTTTATTTGTTGATTTGTGTGCTTATACTTAACTTACAATGGATAGAAATTCTTTTTCTCCCCTTGGATAGCTATTTATCATTATATTTCACTTATATTTTCTTAAATTTTAACCTGTTTATGATATATCCACATATTACGCACAACAAATTAATGGAACACAGAAAAAAGAAAGCATGCTAGTAAAGCTCAATATGCCCAACGGCTTAACTGAGATATCTATTTGAAAGTAAGAAATGGTCAAAAAGCAGAAAATCCTAAATATGAGATATCTCAGGTGCTACTGGATTTTAAACTGCTCTCTTCTATGAGATATCTCAGGTGTGTTGGGGAAGTGGTCCATAAACTTCTCCAATTACACTAGTAGATCAGTAACTCCTTAAAGATGTAAAAACTGTGTCCAAAATGTAAAAAAATCCTTTAATATCAGTTTCAAATGTTTTCAATTAATTAATTAAAGATAATATTTAAATATATTTATACAATCATTTTTTAAATTTTAATAAACACTGTCATTAATATCATGCATGACCCCTAACGTCTGGGTTACTCTTTAAAAGGTTTTATGAACTTTTCTCCAAGATAATGGTTTCCATTGAATTACTCTCCAATTTGTTGGCAGTTTCTTCTATATCAAATAATGTGGAATAGTAATGATGTTTAGTTTAACCCTTCTTGTTAATTTGTTTTTATAAAATGTTATTACCAATATTATTATATAGTTCTTTAGGATCTTACTTAATTGTAAAACATGTATCTGTATTCTCTAAGGCTTGGAATTCTTTCGTGCAGAATTCTAAACTACTGTTTTTCAAGATTTTACTCGGGGATTGTTCATAATCTCCAAAATTACAGTAAGTTTACATATATATTGAAGCTATTGGATGAATGGTAGCTACTTTCTTATTATACTACCTACTAAATATCTACTACTACTTATACTATATTAGCTACTTACCTTTTTATATGCATTGCAATGTATCAATGTATGTAACAAATGCCTGTTGAGATTGTTGTGGAGAACCGAGAGTGAAAGTTTTTCTCTTTTGCAGGAGCGGGTATTTGATAAGGGAGAGGCAAACCTCTTTGCAGAACCACTGAACCTAACAAAGATGTGTGTGAAGACTTTGAAAAGGATGCATGTGGACTCTTCACTTCTTAATATGGATTCCTATGTTCCGTGCTCAATACTGGCATTAACTGGGTTGGAAAATTGTGAAATGACATCAATCACAAATTTCTTGAAACATGCATTAAGGAGAGTTATTTGGAAGTTGAATGTGTGTGGGAAGAATAGTGGAGGACAGTTTGATGCATTTTTAACTCAAGGTTTTGATTCTCTGCAGCAGGATGTTTTCAAAGTTGGATTGATACTGTATACATTTAAAGAGTTATCAAAAGTGATAGGTGATCTCTATGAAGAGTTGTGTAAAAGCTTGGAGTCTGCTGGAATCCATAATTCATTCCAAACATTTTGTGAATGATTATTATAATCTTTTTCATTTTACAGGAAGAATTTGCCAGTGGATAGCTGCAGATGAAAATATATTTCTGATACAATGAAGAAATTCTGTGAGTTTGTTGAAGTTGAATGTTTGCTAATTCACAAAGATTATTTGAGAGGATTCAAGGCAAATACGAACTGTTTTCAACTTTTTGAAAGCCATGAAGGAGGTGTAAATATATTTTTAATGGATAATAATTATTTATCTAAATCTTATCTAGGGCAACAATGGAAATTGTGAAATTTTATTTTGTGGTGTGGAACCGATGTTATACTTACGGACAATACAGAATGATGATTTTTTATGTAATGATTGTCAAGACCTATCATTTTAATTGAAATACCACAAAAATATTCTTACATTTTCATTCAAAAAGTCTATAATTTTAAAATAAGAAATAATAGTCTTTCATCTCACCCTATTTTGAGGGAAATATTGTGGAAGAATGGACTGTAGATCAAATACAAGAAAGAGATGGAGGAAGTTAACAACCAACCATACATTTAAATTATGTATGTATATTTTATGATCTCATCTTATTATGTCCAGCAGGTATTCAGATGTGGTTATAAACATTTCAGTTCATGGTCCACTGATGTTAGTGAATATAATAGTGGATTTGAAATCAGTGAACTTGAATGGTATTAGCGAGAAAGATTAATTTGTGATTGTTTGCATTTCTCCTGAATATAAGCTATGAATTCATCATGAAAAGAAGAGTGGTCTCTACAAATTTAACTGTTTTCTTTACAATAACTATTTTTAGCCACTTACACTATTAGCAATGCTACCTTTTCTTCTTCCCACCTGATTTTGTATTTAAATCTCCCACAGGGTCTTACATTTTCTTTCATTTTTCATTTTCCATGGTGAAATTCTTCTCCCTTGTAGTATATGTGACTAGTATATATTGATAAAATCTACATTATTCTTCAATTATTGAAAACTGAGAAGAAGTTTTCTACAGATCATAGGATAAAATGCTTGCATATTTCATCAGGGCCTTCTTGCTGCTGTTATATTTATAAAGAACCTTGAAATCATAAGGTGTCAGGTAGGTCATAATTTTTCTTACATGAGGTAGTTAGTCGTGTATGAAGAACCTTAAAAGCTGCGTCAAAAGTATTAAGTAAATGTAAAAATAAAAATTCAGTGGTCTTGATATCAGATCTTCCCTTTAATATAATTTCATTATATTTCCTCTTAATACACTTTGACTTAAGTTTATATTGGGGGACTGACTTAATGAAAAACCTTCCGATAGTGAAGGCTTCTCCAAGCATTTTGCTATATGACTGATTGGGAAGTAGCAGTTTCTGATTCCAGATATTTTGAGACTCTCAGACTTAATGTTTATTCTAAGGCTTTAGTATAATAAAATAAAGTCCATGGTGTGGCATCCCTTGGAGGGATATGGTGTAGCCAGGCAGCATTCATTGTTGTCGGGGCATAGACTCCCATGCTACCCTGCAGGCTTTTCTAGACCGGTTTGTACAGTAAGTGCTTTAAAATGCTCCTTTTGAAAATATCAAGTCTGTATGGATCTCAGGTTTCTATAATTTAAACTGTCAATGTTTGGTGCTATATGTACTCTGCATATGAGAGTTTTTGAGGAAACCAAAAATTCAGCGTCTTTTTCGGTCGCACCTTGTATTTACCTACACCATGCACTCATAAGAGCCAGAATTTTTCTCTTCGTCTGATGTTATCTTTTCCTAAAAAATTTCCTACTTTATCCTGAAGTAATCTTGCTTTCTTTGATTATTTGCTGTTCTCACCTTACTATGTATAATTCCTGGGAAAAAAATTGGCATGTTTACAAAATATAATACTTTCTTCACTACAAGGGACTGTGATCTGATATCATTGATAATAATGATACTATTTATAATTTTCTGGTGATCATTTGTTATCAGTTTGTGGCAGTTGGTTTGGTCTTGATGCTTATGTCATATTATGATGCGAAGTGGTTCAGGGGGTATTTATAATTAGGTGCAATAGACAGAGCTTTATCTATCTGAGGTCCCCAATAAGACTGTGCTTATGAACTCTCAATAACATACAAACTTGAAAATCAAGCTTTTTATAGGTAGGACACATTCACAGGTACTTGTTTATTGCTTCAAGAAAGAATTTTATACATGTTGGATAAGTTTACATTATGTGTCTACAGATTATATGCATAATGTAATTTACTACTAAATGTAAAGTTGAACTTTCATTCATTGTAATTTATAGAAATACAACTAATAATTCATCCCATGTTTATTATTGCTGGAACTAAGCAATTGAGTCTGGGATGTATTTTTGTATTTTTTTTGAAAAAATTTGGATTTTCACACACAATTCCTAGAGGAGGCCTCAGTCTGATCTGTGTGTGTAGGGCCTTGGATAACTTAAATCCACACCTTCATTAATAAATTTGAAAAGCTATCCTATATTTGGAGCTTATCAAAAAATTATTGTAAAATAACTGGAATCTATGTTTACTTAATATAATCTTTATCAAATGACCTGCATTGTATTAAACAGTCTAGACATCGTAGGAGTGAATTAAATGCCACTTTTCATGGTTGTCATGACATCAGTCTATTATCCTTGTGAAATTAAAGTTGCAAGGTTAATCTTCATGAGAAATCTATAATTTTCATTGGAGGAATATTTATTTTTCAATGTTTACTACAAGTCTTTGGGGAGCTAAACCATTTTTTATTCATACTGCAGTCTTAGCTGACAGATTTTAATTTAATTAATGGTCTACACTAATAGAAAATATTAATGTACAATAATTACTAATTTCTTTATAATTACCCTGGTGACACCAATGAGATGTCATTCTCTTACAGACTTAAAATTTAAGTGAATGTCAAAGTGTTAAATGAAAAGCTATGCAGGGTATTCATTACATATAAATTAAAGAAAGTGGGGCGAAATTTAATTTTGACAAGATCAACTAATTGTTGAAATGCTCATGATGTTTTTGAGGTTACAAAAATTCATAATTTTTGGGCTTTCTCTACTGTTATTTCCGTCTACTAATCGTTTTCTTTGTAGCTTTAGGTGAAGTTATGCTCTTAAAATTTTGTTTCATCGGTATTGTAATAAAGATTCATTGATCCTCCATACTTTTGGCTTTTATATAAATTGAAAGGAAAGAATTGCTGCCGTGCTTTTCGTTAGTGTTATGAAAGCAAGGCTACTCAGTTACTAAACAATGACTCAAATACTAGTGCTAGTGGACGAAAGCTTTGGATGTAAATTCTCAGAATCCTAGGAAATATAATCCTTGCAAAATGGATAGTCATGACCACCTATCTGACCGAGGGAATTTCAGCCGGAAAAACCTGCAGACTTTGTTTTCGGCGGATTTTTTTAAGGAAATATACACCGTATTTCCTCTCCTTTACAGATATAACAACAGTGAAAACTAGGAAAGGAGAATATTGAATGTTGGCTTCATCAATAGAGAAGGGGTGTTTTGACTCTGCAGTGACCCATTGGGAAGGAGTTGAAGGATCCGGAGAGGTAAGTGCGACCGATGTCTAGAAAGGTTTCCGCGCTCGTCTTAGAGTTCCGACGGAAATTTCTCGTAATCCGAACCTTTCTCCTTCTGAAAAAGCTTTTACTCGGGATGGAGACAGTTATTTGATTCGTAAAGGTAGTTACTAATATTTTAAGTGGATATTTCGTAGATTTAAGTTACGTTGCCTGAAAAGAGCTTGCTGGTTTAATATTTTTACGTTGCACCGCTTTGTGTTGTGCTTCTCCTGAATTTTTGGTGGTACAAGACTGATCTTATAGTAGGACAAGGGATCCATGATTTAAGATTCTTAAATGTTGTAAATTAGAATGATTGTAGCCGTCATTGCGAATTCCTCAATATTAGCTTTCAGTAAGTTAACGCACACTTGTCTCAAATTAATGTTATCAAGCTTAGAGATCGAGTTATGCACGAAAATAAACCCTTAACTTCCTAGTTCCTAGCAAATTCTTGTTGGGAACAAGAATTTTGTGAAAATATAAAATTAATATTCTCAAACATTGGGGGTTAACTATATAGCAGCAGTCGTGATCACGTAGAGATCTACCTCGGAGGATTTATTTAAAAATATTATTCTTGCAGATTTTCGCTCTGCTTAAATTCAAATAAGAGTGATTTCGGCACAGATCGGCTATCGTCATCACTGAAATATTCCCTTTATTTGGAGGCGTTGTGTTTAGATCTTCAAGTATGATAATGAAAAGAATCATCCTTACCGTTCTTTGCAACTCTGGTCTTAAATAGAATACATTCTTACCGGCAGATTCCTAAGTAGAATGGGATTCAAAGAATTCTTCATATCACGAGAGATAATGAAAGAAGATAGAGAGAGCCGGAGGGAAATCGACATATTTTCCTAGAGGAGAGGCATAATTGTTTATTTTTTGAGAGGTTTAAGTTTATTAAAGTTTCTCATTTGGAAAAGTTCAATCAAAGAAAAAGAACCCCCGTAAAATCTTTCATGTATTAAGGGGATAAATATTGTGGATTTTACTTAAGTGAGATTCAAGATGCATCGAGTACGCAACTTAAAGAAGTTGAACCATCAGCAATGCATCAATGAATATTACTTTAGGAAAAAGTGAGTAGGAAAATGGAGCTGATGAAAATATATAATGTGAAGGAACTGGACTGGTCTTCTTGGAACAGCAAAAGTATTTTCCTTTTTTCCTGCGAGTTTCAACATGGGGTACGTCCGATTTATCAAAAACATTTAAGAACACGAGGAATAAAATGGCGCTTAACCGGTTGCAATTGCGCTTTGTTGTGTTCCAATGTAGAGATGGAGTCTCAAAAAACAATGGAAGTGTGTCTAGGGGCTAGCGAATGGCACTTCTGTATGACCGTTTTCAAAGGCATTTGAGTACTTAAGAAGGACGATTCAAACGATTTTTCTCATAAAACAACTAACTCATTTCTTTATCCCAGAAAAATTGTTTGACACAATTCAGATTCCACTGAAGATTACTATTTCGACAAAATTCGACCGTATGAGGGTCGACGGTAGTCCGTATGACGTGGAATAACCCACATTTTGCATCATCGGCAATCATGATCCCAACCCCCATAATTCGCTCTTCATTTATTGTTTCTTCATAAATTGACACTCTGGACGAAACAATAGTCGGTTAATGATTTTTTTTTAAATCCAGACTAAGTTAAATTTATCTCGTATTAGCTTTAAAGCAAAATAGTCGAGTGCTCTTCCGGTAGACGAAACATTGATCCTTTCCCGTGGCGTAACTTACTTCCGGAGTGTTTCCGACGACGTCACATATTCTGAATATGTTTTTCTTTTTGTGTACATTTTAAAACATTTCTTTCCTTTTTATTTCCAGTGATGGTCATCCATATCGCTTCCAGTTCTCCGCAGGTGTTCTCCTCCCCCAAACGGGAACTTCCTCCTATTATACGTCACTTCCGACTTCACGTCACTTATTCTTCGTCACTAGGTGTCTTCGTCACTAGGAGGTGCCAAGCTTGCCCTAGGCCTCGTACTCCTTGAGACTTCCTCTTCCTTTGATAACTGACGATTTCATAGATAATCCGCCGTACTGTTGTTCACTTAATTTAGGAAGTGTTTACTCTCTGTCTGACGTAACATTTTTCCTCATCCTCCACCAAAGACTTTCCTTATCAAAGAGTTTGTTTGAATCATACTGTTCTGCTCTGTTCGCAAGCGTCACAGACCATGATTTATGACGAGTTTTCTTGTTTAGTAATTTATTGCACCTTTACCTTACCCTCATTCAGGTGGATAATTTTGTAATTTCAGTAAGATTCGTTTTTTTATAAACTAAAATAGAATTTGAATCTCCTTTAATTCAATTTAGTAAATAGAACACTTTTCTTACTCTTATGTTTCATTTTAACCGTTGAAATTGTAAATTCATACCCTCATGATCAGCGGAACGTGTTACCATGTTGATGATTTTCGGCTGTAACATGTAGAGTGCATTTTTAGTTAGCGATAGCTCTGTTTTAAGCGAGAAAGAGAAGCTGTTAGGACATATAAAAAGAGCGAAGAATTACTGTTTTTCCTGTTCTTTTTTGTATGACTTGAGCCGTTTTTTCCAACACGCTTAATTCAGATTTACTTTAAATGAGAAGGAGTTAGTAGATTTTCCCTGTTCTTAAAATTCAAATACGAGCGATTTCGGAACAGATCGGCCACCATCATCACTGAAATATTTCCTTTATTAAAGCACCGAGTGGAGATTTGTAAAATGTTAAATCAGCGTCATGACTGAGCTCTTGCTTTCTTCGGGGATTTACCATCATTTGCAATGACTTTTCGCAATGACTAATATGTTTATATCAAAGATGTGGGTGATTATTCCTCCTTATTATAAATTAAAATCAGGGAATTATTGAGGTTTCTACAAATTGCATCAGCTGGTTGTGGAGATTCCTAAGTATTTGCATATCAAAAATTAGAATTTTTTGTAGATTCTAATATTTCAAACTTTCGATACAAATTTGTAGGCGAATGATGTTATTTAAAATCCCAGAAAACCATTTATTTCTTTTCACACAGGATTAATCAAAATTAATTAGGAAATACTTGATAAAAAACTAAAATTAACGTAAAAATTAAAAATAGCTTCTTAGCTGAACCGCCAAATTAATCGCTAAAAATATAGGATTTTTCGATAATATGAGCATTATTGATCTTATGACTTAGCGCGGTGACCAGCCGTTACTTATAGCTACACTCGTTTTAGTAGAAAAATGTCAATTCGAAATATATATCTTTAATCAAGAGAGTTTTTCCTAATGTCTTTTACCACGCGAGTCAAGTTTAGTTTCTTATCTAACATAGACTACAAACACGCTAATAACCATAAAATTACCTCGGTTTAGGTAGTTGCCAACTTCGACAACATTCGTTTCCGCCCGACAAACCTATCCTAAAAGGATATGTAAATATAAGTGCAATTAAGTAATTATTGAAGATCTGCGAAAATGTTCCTTATTAATTCAGTTGCCAAAGTTTTCAAAATAAAATTCGGGCATTTTCCATTAAATTATACATTCTAACATCCCTCAACTCTGGTCGAATTTTTTTCATGATCTCTGAAAATTAAGATGGTAGTTTAGATTAATATGGTGAGATGTCTTAAAAAAATAAATAGGCATATTAAACTAATTCAGTGACCGCACAACCCAAAAGCAAAGGAGGAGTTGAGTTTCAAGCACCGTATAACTTTGAACGGTACTGAAAACCATACGAGGCTGACGTCAACGCTTGTCATGTACCAGGGAACTCATACTTATCTTCCGTGGAACGCCATTGATCAAAATATGTCATGGAATCGCTGTTTTAAATATTTCTATAGAAATTCACTAATTATTTCTACGGCCATCGAAAAAGAAATATAGTGATATCTGGAGTGACGAATCGCTCTGCGTACCTACTTTTTTTCACCATTTTGACTTCTAGATTTAACTTCGAGAAAAGAAAAAGAAACAGAAAAGATTTAGTCGAATTCTGGGTTCTGAAATACAAAATTTTCGATTTACTAATTTCGAACTGTAATGAATTAAAATTAACATGGTCAAACGTGACTTCTTGAAATTTCACACACATCGTAAAAGAAAGGACACTTCGTTATTTTCACAATAGATTTTTATTGACTAGTTTCGTCAACGATTTGACATCTTCAGGTGTAACTGACGAGTTTAGGTACTACTTTACCGTACTCTAGTGTTTGAATATTTTATATGAAGATATTTCTATTCTTCGTTCTACACTTTTAATATATTAATTAAGCGATATTTAAATGTTTATGAAAAGCATGGTTAACGCTTTTTTCCTGTGGAGTCTTTAAAATTGTTGTAGTTTTTCTCTGAATGTTGTTAATGTATGGTTTCCCTGAAATATTTTAGCTATGGAAAAAAATCTCATTAATTCTCGACAACAAAACAACTCAATCAGTGTGTGCTTGCATTTCATTAATTCACTGCGTAAGTAAATTAGGTTGACAAAATAGGATGGTAAACGGAGATTAAACAGAATTTTGGGGCTATATTTGAAAACTGTCTTAGTTCATGGGAGTCGCATGGGAGTCATAATTTATATCCTTAGAATTTTTCTTAATTTATGGATGACTTTTGTAAAGTAGTTTTATTTTTAAGGATAAGAAGTTTCACCATATCTAGAAAACCATTTCTGGCATGGCTGTCGCATTGCTGTCGTCCTATTTAAGGCATTAACATTCTTGATCATATACTGAAGGTCACTTACACGTGTAACCCTGACCATTTAATTCTTGTTAGTTTAAAAGATATCAGAAATCCCTCCCTAAAAAATTATCTACTCTTCTTACACAATCTCAAAAATTTGTGGCCGTATGTTAATAACAACAAAGTTTTAGTCTACAACCAAAGAAATGGAATATAACAGTAGCAGTGCAGCAATGGCGATATATTTTAATTCTCTTGTCTGATTGATGTAAGTAACCTCTGTTAATAGGAAGTAAATTATAATAAACTATTAATAGGCAGTACAAATGATCGAGAAAAAAATTTTAAAGTAGTTTTAAAATTATTTTCATTGCTATCATACTAATCATTTTCTGTGTAACATCACAGCCTTTATGTTGCGAGCTTTTCCTTTATTTGTACCGATTTTTAACTCTGCTTTCATTTTCACCTAAGAAGTTAACGGCAGTAAAGATTACACCAGTTTTCATCTCCAATTACTCACTGTTTTGTGGTTATGAGGATGGGGGAATACCTCCAATCGAACATTCTCTGATATTAGCATATAATTTTGGGGCATTTTCCAGTTCTATATCTATTCCCCTTCAATGTTTGCGACACTCCAATATTGAGTCATCACGTACTGTTTTGATGATTCGCTATCACAGACCGCCCCCCGCCTCGCATTGGTTCCGAGCCGGCCGCTTATCTCTGAGGCTTCCTTCATTGGAGGAGCTACGCGAATGACATCCGGCTCTATCGTTTCCTATCGTACATACCTTCATTTCAAGCCTTTGAAAGTTATGACGTATCACCCTCATTTCCTTAATCAGTGAATAGATGAAATGATCCATGACCTCACACTCAAGACGTAATATAGTAAGTGAAACGGTCTTATGTCGCGTTGCCCGTCAGTCACCTGTATAGTGCATGGTTTATAAAAATTAACTTCAATTATTTAAGTACGATCTCTGATTATGATTGATAATTATGATAATTAAAATTTATGATGATTATGATTTAATTATGACATTAAGTGAATGTAATCAAAATGATCATTTCTAAACATTCAGTGCTGTGAACTCTAGATTATCCGTGGGCGGATTATTCGATTTCTGGATTATTCGTGCATGATGTTTTATTGTTCACTGATATTTTCCGCAGTCATTTTGAAAAAGTTCAAAAAACATTTTCACTCAACTACGTGGTCGGTTTGCTGCTGTGTACGGAGCAGTGGTAATACGACTGAAATAACATCATCGCTGCTAAATACATGTAGGGTAGGAATAGGGTAAGGGTGTAGGGCGAGAAATACACTAAATTAGTTCACGAAACAATCGAAAACAAAGAACTATGTGTATAAGTAATTATAAATCGTTTCTTTACGCAAAAAATGAACTGTGCAAGAAATAGAAGTGAAAGTTTCGATTATCCGTGTTTTCTGACTATGCGTCCATGCACTAGCGTCCCACGTCAATCATTGGGCTCACTTTTTGGAGTGGGTACGTGGAGCATGTGGAAGCACCGGGATTTTGCGTCATTCCGATGGCATAGCGTTGGGACTATCACTGAGGGTCGCATTCATGTGTATGCAGTTGTAATAGCTGTTACCTACTGGGTCTTAATCTTTACGCCGTAACCCCTCGTCGGCTGCAACGCTAAGTTGCGGAAGAACACAGCAATTAGTAGTATCAAGGTTTAATGGAAAANGCGTTGGGACTATCACTGAGGGTCGCATTCATGTGTATGCAGTTGTAATAGCTGTTACCTACTGGGTCTTAATCTTTACGCCGTAACCCCTCGTCGGCTGCAACGCTAAGTTGCGGAAGAACACAGCAATTAGTAGTATCAAGGTTTAATGGAAAAATATGAATAAAATTAAAAGGTCAACAGATGATTTCTAAAAAGAAATCTTCGTTTAATTTAAAGGGCGTGCCTGATCTATTTTTGTCTGATCGAGGTATGTCGATAGCGTTAATTTCGGGAAAAATGTGTAGTTCGGAAAAAGCACAAATCCTGGAAACGCATTTATCAGAATATACGGTGCGTATGGTAAAAATGTATACATTGTGACAAAACGAACTCAAAACCGCAACTGGCAACTGATCGGTAAACTTCTGCTAACGTGTAATAAGGATAAAGTTTTCTCGCGATCTCCATCGTGTATTCTCCAATGTAAGACACTCCCAGTTTTTAGAAGTTATGTTGGAGGAAAAATAATAACGCGATTGTAAGACGCATGCTAATCGCCATGGTATGTGTCCCAACACTTCCTGGCGGAATTGCGATGGCCGGATAACCGCTTTCAGCGAAAGCGGTCCCGGGTTCTATTCCCGGTGGGGGCCAAAATTTACTGACGCAAAGGCGTCTGATATGATCCAAGAACGAAAAGTTCACCCTGAACAAGTCCCATTGAAGAAGACACGGGGAAGATGGGAGAGACCAATCAGAAATAATAAAAGCAATGTGCGCAAATGGTTACTAACCCTTAGCGAGCCTCATAGTTGGAGAAGCGGGGAAAAAGAGGAGACGAAGACAATTTCGGACAAAAAATTTGCAAGCAATGTGTTACAATATTTATTGAGTTTTATCCCCATTCAGGCTTATAAAAATTTTTCGCATTTCTGCAAATGGTTATTAATTACTAAATATTAAGCATGTCTTTCGGTAATCCTTTAATAAAGCAAGGTCTCATAAGAAGCGTGTTCTCCATTTATCGTAACCTACTGGCATACCGATGAAAGACGATGCATCAATGATTACTTGACTAAAGGACTTGACGGGTTCGTGGAATAGCTTTAACGTTATAGTACAATATAGTAACGATCTGCGACATCTGCTTCCCGTTATTGCATTTTAGATCGTAAATCTAAAACGCATCCGCTTTTTGGAAGCTCTAAAAACGCGAAAAGAAAGCAGGATCGCCGCTTAGTAAACAGGCAACTATTATTGTTATTATTTAACTGTCGGTAGTACGCGCCAATACG
Source organism: Ladona fulva (assembly GCA_000376725.2). Classification (NCBI taxonomy): domain Eukaryota; kingdom Metazoa; phylum Arthropoda; class Insecta; order Odonata; family Libellulidae; genus Ladona; species Ladona fulva. The sequence continues at coordinate 575,000 of KZ308443.1, forward strand.
CACTGACGATGTTCCGATGTAACGAACAGAATCGCTCACAGAAGCTGGTTGATTCCAAATATCGGTATATAGGTTTTTATGAACCTTTCTCTAAAACTCAAACTTGTTCTATTTGCAGTTATCGATTGTTTTTCCTTGGAAAAGGCTCTTTTCGTCTGAGCTATTCAAGTTACAATCTCCCTTTTGTGGCTATCACATGCTTGCTACTTGCAAATGATCTCTTTACCAAAATAGTAGCTTTCTTCGACTAGTTAAATTTTATCCCTTCCAAATTTCACAAGGAAATCATCTGTTACGTTTCGACTTCGAGCCATTACTTTGGTTTTGTTTTCATTTACTTTAGGCTATACTTCTTCCTGTATTCAGTTCTTGCCGAATCGCTCGGCATTGCTATATTTTCTGCCACGCAAATTCAGAAAACACCGCACCTTTCTACATGCTAATACTTCCTAACTCGTATTCGGACCCCACCTTTCGGCTGTTCCTTGATTTCCTTTATTACTTCCTAAATGAACACTTTGAAGATTAATAGTGATAAACACTATCCTTGTCGTAATCTCGTCTTTACTATCGATGTACACACGCGTAGAAACTCATACATTTTGGCAATTTGGAAAAGGATTCCTGAGTTAGAGCCGAGAGATTCCATAAAATATTTAGTAGGACAAAAATTTCATTCGGAACTAATTTTATTTTCCTATTAATGTATGAGGCCGAAAGCCATGGAAAACCAGCGACGAATTTTCTTTACTAGCAATAGGATACTCAAGCCGAAAGAAAAATTAGTGGAAGTAGTAGTACTGTTGAAAGTGCTTCTGCAGCCGAGGTTATTTCACACATGTGAACTCCCAATGGGAGTCAAACTTATTGCTAAAGGCGAACGCGGTACCCACTTGGCTATCCAGGAACCTAGGATAAATTCATTATCCAATCTTTCATAAAGTTTTGAAATTCTGTATTTATCCAAGGCCACCTGATAATCATAGAGAAATTGAAATTTCTGAGTTTTCTACAATTATTATAAATTCACTTAATTAATTCATTTTTTATTTCACTTGATTAATTCATATTGTTATTTCACTTCGTAAGCAGTAGGTATATATATCTTTTTCTTTGTGAATATATAAATGGTGTTATAGTTATTTGCTAACGTTTTGAGAAGGCTGACTAAAGAGAGCAACAAACAAAGCGATTGTATTTTCCTTTCATTGAAGAAAACATTAATGTACAGAAATTCAATTAGAACCACACGAGGTCGTTAACTCTTTCTCTTTTCATTAACCACTTCTACTTTGATAGCGGGCAAAAGTTAACAGCTGATATTTTTACAAAATTAAGTTAAACATATTTCGTACACAAACACAAGAGATAAAGGTTTCTTATGTCTCATAGAATAGGAGGGAGCCGCTATTTCCATACCGCAAACAAGCGGAAGCGCAACCGCGTACAGGCCTAGACCTTCCGGAAAAGTGTGGGGATCACCCTAACTGACGTTAGACATTCTACAGCTTGTGTGAACACGATTTTATTTTTTTTCTGGTATTTCGCTTTCGATGGAGGAAAAGTGATGGTGAGGGTGGCCGCTTTCAAACCTCCCCTTCGCGGACTGATCTTCCTTAACGGCCGTTTGTATAAAATGCCGACTTCCGTCAATGGCAGCCATTCACTCACCGCCGATCAAGCCCAACGGGTCACTCCGCACTCAAGAATTTCAGAACGACGAAAAAGACTTTCTCCCATCATGGCCAAGTTCATCTTCTCAGTAGCAGCAGCTACGCTGCTAGCGGTTCTGTTTTCTCTTTCGGAGTCGTGGGCAGCTCCCATCGAGTGCCATGAGGACCACCAAGAGCTGAACGAGCCGTCAGTGGAGAACAGAGAAACAGTGCTCATATCAAACTCTACACTTTGCCCATGGAAGATTACAATGGATTACAACGAGAACCGAATACCTAAGATTCTGAGGAACGTGCGGTGCCATCAGACCCCCGGTGAACAGTGCGCCTGCAGCAAGGACAGGAGGTGCACGCAGATAACGCAGAAACTGGAAGTTAAATACTTGGGAAGGGACGAACCAGAGCCGTACACCCTTTACACCGGGTGCGTGTGTGCAAATGTTGGCGCTATGAAACTGGGTAATATCAAGCCTAAATTACCATGAAGAGAACCCTCTCCAATTTTCAACTAGGCCAGTAGTGGGACGATGTTTGTGATATTAATGCAACCGCGGTCGCGTGAAGACAAGTGCATCGCTCTCACAAGTGTTCAAGTCCAAATATTTTTTTAATCTTGTCAAAGTGCAAAGTGAGTGATGATATTCTTCTACGAAGGGTATTTAAGAGAGTAATTTAATTTATTATTTTGATACTGAGCAAGTGTTTGTGTTTTTTGAGGCAATCGAAACCTCTTATTTATTTGCTTTTTACCACGTTTTGTGAATTTTAAAAGTATTTATTAATTTATTTATAAAATAATTTATCAACTCAAAAGACATGTCACAAGAATTCGAATGAGATTGACCGAGCAATAAGATGGTTGATTTAAATGTTGAACGTTTGCATAAATTTCCTCCAATTTCGAACTTTCGAAATCCGGAGGGAGTTGAGTGAGTTGGTCGACGAAAAGTTGGTTCCTGAACCGGTCGTTAGTTTTTTTGTGCTCGGTTTGCTTCGTTAAAGTATCTATTTATNTATTTAATGTGAACTGTCTTTTTTAAACATTGTTATTCAAATTATGTGCTTAATTTATTACATATTTAATTTTTTAATACGATTATACAATATTTATTGTACCTATTTGTACTCGAACTAGCGGAGTTTTCTCGCTTGTTCGATATATTTTGAGAAAAGAATTTAACTTATTGATGCAAATAAACCTTTACAATGAAATCAAAATTTTGTAATCCTGCAATTTCGATTCCACCTTCTACCTCACTTCATTGTCGATACTCATGAGATGTATCGTTAACATTATAATATAATATTAGTTAGTTTTCATCATAACTTATTCGGTTTTTTAAGCTAGTCGTCGAAATGAAAATATTAATATTGTAATTTGGTTTTAAATACCATTGGAAAGATTTTTAGGGCGTAGCTACTTTCTTTACGTCGATTATTCAAAATCTAACCATTAAATGTTTTAAGTTTTTAGATTCAATAAGTAATTGATTTGAACTTTTCTTTAAAATTGTGTTAGTTATTTCTCTCATACTTTATTAGCATACTTATTACCAACATTTCAAGGGAGCTACAGGAGTGTTACAAATTTGAAAATAATTTGAAGTTTTTTCGCTGGATTATCTACCAAATTCTCTCTGACTGCACAACTCTTCTAATTTATGAACTCATATTACAGATTTACATACTCATCATAATATATTTAACAGAATTCATGAGATTAAGAACCAATGTAGTGTTTTGAGCGTTTTCTTCCATAGATTTGCATGTGTATTGCCCACAAGATGGTAAGTATGCCTTTTTATCACAAGTTCCTTCCAAAAGTTTCGTTAAATGTGTTGCAGAGTAATCTTAAAGTGCATTTCTGACAAGCCACGAAGAAAAGTGTCCAAAGAATCTATTACGACTGGTGAAATACCTGAAAATAGAGCCGAATACTGGACTAATCGTCTGCTGCTCGTACGTCTCAACGTTGAAACCTTTTCTGCCGTCTTTTATTCAAATGGTTCCACCGTAATCCGCCAGGTGGGAGGTACTCTCGCTGAGCTACTGCATTTGTGAGACGTGAGAAGACGTTCCTAGAATTGCGTAATGTTTGTGATGTTTTTGATTGTGTTACGTGTTGACAAGCCATAATTTTATCATCTAAAATCTTCACACACTCCAGGAAGGTAAGGAGACTTCTCTGTTAAAATTTTTCTGTCAAATAGGCTTGCATGTAGGTCACTCTCCATCCCTTATATGCTGCTCTGCTAGTTTACTCTTATTTTATTTCTAAACAATTTTGAATTCAAGGTGAGAGCATTTGAAAATTTAAAGTATGATTCAAGTGGGTCATAACTGCACCTTCAAACAGTTAAGATCATGTACATTGCCCGGCGCTGGGGTCAGTGTCCTGCCAGTGTTATTGTATCCCGGCTTAAGTGAGGTTGGCGGTAAAAATGTTAAAGATTTACTTGTTCATTTTCATACGATTCACAAATATTGTAGGCACCTGCAAATTCATTTAATAAATCGGTCAATGTTATCATTTGTCTGTAAAATTGAGATTTATTGTCCTCATTCAGAAATTAATAAATTCAATTCTCGCGGGTTTTGTTTCTTGCAATTAATGGTTGGTAATAAATTTATTTTTCAAATTAAAGTGTATCTCATTAAATTTATTTAAAGATATAGTAAGATATAATGAGATTAGTGGGCAAAAATATTCGGCTTATTAAGCGGGCAAAGGTATGTCATTGTTATTCAGGTTTTTTCCTCGACATGTTTTGTTCTTAACTCACTTCCTTGTTTTCATAGTCATAAATCGTCCAAAAAGCACTTCAATTAATTTCACTATACCCTTAAACTCATTTTGAGTTGTAAGTTGCCTCCTATCATATACTCCATGTTGCTTTAATTAGGAATTATTAGACTGCCAGTAATGTACAAATACAAAATTGGTATTTTCGCGAGAGCTAGTTTTAATTGTCATCTGTTGGAATTAACATCCGGAGACCACGCAGGAAATCGATGGGAATAGGAAGTCTAGAATCTTCTATTATTAAGCAGGAACAAAACGCTTACAACTACGTTATCAAAAGAGAGTCGAGTGTGTATCTTATAACTTTATAGTTGGTGTTATTATTTTTATCGATTTCTGCAGATAACCTGAATGCTTTCGGAGTTATTTTTTCTGGACGAAGTTTCCGTTATTTAATTTGTGTGGTAGACTGTGAGTCGTCTTTCAGACCTTATCTTATGGAATTAAACTCGTGCTAATCATAAACAAAATTACTTGAACGATCTTCTTGTCATGTCGATGGGAACTTGTTACTATAATGCATAACATATCGGACGACTTTTAACGATTGTACTACATTGGCATTTATTTTTTCATGATAAAGAACTTTCCATTAATTTGATTGATAACCTACTAATTTCCATGGTTCTCTTCCACGATTTCCTATTTTAATATATAAGGTACTTGCAAAATAATTTCAGCTTTTATCCTATACTTCTCTCATCATGGAGCAATAGCTTTTTCATTCCAGAAAGCGAGTCCCAGCCACTGTCTATGAAACTGACGTGAAATATTTTGCAATTTTTAATATAAAGGAAAATTTCGATATTCAAGCTATAAGCATTTTAAAGCCGGTGAATGCGTCAGCTTGCATAATCTCCGGGAAAAATTCTTTGTAACACCGAGAAAAACTTAGAAAACAACAAAAGAGAGAAGTGGCAATTTAAATATAGATATGTTCGGGGCCCCAATGAGGGCGGGGCAAAGTGGGCGCGTGCCCAGGGCGTTGATTTGCGAAGGGGAAACTTTTTTCGGTAGGAGTTTGAAAGGGAAAGAAATTTCATGGCTAGTCCTTCTTTTGCTGAGTAGCAAAATGAATCAACCGAACCATAAAGTAAAGCAGTCCTAAGGAATTACATTCAGCTGTGCATAATTTATGCATTCCTGTAGGATTCTTTTCAACGAGCTGTATGAACTCGTCCCCGTTTTCCCATGTTGATATCAGGGAAACCCTGTCTCATCTCTTTTTCCTATCCACTATTACCTTAAAAACCGGCCCATCAAAACTCCGATTCATTTCTTTAGGGTAATTCATGCTGTTATAATATTGTTTTCAAACATACGTCTTTTTGTCCGCCCCCGGTCATCTGCTTTAATCAGGTGTAACATTTCTTATGATCTTTGGTTGAATTTGGCGTCTTTCCGGATTTTACTTTTTTTCTGTCCTGCTGTATCACTCAGCATCAATTTGTCATTCCAAATGTTACGATATTGCAGACCACCAGAATCAATAAACGTACTTGTCTGACAAAAAGGCCTTCCGGTATTTTTACCTCCTGTTACGATTAATCCAGTCAATCTTCTTCTCATTCCTTTACGAGTGATTAGGCTTGTATCATTTTCTCAAACAGTTTGTTCTTTCTCAGGTCCGAGCCATTTAAAACTATCGTATTGGAATTGACAGTCGTATTCTTGATGTAATTGCTATGATTAGCAAGCTTCTCCTTCATTGGGGAATCCTTTCGTTATATGCTAAACTTATTCCTAATTTTGTTCTTGCCAATTTTCGCTTATTCTTCTAGCTCTCAATGAAATTAGCGATATGTAACGAATCTTAGAAAAAAATGCGGAAGTAATTTGAGTTAAGGAGGAGTTGAATCACAGACAGTGATTCATCACTAAATCATTAAAAAACACTGCTACATGAGTAATGTTGTTGTATCTTCAGTTGTTATGGTAACTCCGACTCAAACGCCGAGTTACCAGTTATATCCATAACATCTGGTTATCACACTTTTGCCCTTCCATTCTTATCGAAGGGAATAACTAACATTGCATCTCTACAGGAGTCTTTGGAGAAAGAATTAGTACTTTTAAAAGATTCTTCCTGCGAAAATACAACACCATGGTAATTTTCACGCTATAACTTGTAACGTGTAATGAATCTGCGTTTATAGGCAATGGAATTCCGAGTAAGAAACAATGAGCAATTCTAACTAATCGCGCGGAGCAGTTGCAGCAGCTGGGTGGTTTTCGTTCATTTGGACTGTGGGCACGCCCTCGCCGGTGCATTCTTCATATTGCGATCCCGGCCTCACCCACTTTTGCTCCTACAGCCGATCAATGCGCGACGCTCTCTGGATGTTCGGCGGAAGACGGTCCTCTTCCCCTTTAAGCTCCGCATTCCCGATCGAAGAGACCGTAAATTTCACTTTCCCTCAACGCCGCGACGGACTCGTGTCCGAATCACTGTCTCCGTGCGTCGTTCTTTTCATTAGGTTGCTTTCCGTGGGGACGAGGCGTCCTTATGGAGTGGCCCTTCTTCAGCCACGCGACCCTTTTCACCCCACGGCCATTCCCAGCCATGAATCTTTCATTCGCGTTCTTTCCGCTCCTCCTTCGGGGATCATGTGTTTATGGTTTATCTAAGGATGATTTTCAATTACAGTAATTCGTCTACCGCAGGGGTTACGTCCCTTATAACCACCGCGGTTGGAAAGACGAAAGTTATGCGAATAGGAGGATATCGGAAAAATAATAGAAATGTAATTGCCGCGAGTTATATTTTTGTGGCAAGGAGTTGCAAGCCAGTTCAAGTTCAAGCCAGCAAGCCAGAGCAACCCCTCTAACCAGTTCCACTCGGCCATTGGTTTATAAATGACAAATTAAACCTTAGTTACGCGTTTTGTATACGATATCAGACTCAATTTCGGCAGTATGAGGGAAAAGATCGTCATTTGATTAAAATATTCTAAAAAGTCGAAAGTTTGCTCTTATTTTCTGACTTTTAAAATTATATATTAGGTAGATTAACTATTGTTTAATTTGTAAAGTAAGTATGATTGACTGTTCAAGATCACCTGCATCCCCCGGAATCTTTCCAATAACACTTTGGATCCCTTGTTACACAGGATAGCGATTGTTCCCTTCTTGCCTAGATTTTTTGACACCCAATTTTTCGCGCAAAATTGAAAACACTGTACCTTGCGATATGCCTGTGGCCTCAACTATTTCGCGCACTGATTCGTCGATAACTCGAAACCATATCGTGGATTTTGTCTATCATTTCGGGGGTAGTCACTTTCACTGGACGTCTCGAACCAAGTTCATCTTTTGTGGATGTGCGACCGCCTTTAAAGTCATTTACCCAATTGTAAACAGTTGCAAACACAGGAGCAGATGTGCCATGAACTTCATCCAATTTAGCTTTGATCTCTTTCGGTTTTAAACCTTTTAAATACGAGTGTTTAATCGCCACTTGAAACTCACTTTTTTACATTTTTCTAAATAAACACAAGTTCTTTGGTTTAATTCACAATAAAAATGAAACCATGTGGTGGATATAACTGAGACTTTAACTGCTATCTAGTGAGTGATGATGCTCACTAAAAACAAACAAATGATACGTACTCGTCCAAACAAGCGACCGTGCATGTTGATAATGATTTTTTTTAATGAGGGGTTACTATACTTTAAAACTTAACATTATCAAATCGTAGGATTAAAGCCACTTATCTGTAATTTTGGAGGCGCTCATTGTCTCCTTGGAGTTCCATGAAAAATCGGTCTCTCTCAAATCTATGTTGCCATTTGTAATACATTGTTTTTATTTATTTATTAATTACTGTAGTAGTAAATTTTAATTTACATCTTTCCATCGCCCCCCCCCCCCATTCGACTCCGGAACTCAAATCGACCCTTGCAATAACATTTAGACCGCTGAAGGGTTGATATCGGTATAGTAAAAAACGCAGTATATTACACATGACTACGTAGAGTTTAGAGAGAGTGATTTCTCACGGAACTTCAGGAAGATAATGCGTCCGAGTTTACTGATAAGTCCTATAATGTAGGTACCAGTCAAAGGTGAGTAGCTTTAATCTGCTCATCTTTAATCTTTCTCCCCCCCTCGCCCTAGAAGATGTAATTTTTATTACTCCTCCACCTCAGCCATGTAGATAAATATAATAATGTAGTATTCCACTGGCAGTATTGCGATTTTCTACTTGATATTATTATTATTATTAGTCAATACAGCCGCAGTTAGACGTTTCGTCAGGTGGCGACGTTAATACGTACATATACCTAGTTGAAATCGTTTTATGTCATGAAATGTTAGGAAACATGTTGGAAAGATCAACAACATTCCTTGAAAGGTATTTCCTTGAAAGCTGTGCATTTATGATAGTAAATGTTACATATAGTCTACATACCGTCCGCTTGCATATGATTCGTAGTAAGCGATACTATTTTCCATAAATAATTCGTTAACTATTACTTTGTTCTTTTAAGGAACCCCTTTGGTCTCATCTTTCGCGTTATTTCTTCTATTATTTCTTTTACTATTTCCATCGCCGAATTTCCTAAGGAATGGAAATTCTCCTCCTCCACTACGGAAGTACTAATAAATTATATTATCAACCGGCGTCATTTCGTTCATTAAAGTTTCAGTTACGAAAATGAAATGTAAGGATGGACTCGACCGCATTATGATTAATTTTCATTACTGCAACTACACTGATTATTTCCTACGAATTTCACGCATTTGTTTGTTCCGATTCAAAAAATCTTGCTGAAACTTTACTCAGGAAATCAATGAAAAATGCACGCCAATCCTTGACGTATGTTTCTTTAATCTTGACGTCTGTTTCATTGGTCGGAAATGCTTTAAAAATTACTCCGTATTGCAAATAAATATCGTTATTTTCTGTTTCTTAGTCAAGGGAAAGCTTAAAGTATGTCTATAATACTTTAACTATTCTTTTAATAGGTAACATTTAACTCAAAGAGAAACATAAGTCACAATCATCGATATGACTGGAACTCGAACCTAGGTCTCTGACTTTGCGGGCTGTTACTCTAATCGCTAAGCTACCATTCCGAGTCAGTTCCTCTGTGGTTACGGGACACTTTGTGAGCAAGTCAAGTGGAGCTACCCAGAATATCTACCCGGAAAGTGGAACTGGCTTCGAGTCCCATCCATGTCGATATTTTCAATTTTGTTTATTCTTTAGGCGCACACTTCTATGAGTAATTCTTTCCCTCATCCTTGAAAACATTTAATTTCTGGTTCAGTGTCAGTAGAAGATTATGGTACATTTTATAACCAAATTTTCATGTTCTTAGGAATTAGAAATTTAAAAAGTTACTTGTTATTATTGTATTTGTGCTTCCATTGTTGTATTTGTGCTCCTATAAAAAAATTGTCTTACGGCATGTAGTCCGTGAATGACACCTCTTTGCGATGTGACCGCACCAAAAAATTTTGCAGTGTATAGGGCCCTGTATATAAAAGAGTCCAGCGTTTGGATTCCCTATGTTTGTCTACTAAGAATTACTCCGTTAAATATGTAAGCGTTGCCTTGATTATTTTTCACATTAGAAGGAAATCGATTTGAAAAATAAATTAAGAATTTAATTTAAAGTCATCAATAAATTTCAATAATTTTTAAATTTTTATCAATAATAATATGCGATAGAGGTACGTAGAATTACGTTAATCCTGTTACGTAGGCTTATCAGTTACCTCTTTGAAAATCAGATTGGAGAATACTAGGAAGGATTGGTTAAAACATCACTGTTTACCCTCAACGGTCTAATATACCATTACATTATGTAATAAAAATAAGAGGTATATCTAATCCCTCATTGTAAAAGGCTTATTCCTGGGTTTAAACGTAGATGTAGATAATATCTTAACATTTTTGCAGTAACCGCAGTAAAACTTGAATTCGTTAAATTGAAAATTTTTAAAGTCAATTCTTTCATGGTAACCGAATTTCTGATAAACTAAGTTTGTACTTAAACCATTATATTTTTTTTGCAGAAGCATATTCATTGAGTGTCATTTCATTTGGATCTAGTCACGGAAAGTGTTATTTGTAATTCTATCATGAATCAGAGAAAGCGAATCGGAAACAAAAAATCAATGGCTAGTGAGACTCGTTAACCTAGGGAATTAGATCAAACCTCAGGAATTAGGGACTTAAATTGTATCATATTTACTCTAATTTATTATAAGGAAAACTTGGTAAATGTGGTGAGGAAATTTCGGAATACTTGGTAATGCGACAAAGAGGCAATGACTACGAGAGAAAATATTTCTTAATTTAGCTGTTGAAACATTTTGTAATTGTGTGTACTTCGCAAATAAAATTTTGTGTACTTCGCAAATAAAATGTTTTATCTTTCTGTTTAATCTTAAGTAAAGCCGCCAGTGGAGTGTAGACGGGAGCGATTTGACTATAATATATCTAGCTAGCTGAAGAGTTCGTAGGCTATACTTTTAGGGAAAAACGACCGTAAATAAAAATCCTTCCTAGTGATTACTTCCTTGCAAATTCATGTTGACTTCTCGCGAAGCTCCCGATATTTGCTTGCTGGGATAGGAAAGTCATTTTCGTTGCCAAAGAAAGTGTGATGATGATATTTTCGAAGATAGGCTAATCTAATCTCATTACCAGGAGTTAGGGAATCCAATATAGTCGGGTTTTCAACTATCCAGGCAGTCAAGTGGTCATTTTTGAAAATCGAGTTCCAAAAGAACTCTTTAAAATTCAATAACTTCTGATAGAATTTTAATATTTATATGCATCAAGAAGCAATAACAGCTTCTCAATTTTGAGTATCAACTAATTTTATCAGGAAAATCATATTTTAAGATTAAAAGGCAATGTAATATATTTGGGTCTAAGTTGCTTCAATATTTCTTATTATTTGTAATACAATGAAAATATTATTTTCCAAAAAAAAGAAAAACGCTTAATGAAATATTATAAATAATAATAAATTAAGGAAATTATTTGTTTGATATTTCTGAAAAACGTAGCTCTTTCTAATTTTTAACGTCATCTGCATCAGTGTGCCTCTGATGATGAAATAAATTATATTTCACTCCAACCGAAACTTAACGAACTCAGTCAACCGTTGAGTAGTCAACGAATCACAAACAAAATGAATCTCGGAGAGAGAAGAAATTGAAGAGAAATCCTTTTGAGAGTTATACTTGATGCAAACTCATCCTCGCCCCCTAGTGTGTGAAGACATTTTTGATTAGAAGATACGAAACTCGGTTTTTGGTGCCCGATACTCCGTTAAATCCCGTCCGAGTAGTCGGAAAGTGATGTCATGATGAGTACTGGGCACTCGAACTTGTATTCCCTACCAGGAGCGAAACCTACGTGAGGGAATAACGGTAGTCGAGACACTGCTTTCGAACCTAAAGCCGCTAGCGAACCGATCTACTCTATGATGCACCATTTCAAAATCAGAGATCAACCTTCTTATCGAGGATCTCAAATCGCTGAGCAGCATTCTGAAAGTGTTTTCCATACCATAGAACACGACTCAGTTATACATACGCTCTCCGGAACCGAGGAGGGCCCTCAGGGTCAATCATCTTTTCTTGGTCGTATCACATATTCAAAGGATTCGTTTCCTAATCGTTATGATCTGAAATCTGACGTTCCAGCAACTCACGAAAGCTTAAGTCAAAAAAAAGAACCAAAAGCATGTTTTTCATGTTTTGTTTGACGAAGCCTAATTAACTTAATTAAATAAATTTTGAAGAGTAGGCTAATGATGAATAGTGTTGGCATTCTCTGAGGATAAAGTCCAGTAAAAAAATATTATATCAATAACCTCCTAAAATGATGAAAAGACTAGCTTACAATGAAATCAAGCTGATCAAGTTTCACATAATATTTTTATAAGTCCCTGAGGTTAGGAAACACTTTCCTGTTAGTGTTTATTACCGTTTCACTAATTATTTAGGTCCTGTAAAAATAACTAAATGTTCTTCGCAAAGTAAATGATCTCTGCGGAGGATACGAAGAATACCCTCGAAATTAATTATCGTCATTTGAAATGCGATTGTTTATTTCCGGTATCTACGTATTCTGGTACGTTTATTTCTCGTATTAATATCTTCGGCTAACCACTATTAATACTAATCGCTGCTTGAAAGAAAGGAGTCTAAAGTATTTTTGTTTGGATTTTATCATCCTAATTCAATGTTCATATTATGAAGAGTCATAGAGCTGAAGAATCTATTAGTTGTTTTTTATTTTGTAAACTTTGTTTCCTTTTGGGTCGTTCTTTTTCTTCCAAACAAAGGTTTTCTACTAGGTGAAAAATTGGGAGCATTGCTAATTCTATCTCTCAGTTCCTTGTACTGTTTTTCAACGTTTTCTCGCGTGAACAGAAGCAATGTCGGTATTCCCGAGGTTAGTGTCCGTGGTTCATAAATTTGGTTGTTTTACATGTTTGGAATGTTAAAATCTGCGGAGTTAAAAATTTAGTTTCAGTTAATAATTGCCATGAGTTTGACATTCATTTTTCTTTCTTTCCTCCACTTGTGTCGTTAACACGCGACACATATGATCAAATTAATTGCAGTTGTACATTTATTTAAAATTAAAGAATAGAGACTAATAAATCTATCACAACAAGATTTCAGTGTCCGGATAAGCAGTCATTGTCAAAATCAAAGCGAGTCGATGAATGTAATGACGCTTTTGAGACTGCTCCATTGTCATCCACTTGAATTTATCGGAATGCACGAAGAAAAGTTAATCGTTTGCACGAAAAATTACCTGACCAATTAATCCTAAACATTTCAACCTCAATGTTTTTTTGCGACCTTTATGTTAACGATAATTCTGAATGTAGTTTATATTTATAACTAGCTGAGGTGCCCGTTGATTCTCAACGGGGAAAATAGATGTCGGATTAAAGTAAAATAGTAAACCTATTTGTGCGTAAGAGAAAATAACACCTCGCATCTTAGTCCAATGGAATAGGTTATTGAAAACAAAAATTTTCTTATCAAAGTTCGAAGCCGAAATCTACAATCAACAATAAGAATGTGAATCATTATGGAACATCCATCTTATTATTGACATGTCTCAAAGTAATGTGCAAGTTTGCAAGATTTTCAGCTTCTGGTACTAATCGTAAAATATGTCAAGAGTACGAATTGATAGACAAAAAGTTATTCATTTATCTCCATTAGTTCATTACGGTGCTACGTATGTTTGTTGTCCCTGCGATTCATCACTACAAATTGTTCTTGACTGTAATAGTTAGAATCTCTGAATAATTTCCTCCATTTCATATCGTCAATTGCTTTTAAATGGGTCTAAATACATATGCATTCTTATCGGAAAATGCATGAACTCGGAATCAACAATCGCATTGTTCGTCAGGGGGACGGGTTGTTCACAACCTCTAAAATTTCACAAAATATTCGCATATTTTATCTAAATTCTCGCAATTTCGAAACGAAAGCTTTATTCTACGACAATAATAAGAATCTGTATTCAATTTTCCTTCTTTTGGTACTTATTTTGATTTTATACGACTATTCCTTCTAACTTAATTTTGCAAAAGAAATAAAGTCTGTAGCCGATAAAATCGAACTTTAAGTTTATTTCTTATGGAAATCTATCTGAACGATCTTGGTTCAAACCCAGCAAATTTTGCGAATGAAAAGTTTACAGTACTTCCTTCCGGCTCACGGAGAACACGTACGCAAAATTTGATGCAAATCGGACAAACGGTGTGGACTCCAATCGCGGACAAACAAACAAACACACAAACCCACAGAATTTCTGCTTTATATATATAGATACCACAGAACGAGGAAAATGTGCTATTGAGACCTTTCTTCGTGAAATTCACGGAAAACGTATGTTGTCAGCAAAAAAGACTCATTTTGTGTTCCTCTTGGGCTTTTGGCGACTGCTTCCATAAAATCTGTTCGTATGATTACCGGTGTGCTCATTTTAAGACAGATTTCAGCAGACTGAAAGTGTTATACCACAGCTTTTGAGTAAACTGTTGAATTGTTTCCTTAACGATGCTGGTCGGAAGTAGCGGTGAGGGGGAAACCCGAGTTGGTTTATGTAATTTATCTCAGAGCAGAGTCAATCTGTAGAATTAAATTTAGTTTCAAATCTGTAAGGACCGTAAACACGTACTTACTAACCGAAAATTATTTTTGCTTTCATTGATGAGGAATATTTAGTAAATAATCGCAAATTACTCCGATAGAAAAGCCGAGAAATTTAAGTATCAAAAATAGTTTAGGAAAGGATTAATGCGATCAATGTTGAAGTCAGTAATCTTGAAATATTTTCAGGTATATCTGACCATAGAGTATCCAAAAGCCATAAATTCCTCAACGGGAGATAAATTTGAGACAGCCTCCGAAAATCGTGGTAAATATTACCGTAGGAAGCATATTAATTAATCATTGCACCTAAAGCGTCTCTCCATATATCACAACAGACGAAGTTCACTTAATATTGCTGCATGTAGATAAATTTTATTTCTCCACTCGTAATCCTCTTAAAGGTCTTCCGATTTGGGAACGTAAGTTTTGCAATCGTACTATGATTTTCATGTTAGTAGTGCATTAATGGTGAAGATTTTCGGAAAATATCCGGCTTGAAGGCTGGTTGGATGGATCACCCTCTTCATCGTTAGCAACCGAAAGCTTTGGATCAGGAGTGAGGTTGTTTGCTCGCTGAGCCGGAACTCTGTAAGTGACAGTAATGTAGTCGTGATGCACATTCAGTATGATAAGTAGATAGGTTAGTAAGAGGGGAAAGTGAAAGATCTTTGTTTATGGACACTTCTGCGGACTTTGGAGTCTTGTATTTGTACAAGTTGTTATGTTGGTCTCGCTGTTCCCTTCGTGTGGTCAGATCAACGAACCTCCCAAAATAGTCAAAGAATTAAGAGTCTGAAATTCTGAAGTAGGCTAAGACCAATGACCAAATGCAGGATGTCACAACAATGTCCAACACAACGAAAACAACGCAACAACACAAATAGCAGAACAGCGAGGCCAGCATATAAAGATGCAGTTTCTCTTTATTACGTATATTTATACGTATTTCCAAACCTAAGCTTACGTCTTCAGTACCGGAAGTGACCTTGAGTAGTTTTCGGTAGTGATACGGACGGTCGGATGTCTTGGGTCCTATTTGGCTTTCTGCGGAAATTAGGATATACCCTTGAGAAACGGGGTCGTTTAGATGCTATTATGTAAGTTATGAACATTTTAATAGAAAAATAGTGTAATGTATGGTGTGCTTGGGAAGAATTAAAGTAGATATTCACATGGGTACAGTGATTGACTGAGCGATGGGCCATTTCTGAACAATAACCATTTTAGAAAATTGTGTCAGAGGTCGCATTTGTTTGGTTTTACATAATTGGTAGGAGTGACTATTGTATTAGAAAATATTTCATTTGGACGGAAGTGTTTAGGGTAATAGATTGTAGCTCGGGTGATCGATTTACAGGAACAGTAAATTCTCTAACTCCTTAATTTTCTGCTGAAGAGGTATTTTGTTCGCGTCAATAAAGAGAAAATAAGAAAATGTCAAGCAAATTGGAATGTTTTCTCGCAGGAACTTACATTTTGTGTGCATTCTATTTCTTTATGTGCCGTTAAGAATTCAATTTGATCATCTCTACGAAAAATCTTGAAGATCCACTAACCTATCAGGAAATTTAATAGAAAAAGAGGTTAACTGTTCAGCACCCTGTTCCTATTTTCTTTTTTTATTTCCAGAGGATAGGTTACGAAACCCTGAAACCTTTCTCTCATCTGTATGGTTAATTTTATTGAGTCAGATTGATTACCGACGGAATTAGGGGAAATTCCTTAATTTTATTCCAATAGGAAAATAAACCAAACGCCTCAGCGTAACCTACTATCCGACCAATCGACCGCGATTATTCTCCTGTGTATGTCTCTGTAATCTTTTTCTCTGTGGCTTTGTTCACATCCTTCCGAAAAGTTCAAGCCGCAGGAGCTGCTCTCACCGTGTGACACATACCCGGAAGACTTCCTTCCGACACAGCCTTCTTTCCTCTTCCAGCGCCGGTGTTCCCGTAGGAAAGCCTCCCGAAGGAGGGCTCCCCTTTTTCCTCTTGGATACTCCTGAATTCGCACTTTGGGACGACTAGATTAGGTCACTAGAGATGTCTCACTTATTTTACCGATTTAAGATTTGTTTGTGGATGGATTCTGTATTGTATATGTCTCACAATAGTTTATTGCGCAGTGTGATGGGTTTGTCGATTTGTAACGAGTCGTTTGAGAGAAAATTGAGGCATTAGTAAGACAGTTAAATTCGCTGAAATAGTTACCCAAATTCCCGTCGAAATCTCTTTTTAGGCAGTCGCCCTTTCCTAACTTAGATTTTTATCACTGCAAAAGTGCCATAATTTTTGTGGATGTTACGATTGAAATTTTCAATTAATTTTTTAAATGTGAATCTATAAAACCGTATGTATAATTTTCTTAGTTCCATTACCCGTTCGTTGGTTAATTTTCTTTGTTTTGGGACTTAATTTTGTTTTCGGATTGCTGAATAAATGATT
Organism: Ladona fulva; assembly: GCA_000376725.2. Taxonomy (NCBI): domain Eukaryota; kingdom Metazoa; phylum Arthropoda; class Insecta; order Odonata; family Libellulidae; genus Ladona; species Ladona fulva. Next base: position 592,073 of record KZ308443.1, read on the forward strand.
ACTTCGATTGCATTAACATGCTGACAATTTAAATTCATGAAAACGATTTATACCTTAGTATTTTTCGTGAAATAATTAAAGTAATAATCTTAATCGATTGCAGAGGCATAAACATATAATTATAGCAAATATACAGCGGAGTAAACATAAAAAAATACAGTAACACACAAAAACCAATCATGCGCGGCGTATGGCCAATTTTGCGTTTTTATCGGACTCCGCATACATTTTAGCGTGTTTCTATTCTTACTTAATTGAATATTATTAAGACAAGGGTGATCAGACGTTTACTTTCCGCATGGTTCCAGAAAGGTATGTGCCACTTTCTTGAGGACACTGGGAGAACAGTGGGATTCTTTAATCTCTTATTAATGATGTTTTCTGTGATCCGTCATCGTAGCTACTGTAATTTTCCTCCACTGTTATGTGTGCTATGTACATGTTTTCGTATCTATGAACTGGACTCACAATCCATCTAGGAGACGGTGCAAGTTACCTGTACCGCAGGGGCTGAAATACTGCCACTCATACTGCTCTGAAATCTGGTCACCCAATTCATAGGCGGCATCTGGATGGCAGAAATATAAAATTTGCATATACAATGCCTAATTTATGGAAGGCAAAAGTAACAAAAGACGCCTTAAATATTATACTTCTTAAGAGTAATTAAAGATATATGAAGTTTGAAATTGATTTTCATCTGGTTGAGCAATATCGCAAAGTGGTGCCATTCACGGAATAGTTCTTAAGAAAGATAAATGAAATCTTAAGTTTGAAATTGATTTTCAATCGTTGTTGAACAACATTGATACATCGAGAAGTAGGGAAATTCCGGAAAAAAATGATAATTTGGTTATGAAATGTGCTATAATTTTCTATTTACACTGCACCAAAACTTTAATGTTTTCAAGAATGAGGGAAAGAGATTAAACTTAACTCATAGATGTGTGCACCTAAAAGGCAAACAGAAGTGAAAAATATTAACATGACTTAGACTCGAAGCCAGGCCTCCCTTTCTCCGGGCTGCTGTTCACGGAGGAGACCTGGGTTTGAGTCCCAGACACGTCGCTAATTTTCCTTTTATTTATCCTTGGGTAAGGCCAAGACAATTTAAGCACCTTTCCCATATTCCTGTTTCTGCGCTATTTGTTGTCATTATTATTATTATTATTATTTACATTGCACTGCAAGTAGATGCCAGGTCTGGTGGCAGTGAACATACTAATTTAAAACTACATACATCTACAGACAGTACATAAACATACATACATTTACATACATACCTACATAAACATATCTAAATACAATCATTATAGCATTTGCTCTAGAAGTTAATGGAAAAGATGCGTGAAACATATTTCTTTAGTAAGTAATATCGTTTTTATCGTTTTTTACGAATGATAGTTCTCACCCTAATTTCTAAAAATTAATAATCATCCCAGAGCATCAGATTCTCGAATAAACTCTATTTATCTTCTGAGTTGCGTATAGTTGTTTACGAATAAAATACTGCGCTAGGGAATTATTAGCTTGACCTCGAAATTCAAACGCACTTATGCGTTGAATTATTCACTTTAAGTCTTTTATGACTTCAATTAAGTTGAATACAAATTCAATTGGCTTGCGACTTTGAATTAGAGTGATGGAGGAAATGAAATATCAAGATGACTGTTTGCTCCGGGAAGCACCGATATAAATCCAAAGAAATCCTCTGGCTATCAGTATGAGGTGACACATCCATGAGTAATATCACAATCAAAACCTGGGAATTACCTACGTAAAGGTATAATCAGATGCCTGTGTTTTGTACTTTGTATCCTCTCATTGAATAAATATTTATTTTTCATTATTAAGTTTTATCCTCGTGTGTCACGAGGCATTTATATTTTTTATAATTAAAAAACTTATGTAAATATATTATTGTATGGTATAAATTACTTCTATATTGCGTAATTTATACCGTTGGTTCTTGACCTACGACGGTGTTACGGTCTTAGTGATCGGTCGGAAGTCGACGTAAGTCTAGTTGTCGGTCTAAAATAAACTATTAAACCGTAATGTATGTACATATTTGGTTCATTTGTCCATTTATAGGTGTTGTTATAGAGACCGATGACATTACAATGTTTATTTATTAAAAACTCCCGGATAGCACCCCCTGCCACACGCCGAAAGGTGGCTAGCAGGGTATACACATAGACATAGACATAGCCAAATGGATAGCGCGTGCACCTCTGGTGAAAGCGGTCCCGGGTTCTATTCCCGGTGGGGGCTCTTGTGTGCGTAATAACTTCAGCCGTCGAAGCTTTTTTAACAATACTAATACTTTATGTAAGAACAAAAGTTTGAAAGTTCGGGGCGATTTATTCCCGAGTCTTAGGCAAACATACTCACGAAAGACTAAATAAAATTGGTCGTTAGGGTAAGTGATCGTAACATGGGTAAGTCGAGAAACACCTGTATAGTACTACATTGTGATATTATCATTTTTATCCGGCGAAGCTTTCGACTTCCTAATCCATGTACGTTGTGAATACGATTTCTTGGTCTGTAGATTACATTTCTTGACCAGATCATGATCCTCGCAATTCAGATCCCGCCCCTAGGTTCTAGCTATTTCCTAGGTTCGCTAAGTGATAGAAAAGGTTGAGAAAATGAGACACTCATTCATTTATTTATCTTCTGTAAACTTATAGCCATCTTCTTAAAAAAAATAATTTCTTCTCTTTACTCAACAGCTCTGCCTCGAAAGACTATCGGATGAATCTGAAAGGTTGTATCACTTCAGAAGGATCATCATTTTTAAGGTAATTCTACATTTTTGTATTAACTTACGTAGCTTTTAGCGAGTAACTTTGTTCTTTCGATGTTGCTACCAGGTTTCATCGGTATATGTTAAATAGAAGGGATGGTTATTTTGAAAATTTTAGTCTCCTCTCGCAAGTATTGGTGGTTGAGCGAATTACAAAATATTAAATAATCATGGATTATTATTCTCGTTCGGTTACTTTACCACTTTCTATTGCTATAAAGTCGATTATTGTCTTAAAGATATGGAAATAAAAACAGTCTTCTAGACTCATGGGTGCTATCTGCGACTGCTGTGGTCGTATTTTGACTTCCCTAATATCCTTCGTTTCCAAAAATATACGCGGATTTCACTTTGATTTGGTGTTAATGACTTTCCCATAACTAAGATTTAGACCAGCGATCGGCAACCTTTCCGACCTCTCGAGCCATTTAGCTCATAATTTCGAATCCCGCGCAGCACTAATAAAGTTTTTTAAATGGTACAAACGTATATAAAATAATTATCATAAAAGTTCAATTTCTTTAGTATAATATTCATTTTGTCGCTCATCTACCCCGTGTTGGCGACGAAGAATTTTTAAGGCATAATTAAAATTAATTAGAAACAAAAAATGAAAACTATTGCCATCATTTCTTCAGGAACCACTGTAAGTTTTCAATGACCACCCGTGGTCCGCGGGCAACGGTTTGGGGACCGCTGATGTAGAATATGATATTGACTTTCAGCCGTTAAAGTATGAATTTCATGTTGACCTCTCATTGACTTGTAGGATATAATCAAAGGAAAGTCTCACCGCTGAGTTAAAAATGGGTTGTTACCTTACAAGTGCTCTCCATACCCTTGAAGGTAGCATACAGATAATTTCTTTCTTTTACTTACAAGCACTCTCTCTGCATCAATCTCTCAGATTTATTGTTGCAGCGTACGATAGTTTGGTTACGGAGTATGCGGATTTTATTTTATATATAT
>KZ308443.1:629965-642809 GCA_000376725.2 Ladona fulva
ACTACCAATATATATATATATATACCTATATATAGTTTGGAAAATTTTCTTCTTTTACACTTTTAATTACAACTTAAAAGTTCACTCATTATTCGTCGACAATACTGTGCACAACATATTTACGAAATTTGTATAATGGCAACTATACAATGTATTATGCAAATAGAAATAAAATTTCACACTTATTTTTTATTCTAATCATATCTTGTATATGTTTATAATGTTATCTTATTTATTGTTCTGTGATCATTAAAATTTCACTATAAAATATTCGAATAGAAATATATAACACTTAGTTTTAGTTATTTAGCATATGTCGATTCATAACTTCCGGTTAGCGTCTTCTAAGTGATACCTGTGTGAATAATAGGTAGTATTTGTTTACCAAAAGGTTTTAAAAAATCGTCATTTATTATAACTTCTGTGAAATTTGAAAGGCGAACTGATGTCTTCAAAGAGGAAAAGAGAGGGTATTTGACCGTATTTACTCATTGTATGATCGTTTACTGTAAAATAATCCATGGCTGATCAACCGGGTTCAGTTTAATTATGAATTTCCGATTCAAAGCGATGATTTGATTTCACCCGCGTTAATGCTCCGCTGTATTGTCCCCCATTTCCGATCTATGCCCCCACTCGCAGTGGTCACGGTTTATTTTCCCCTTATTTCGTTGATTATTTTGTTCACCGAGACAGCAATGTTATGGTATGTGCGTCAAATTTTAGTCGACGTGTCAAATTTCTCAATCGAGTCAGTAAACGATGTTACGAAGCAATTATGACTCATTTGCGCGGCGTCGTTAAAACAAAACCGCAACGAGGCACAGTTTAACCGTTGAAGGAAGTTTTCAAAAGAAAGGATGATTTCAGTATTTATACGTGACTGACTTTTTGCCAATGACAATACTCGAATCGGAAGAGAGATGATGTAATTATAATGGTGATGCGAAGGGCAAATGAATGCCTAAGGCCACGTATTTCCTGCTGTAACTTTCAGAGATTTTGCGTGATCCTTCAAGAGCGATTTTAAAATTAATATTCTGTAGCCAAAAATATCCTCAAGGAACGAGGTTTCTCCAGAAATGATACTGAGTTCGGTGCCATGTTTTTGCACAATTCCTCCGTAACATATGCAATGAGGCGAGAATTTTTGTCTCACTATCCAAAGAAATAGATTTGCGTTATGGAAGTATTAGTAAAAGGGGAGAATACGACAAATTTAATTAAAAATATGCGCACATAAGCTCCCTACCACATTTGAAGACACAGTGTAAGTTTTATGGCCCCGTGTATTTCTTACGGAAGAACGGCGCCCGCTGTTGCAAATTTCTCATAGAAAATGAAAGTTAGCCGAAACTGATTTTGAAAACTTTTAGCATACAGTGAAAGTAATTTCGGACAGCATAATTCGGACTACGCTAAAGTAAAATCGTTGACAAATCAAGGCGAAACTATCGATATTCTGAAAATACGTGTGGAGATGTCAATTACAGATTTTAAGCAGCAGTGTTAATTATAATAAATATATGAGTCCCCTTAGTCTCTATAAGTGTGTGTTCTGGGCTCAGGAAACAGTTTCTTGCCACCTTTATCATGTTTGTGGTATGTGACGAAAAAACGTGTTCATGTTATAAAATCGTTCAATTTTTAACTCGAGTTTATCGGCGGACTTTAACCAAACGTTAGTTAGTTTCAGCCAAGCTTTAATTAATCAGTTCGCATTCATGAGGAAGGAAACAATATACTCTCTATTGGGGTTTTTAATACTTTCGTCGCGGAATTAAGGCAAGAAATTAAAGATTTCGCAAAATTTAATATAAAAAGATTTTAAATTAAAAATTTCTTGTGATGATAATTGTAAATGTACGTAACAGCGGAAAGATTTTCATTTGTTAGTCTTTACCTCTGAGCTGTTCTTTAAGTTTCAAAAACGGAAATAATTATTTGCATAAGGATGCTCTTCGAAGTAGCATAAAAATTGCGCTGCAAACTGTATAATCTCAGTGTGTTTGTTTTTCCTTTTTATGAATGAATGAGAGATTGGTTTCAAGCTGAAAAAGGTATGTATCGTGAGCCTCACCAGAAGAGTTGAAGAATCATAGACGGACCGCCGACAGCCAGTTTAACACCCCTGCATTAGTCCCATTTCAGCAAAGAAGGCATTATCGATTTCCATTCAAATAAAATTAGCCAAGTGACTTTTAGCTCCACCAATTACGATGGGAGTCTTTTGGCACAGGCCTTCTAATCTCGTAAGAGGTACTCAGCCGATCAGTTCTGAAACTTCATACTTGTGGTTCGAACTTCCGGTTCGGCCAAAGTCTGCAAGGCCCCCCTAGAGACCCCTCCATTGCAATAAATTATCCCTTAGGTCGTCTAGCTCTTGCGCCTTGGGTTCGCCATTTTCTGAGGTCGATCGCCTTCTGAGGGAGTGCGATATTGTTTGAGCGGCGCCGTAATTTCGCGGAAAATTAAACTCGAATGATCGTCGATGGCGGCAATAAACAGCCGTTTTAGGAAAAGGCTTCCAGTCTCACTTCTGGCGGAGTTACCGCTTGCCTCCCTCTCTTACCTGTCTCCTCTCTTGAGTATTCCGGAGTTCCTTCATATCTCGCTCATCTGGGAGGGGAACCTCGGCTCCATCTGCCAAGTATCTCTTCCATAATCTTCTCCTGCATCGCTCGACTAACGGCGCATGCCGAAGGATCACTTAGAAAGTTCATATTGATTACAATCAGTTGTTTAGAAGTATAGTTTTTAGACTTACGGTGCAAAATTCAATCGAGGAGTGATTGATAATTCTGAGCCGATTTAGAATTTGACTAATTTCGAATTTTCCACATGCGAAGAACGAAGGGTAGGGTATTAGTATTGTTTTAACGGTAGTTGACAATTAGGGTATAGTATTGTATTAACTGGAGTGTGACTTCTAATGAAAGTTCACGAAGGGAAAATGTTATGCTGTCCACAATTAAATTTAGGACATTGTAACATTTTTTCCTTGTGAATGTATTCTGATGCTCCACCAAATATCTTTAGACTCCATCAAATATTCTCATGAAAAGTCATGTTACTTCGATTCACTTAGATTTTTGAGCTATCTGATGGAAGAGAAGGTTGAAAAATGATCAAAATCTGTACTTTTCGTCTTTCAAAATAAATTTATCGTAGTCGAGGATTGGAACTGCTCGATTTTTAGAATTAAAATCTTCAAAACACATTAAGGAATAAAACTTACTTTCACAACAATATTTTACCATAAATTCTTTTGTTTCAGCTGGATTTAAGACAAGATACCCAGTTTTTGTTCCTCTCACCAATTGTTGTTGCTTTAGATTTCTCCTATGATTCTTTACATGGATAGGTATTTTCTTCTTTAAGTGAATTTAAATTAAAGTGTCTTTAATTTTGAAAGTTGATGTTTGGCCGGCAAAGATAACTTGGGAAAGTAACATCCCTTAAATATAATCTCTCAAGGAGAAGAGAGTGCACAACTTTGGAGTTTCCGATAGTTTGTTTCACGACTTGTTTTGCTAGAATTCTAGAAGAAGTACGTGATATTATTGTATCATTGTTTGAAGGTGTCAATTTAGATTTACAGTCATATAGATCCCCCAAGAGTTGTTTGAAGTACTTAATGAAGTGGGATACAGATTGTATATCAATTTCGCATCATCAGATGTTTACGCATTAAATCATTTGTATGGGGAAGGGGAGAGGTGCATGGTGGCGAACTATGGGGATGAAGGGTAACGAGGTTACTGGAAAATTTTCTTCGGGAGGGATTACCAGATTCGAGATTTTGCTATGATACAGTTGTTTGCTAGTATGTTATAGAGGTTTTGATGGTTTTTGGCAGTTATTTTTACGGATTACTCTACTTTTTTTAAATTCAGTACGTAATCTTTCATCTGCATGATAGCGTATGCGGCAAGATAATTCTATCTAGAGTAGCATTTTGGCTATACATGGCTGACGTAGAGAATCCATATTCTCAGTCTAAGAATTTTATTAAGATTTTAACAAATTTTCCTAATTGATTTCTGGATTTTCATGACAATTTTCAAAGAATACAGATTCATATATCTAACTTTGTCGATTGTCGATGAAATGGTTGAATTTTTTTCAGAGGGACAAAGGAAACACGAACTCATGGAACAGTTGAGAAAATCAGATTACTGCTCATCTTATCTGTTTGGAATTGATTACATCAACAATTACTGACAGGGAAGTGAAAGAGGCGATATTTCATATATTTTACGAGACAATTCAAAGTTATTAATTTTTTTGTGAAATTTGTGTGAAGTTTTGCGAAGGTAGTTTTCCATTTTCCGCCAAATTTTAGATGGATAAATATTGATTTCTATGTATTTATGTCTAAAATATGTAAACCTGTTTATTAACTTCCTTTTTTTGAAAAATCTTACGTTTCAATGTATTTTATCTGCGCCTTCCATTTGGTAAATTACGAATTCGGCCGAAAACTACAGGTAGCTCATCCCAGACTAGATAAATGTCAAAAATGATGCGAATTTGCTATTTGACACTACGTTTCTATCAGGATTTGATCAGTTTGCGAAATATGAGATAATTCAACTATTTCTGTAGAAAGAATAACTGTTCTCCGTACCAAAACCCTACTCACAGACATCTGGAATATTTGAAGCCATTAGATCCATGCATCGAACAACAGATCGGTGGCGAATCATTCCCCTGAGAGAGCGTAGCTGAGCATTACTCCGTTTCCAGCGAAGCAAGAGCGTTGCCCTGGAAACAGCTGAGGCCAATTAAAAATTCAATCTCCACTCACCTCTCGTTCTTTCATTCACTGCTCTCGTCGATTGGAATTGCATTGCTGTCGCGAGGAAATCGGCTTCATCGGGATTCCATAGAAATTTCTCTCACTTCTTCCTCTCTCTCTTGCTTCTTCTGACTCCCTTCCTTGCAATCTCTGGGCAAATACTTGATGGCATTACTTGGCTATCGGATGGCATTTCGTTTCGGGCACTTTAATACTTAAAATCTTGAAATAATTTTTTTTGTTCTTTTGCCTTTTTACACTTCTGTCTTTTATTGTGGAAGGTTGGCTGAAATTTTGAGAAGAATTTCATAGTTCAATCGCCAATGAGTATGTACATCACTGTCTTCTAAAATATCGCCATAGACCCTTTATTAGCGAGGTTAGTCTCATGTACACGACCTCTACATCCAACCTCGTGTTTGTCTATGTGAGAACCCTACAATCCGCTTTTCGGCGTTTGCAATGGGCAGCATATTTTTCGTTACCGTAGTTGCAAAAGAGAACGAAAAAAGAAAAGGGTAAGGTGTGGGCAAGAAATCTTTGAAACTGATGGTCGGCAGAGTTACTGTATGATTTTTTGAAAGATAACGTAAAAGTTTATTTCGTTTAGTTTCAAAGATACCCCATTACGAAAGAAATAGAGGGATTAAGAATAGACCTTTGTCGATAATGCATAACGTCGATAATGTTGTTTCACTGCAAGTCATATGTACAAGATGTTGCACAATAGGGAAAGATTCGTCTCTGTAGATTAAGCTATATGAAAATCTTACTTGCTTATGTTTTATTTGAGCGTAAGGCACTTTTCCTCCCTTATGTGTAAGGCGATGGACCTGATAAAAAAAATTTATTTTTAAAACCGATCGGGGCTTCCGGATAGCCAAGTGGGCAACGCGTTCGACTTCGGTGTAAGCGGTCCTGGGTTCTATTTCCGGTGGGGGCCCACGTAGGAAATGACCTGAGCTCTCGAAGCTCTTTGATCAATGAAGCATTTTCTGTTTTTTAGAGAAGAGGTATTCAAACTAATTTCTACACTCGTGATTAAAATAAAAGATATTTGGCTTAAGGTGAAAGTGCGCAATTCCTCGTTTCAATTTCCTGATTTCTCATCAAATACAATTATTAAAAAATAGTAACGTCAGATGTTACTGTTTTGTCACACCTTTAGGGTTATGGCTGGAGAATCCTCGTGCGCAAAGCATGGGAATAACTATACCTCCCCTTTCCAAGTAGACGAGTGCGTATTCATCAGAGAGTTTTCCAACTGTATTTAGATGTCACATTCCTATTCTCACAAGCGATAACTGAATAATTTCACAAGCGCTGCGTAAGTTGTGGAATTTCGATAAAGTGAATATGCTGGCTCATTTATAACCAATGTGTTACATAATGTTGTTGGTGGTGCTGAATTCATCCAAGGAGATGGCTATTCGCAGGTATTCATGTAACCAATTGTTTGTGAGATGTCCAAGCCTTAAAAACACAAAGAAAATACTACAAATTACTACATATTAGTTTTTCGTGGCTTCTGTAACTACATCTACATACATACCTTGCAAGCGTGTAGCAGGGGGTGTGAGCACCGAGTTATTAAGTTACTTCTTTTGATTTTTATAAACGCGTATTGTTCGCGGAAAGAATGAGTTCTTAAACAGCTTGTCCTAGCGTCTATTTCTCTTATTTTCGCCCATTTTCGGATCGGCCGAAGTAGCAGGGCATAATCAGTAATAATCAGTAGCATAATTCCGATTACGTCTTCCGCAAATGTTTTTTCTCTGAATCTATCAAGAAATCGCAGCCTAGCTTTTGCATCTACATCTACATTAATATCCTGCCGAACAGCTATTCGGAGTGTGGTGGAGGGAAATCCAATCTCATTTCTTTGACGGATGCCCAACCTGCGTCTGATAGCATTTTCGTAACTCTTGCTTTTCTATCAAAGCATTTTTAATACGTCGTATCTCCTTGCGCTGTACTTTTCCGAGTTTGCTGGTACACGTTTCATTCCTCGGACCCCACATACTTGCCTCATACTGAGTCCTGACCAACGTGAAATAACACCGCTTTCTAAACTTTCAATTGTATCAATCGAATCAATGCGCTTTTTAATCGATTTACCACAGATTTTTCGAATATGCGTGGTTCAGTTTAGTTTATATGTTAGAAATATGGAAGGTTTTTTAGCTTTGAGGTAAATGAAGTTGGTTTTTGTTTTCGTTTCATTAAGTGTAATCTTCGCTCAATAATTCTTGTAGTCCCATCACACCGCAAATAGCGTACTTATCGAGTAGCGATGAGTTACTTCTTTGAATGCTTTTTACACGCAACTTCTCAAACTTACTCTATTACCACCAACTCGTTAGCACAATATTCGTAAATTTGTCTGACTCAACGGAAGGATTCGTACACACACATACTTGTCAGTATAATCGGAGTTGAAAAATAGTGAAATTTGAAACGTATCTGTTCGGAATCTCCCTATTGCCGTGAAATACAATACATTTCCATTGTACGCCTCAGTGGGCAGTTTATAATGATATTTTCTTTTCGGTCTTAGAGATAAATGGAATTTTGTTGCGGTAATACCTTAACTTTTCATACATATTACCCAGTGTACTATAATATCAATACTCTTGCTTTCAGCTCTTATAGTATTGATGCATTCATCATTAGTTGAAGGCTGGATACGGTATACTGTATTTACTACCAATACATTAAACTACACGATCTCCTATGTTTATCGATCCGTCGGTATTATTCTCCTAAGTTTCTGTTCTTCGAATTTGTGATAATTCGGTATAAACTCACTTATTTCATAACTTTTATTAAGTTCTAACTATTATAATTCATCTATGGCGAATTAAGTAAATAATTAACGAATATTTTAAAATGCTAAGTACTTTCCGCCAAAAGAAACGGTTTTGATTTTTGAGGGGTATTAGGAGTAAAGAAGGGCATTGTTTAATTCGAAAAGATTGATAAACCACAAGATACGTGACTCAGGTGATGTGCTCAGTGTAGAAATACTTAGAATCAATGGAATAGCGTGGATTATTCCTATAAATCATCGTAAGGAAAATGATCTACGGATTGCATTCTTGGAAACTTCACGAGGATACTTTCAAATCCGTTTCTTAAAGTCGATTTTTTCGCATAAATATGTATATGATAGTCAACGTAGTCATTCTGTTTATACAATTACTTCGATAGGCATTGAGAACGCATGTTAGGATTAATTATCTATATAGGCGGCAATGGCGGAGTAATTAGCATAGCCCTTCATAGACCTAGCCCTCTAATCACAAGGTCGCGGTATCGAGTCCTGGCTAGTCGGATTTTTCTTATTTTGGATCGATTATGTGAGTTCGCCTTTTATAATGATTGTTATGATGGATTTAATGTGGGCCATTTAGCTGTTTCCATAAATATTGGGAGCTATTACTTTTACAACATCTGCTAATCTACGACCACGTGTTGTATTAGGTTATTATCTCTTGTTATTTTATTTTTGATTTATATACGTTCGCTTCCTGTTGGAAACTTTGTTACTCAACGATCGCTTACAGAATCAGTGCATGATAGAGAAGATATGGTAATTTTTGGAACCAGTATTAGATGGCAAAACGAGCCATTGGGCTTAAATTTAAGAGCTCTCTTTGATTATTGGAGCTGTAATTTAGCATATTCCTCGTATTTTTCAGGTTTTAATTATACGTGACTGCGTCTAGGCGTCTAAATATTTTTAATTCCAAGAAGTATATTCTATAAAATAAATACGCGAGTTTTTACTAGCAACGTCTGAGACTCTAGTTCTACTATGCAAGAAAGTCGTCAAAAATCACAGTTTAAAAGGACTTTATAGCGACATTTTATTAAACAGCTTTTTGTAGGATCGAAGAAAAATCAACTTGTACAAATTGAACTGTTTCTTGGAATTTCAAATCCAACCTCTTGCTCCCTTTTCTCATTTAGCTGAAGTTTGTCCACAATCACTTTATCTCATATATCTTCTATTCCATGCAGATATTAAAAATGAAGCTGAAAGGTGTGGATTTTCCAATTAATTCACTGAGATTAAAAAACTCGATGTAGTGTAAATAAACATTTGAGCTTATCTAATGCAGAGACCTGGGTTCGAGTCCCAGTTATGACATTATTTTTCTCACCTGTATGTCCTTTTAATATAAATATTGTCTACTCTATGATTCATAACTAGCTGAATTATTCATGACCGCCTGGTTTCAACGATACACATTAAACGGCGGTCGTTATTTCTAGAACTTTTAGAAATTGTTTTAAAAGTGTCGCCAAAACGGTCTTTCGTATCCAGTGCATATATCATTGATGTAGTAATTTACTTCCGTTTGTCGATGGTTTCCAAAATATTAAATAAATCGAAGTAAATATTTTAAATTAAGTATTACGAAATATTTGATTCGCTAAAATGGATAAAATCATCATTTAGAAACGTGTACTTTTATTAGATTTTTAGCAAGTTTAAGACTCAATTGTGAAAGTTTATTTGCACTCGGTTGATGCCTATATCAATACTACGCTTCGAATGTAACGATCGATTAAGAGTGGTTGGTAAATAGGCGAATTTCAAATTAGAAGATCAATCTGTCTTGTTCTTCTTCTGACCGACCGTTGAAATTTCTTATGACATACCATATTTCTTTTGACATATCATATATTAACTCATCAAATTTGTTGAAATTTAACTCTGTATCGCTTTCGACACTTACTCTGATCTAGTTAGACTATAATCGTCTTTGGAAGGAAGCGAGGACTTCGTCTCGCAAACCGTTTGATTCTCAGTGGATCGGAGGCGAAGTAGTCGGAGGGGGAATTCGTGAATCACAGTTCGTTTGGATAATCGGAAGAGAAGAGGGGGTCCGTCCCAACGAGAGGTGGGGATGTAAGATTCTGGGATCTGCTTCAACAGAGACGGGCTCAGGGAGGCAGGGATGTAACTGAATGCGATGACGGAGGGAGGTTTCCATGGAATTCCATGGAGATTTCCGTAGGAAGAGAAGACGAGTTAGTTCTCGGAGAAGATGGTGCAGACGACTGGAATCGGGTAGGTGGGACGGTGAGTAAGTCGCTGGAATCCAAGGAACCAATTCTCCAGGAAGCGCTGGAATGGGAGGGGAGAAAGGAGGTGTAGGGGTGGGGTGTGAACGGCGAATAGCGGACGCATGGTAGCACGGTCTCATGGTTACATGGGAACGTGGTAATACTCGAAATATGTGGGCATTTATTGGAACACTTTTGGAGGCGACAACCTGGGCAGGTCCATAAAGTTAATCCTAAGGATCTTCCTGAGTTGGGTGTCAAGGCATCGTAACACTTTTAAGAAAAGAGTTTTGGAAGCTGTAGTAGGTATCAGTCGCGCGAGAAATGAAGAATTACTCATAACATTTTTATTCGTTAAATTCGTTTTATCCCGTTGTCCGATATTTTTAAATTTGTTAAAAATGCTGTTTATGGAATAAAATGCTTAGAAATTCTGCAAGTTTTCATACCCGTTAAAATGAATAGCTGTTTATTCTGTGAGGATGAAGCTCTTGTTTAGGAAAGAATTTGTTTAAAATTTGCTTTTGGTAATGCCTTCACATTAAAATATATTAAAAATGTCAGAAATATTTCTCTGTAGTGCCAAATCCGTTAATTTGCCATGATGTTGCTCATACGCAAAAATATCAACTTACGAACAGTTTGAGAATTTTCGCAATTAATTACAATGGTGAGTAAAGTCTAACCAAGTTGGGAAATTCAGGAACCCAACCGAACCCATCACAAGCCAAGCCAACCCAGGTAGACCCTAAGGATAACTTTATACACCCTACTCAGGTAGTCGCCTCCAAAAGTGTTCCCATGAGCACCCATATTTCGAGTGTTACCATGAGTCCGTATTACCATGAGTCCGTGTTACCATGAGTCTGTGTTACGATGAGTCCGTGTTACCATGAGTCCGTGTTACCATGAGTCTGTGTTACAATGAGTCCGTGTTATCATGAGTCTGTGTTACAATGAGTCTGTGTTACAATGAGTCGGTGTTACCAGGAGTCCTCACACAGTGAACGGAAGAGTAGAGAGAATAAGCTAGGAAGATTCAACAAGAGAAAGAAAAGGTGGAAGTGTATTACAAAGGAAGAGGAGAGAGTAAAATGAAAGAATTTTGAAGGAGAAACGAATGATAAACGGAGGCTAAAATGTCTGACTAGACCAGTAGTCGAACTAGGACCCTATGTCCCCCGGATGGATCCTGACCGATAGCTTAAAAGTTCAGAGCAGTAAGGAAAGAGTAGGCGCTGGGTTGGATTCCCAGTTACATCAACATTTTTAGCGCTACTTATCCTTTTCCGAACGCATAGCTTGAAAATTTGGCTGGAATCGTAGCCAACGAGGAATTAAATATTTGAAAATGGAGTGGAGCGTGTGAGGCTACACATCAAATTGTTTCTTTGAAGTGTAGGGTTTTAAGTTTTTTATGAAGTAGATTTTCAGACGATGAAAATCAAAAGTAAGAGATGATGCGTTTCTATTAAACAAGCTAAAGTAGAAAATTATACAACAATTGATTTGATGAGAAATGAAAGGAATCTCAGAAACTAATCTAAAATCAAAAGGTGAGCGCGATGTACGTATGCAACGCTTTAGAGGTAATTTTCATCAATAAAATGCACAATTCATGCGTACGGAAGTGATGATAGAGTTTTTTCTTTCTTACAGTTTGTGTTGTAACAAGTCGTTGATGTTGAGAAAATAGAGTAAATGGTGAAGGATAATCTTGCGTTTTTACTTGTCATGAATAGCAGTTTATAATTGGATAAATGGATCAAACTCCTGGTAGATTTTTAACTCCCGAATTTGATTGTAAAAATTTGCCGGGTTTGATCATGGGAATACGAGAAATGTTCACATCGTGCTCATCACGTCATGCATTTGCTGTACAAATATTTATTCCTAAAGGATACCTGTAGAGTTTTACATTTACATTTACATTAGTACCCCGCAAGCCGCCGTCCTTGCCTTCACAAAAAGATGTCGGGCGATTTTGATTAAATCTATTCTCCAAAAATCAGGTCCGTAGACGTCCTTGAATTGTGAGAAATTTCTCACGGTAAACTTAATTCTTTGGATTTTTTGCAAAATTAAAGTCAACAATCTCAAGTACGGACGAAAGCTCGTATAGTTACTCGGAGAGTTACCGATAAAAGTATTTCCACCGTTGTGAGAGAAAAACGGAGACGGGCGTTGAATAATGTATAAGATACATAAGGAAGCGTGTAAAATGGAATTTCCAAAGAATGATATGCGAGAGCCTCGTTACAAGAGAAGGGCACTTACTTCCTGTCTTTTCTTAATATTTTTTCTGGAAGTAGCATTTATAATCAAGTCTATTATCCAAATATTCGCATTTCCTCTGAGTTTCACTGAGTTGATGTAGTAGGAAAGACTTAACACACCTTAAACGTAACCAATTTCCTCCTTCCTCTTTAACACTTGGCACAATTTCTTCACATTTTCTCGCTATGTGATGGCGTGTTCTTTGTAATAATCTTTACTTTTTCAGTGATTGCTGGAATATGTGTGCTCGCGGAGTTATTGGTCTTTCTTCTTCATGTTTCCTTTGATTTTGCTTTATGTAAGGATTACGTAGTTAAGATTAAGTAGTTAACTACTTCGAAAGAAAATCTATTATTAAAGATTCTCCGTACAGTCCCCGTGAGATAAACTTATTAACAGTAGAATCGCTGAAATATCTTGGAGTAACTCTTACGATTAACTTAATATGGAGTACATACAACCATAATATATGCGGAAAAGCACTTAAGAAACTCGGCTTCGTTAAGAGAATAGTCGGTCGGAGCGACGAAAAAGTTCGCGAGCGATGTTATTTTGCGTTAGTTAGACCTCATCTTGAGTATGCGTGTAGTGTGTGGGACCTTGCCGATAAGTGTTGTATTCGAGAGTTGGAAAAGGTGCAGCGAAAGGCGATACGTTTTGTGAAGAATTGCTACAATAAATCAGTGAGCG